>JARIHP010000062.1:0-344819 GCA_029282125.1 Mycena amicta
TGCATTCTGCTCCAGGTAGCGGAATTTCCATCTTTCGAAGATGCGACTGGAACCGTTGAGAATGAATCCAGTTCAATGGAGCAGCTGTTTACTGTTTGTGCATTGAGGTCCTGGATGATGACGAGCGGGTCCTTGACGTCGATTTTCTCTGAATTAATTTCTGCCGCGTTGAACTGCTCTGCTCTTGTGGGGAGGTCGAGCTTGGGCCTGTTGGAATGCAGTCTGAAATGTGTCTGCGTTCATGGTTGTTGTTGATTGTGTTGTTCGGTGCCACGTGGTCGTGACTGAACGCGGTTAATCACTCCATGCTCGACACGCTCAATTCGGCCCAGCGCGCGGCTGTACTCCATCCACCCACAGAATGTGCCCTCCAAATTCTTGCAGGTCCAGGCAGTGGCAAGACCAAAGTCCTCACCTCCCGCATCGCCCACCTCATCCTCGCCCACCAGCTCCCGCCATCGTCCATATGCGCCGTCACCTTCACAAATAAAGCTTCCAACGAAATGCGTCTGCGACTGGCGGCCTTGATTGGGAAGCAACGTACCTCCCAGGTCCGCATGGGCACGTTCCATGCCTTGTGCGCGCTGTTCTTGAGGAGATTTGCGTCCAAGGTTGGAATTGATGTTAATTTCACCGTCTGCGATGCAGAGGAGAGGTGAGTAAATGCCATCTCCATTGGAAACCGCTGAAAACAGCTTCCAGCAAGAAGATTATCTCTAATCTGCTCAAACCGTACAAAGATGTCCTCGCTTCAAAAGATCTCTCGCTAAAAGAGGGTGTCGCGCTCTCGCACATCTCAAAAGCCAAAGCCAAAGGACTCTCCGCCAAAGAGTACATCGCTGAGCACAAGAAACCCGCCGCTTCCAACGACGACTCTGACATTCGCACCATCATCGGCTCCCTCTACACCGAGTATGAAAAGTCACTCAGGCGGAGCAACAGCCTCGACTTTGACGATCTCCTTCTCTTTGGTGTTAAGCTCTTTGCGGAGAACCCAACTGCGACTAGCTGGTGCCGACATGTGCTTGTAGATGAATTGTGCGTATTTTTCGCGGTACTCGACACATGAAGCTCACCAGTACCCTAGCCAAGACACCAATACAACACAATATGAGCTTTTGCGTGTCCTCGGCAATGCGACTGGCGGTTCTGTAACCGTTGTTGGGGACCCTGACCAGTCGATATATGGGTATGTTTATTCCTTTGCGGCCGTCTTTCTGTTCAACATCTGCAGATGGCGCTCCGCCGAAGTAGCCAATCTTGCACGCATGGATAAAGGTGGGTGCAGACGCTCTAAAGCGTAGTCGCGTGCTGATCGATTCAGATTTCCCCGGCACAACCAAAATACTGCTTGAAGAGAACTATCGCTCCACTGCCTCGATCCTTAACACGAGTCTCGCTATCGTGTCTCAAGGTTCGTTTTACCGTCTCTGTACATGTCCTCTTCTTCATACCTCGCGCAGACAAATCGCGTATCAAGAAACGTCTCCTCACGGCGCACCCCCACGGCACTACTCCCGTGTTGCGTGCATTCGCGTTCGAACAAGCCGAGGCAAAACTTCATCGCCGTCGAGATCAAGCGTCTTGTCGCGACTATGGGGGGTGTTCTTCGTTACGGCGACTTTGCCATCTTGCGTACGCAGTTCATTTGACCTGCAGATGTCCACTCACTCTTACGTGGTAGTACGATTCGGCGCTCTCTCTCGGGCAATCGAGAGTGCGTTGCAGAAAGAAGCTATTCCCAGTGTGATTCTTGGCGGGCACAAGTTCTTTGAGCGGCAAGAAATCAAAGACATTCTTGCGTATTTGCAGCTTGTGGACAATCCCAGCTTCACGCCCGCATTGACGCGTGCCATAAATATCCCGAGTCGTGGCATTGGTGAAAAGGTTGCATCAGATCTTATCTAATCTTCGTTATCTTATCTCCCACAGTCCATTGCAGAGCTCATCGCTCGTGCCAGCAAAACAAAATTGTCGCTTCTCGATGTCGTCGAACACATACATGACGCAAAACAACCCGACATTAAGCCTGCCATAAAACACAAAATTGGGTCCTTCATAAGGGCAGTACGAACGGTGCGCAAGCTTGCGGAAGAGGTGCCCAGTTTCATTCACTTTTCGCCGTATGGTGCTGATGAGTTTCAGGGAACATCACCACCCGAGCTCATCCGACGTTTGCTTGATCTCATCGAATACGAAAGTCACTTGAAGAAAACGCAACCAGAATGGGAGACACGCTGGGAAAACGTACAGGAGCTCATTACCTTTGCGAGCGAAGTTCCCCTTGAGGTAGACTCGGAGGTCACCTTGCTTTGCAAGGTCCCCCAGCGTCACTATTAGCAATCCATCCTTGAAACCTAACTTACGCAAATACCATCACTGACCCCCCGACCGCTTAAGCTATAACTGTGTCCAAACAACTGCATCTGTAGTGGCACTGCTTCTGAATTGATATTCTGCTGTCCCGCCCGCTCTTCCTTCTTTCTCTGACTGTCCTCACGCCGCTGCTACGCTGTTAATGTTCTTACTATACTTCGCCATCCCGCTTCTGTGCTCGTCTCCCCGCCCGCTTAAGCCCGCCTCTGCTCCCCATCCTCTCCTGAGTCTGGTAACCGGCGTTCCTCAGCGGGACCGTGCCGCGTACCAATCCGTTCCAATCCCATCCTCTTCTCATCTCCCCTTCGTCTCCCTCCGTTCTCTCCCTCCTTCTCCCTGCACGCGCCTGTCCCTACGCGTCCTGTCATATCACGCTGTGCCGTCACAACATGTGACTGTCTTCTTCACTCTTGCCTTCTCCGACGTTTGTCGTCGCCACGCCTCATTGTTGCCGCCGTGTTTCTCCTCTTCCAAATTCATCGTTAGCATGCCTTTCCTTGCTTCTCCTCGCTCTTCGCCGCTCTTCGCTGTTTCGCCACTCCTGCTCTTCTCAGACGTTTATCGTCGGAATGCGTCAGCCTTGTCCGCTCTTCCCTCTTGCCTTCTCGGACGTTTATCATCGCGATGCCTGAGCGTCGCCTACGTCTTTTATTTTCCCACATTTGCCATTCGAAAGCCTTCGCCGTGCTCGGTCTGCCCGAAATGCTGCGCTTTCCTCCTTCCTTTCAGGTTTCTCTGATGTTTATCGTCGGGATCCCTACGCGTTGCATCCATGTCTCCCACGTTTCTTGTTCGAAAGCCTTTCACCGTCCCCGTCCTAAATGTCCCGCTTTCCCAAATCTCTCTACTTTCTCAGGCGTTTATCACCGGGATCCCTCATCGTTGCTGACCTGTCCTCCTCTCCAACCAACATCATTCCAACCCCTGTCCTTGCGCTTTCCTCCTTCCTTTCAGGTTTCTCTGATGTTTATCGTCGGGATCCCTACGCGTTGCATCCATGTCTCCCATGTTTCTTGTTCGAAAGCCTTTCACCGTCGCCGTCCTAAATGTCCCAAATCTCTCTACTTTCTCAGGCGTTTATCGCTGGGATCCCTCATCGTTGCTGACCTGTCCTCCTCTCCAACCGACATCATTCCGACCCCTGTCCTTGCGTCGCCGTCCTCGCTCTTCCCCGCTTTTCGCTGTTTCCCCACTCCTTTCTCGGACGTTGGTCGTCGGGATGCCTCCCCTGTCTTCTCGGACGTTTATCGTCGTGATGCCAGAGTGTTGTGTACCTGTTCTCCCCTCCGACGCGTATCTTCGAAAACCTTTCCTCCCGTCGCTGTCCTCGTTCCTCCCCCCTTTTCGCTGTTTCATAGCTCTTTCTACTGTTCTCACACGTTTGTCGTCGCGTTCCCTCAGCGTTGCGTATTGTTCCTTCTTGCCTTCTCAGGCGTTCATCGGACGTTGGTCGTTGGTGTGCCTCCACCTTGCGTGCTCTGCCCTCTTGTCTTCTCGGACGTTTATCGTCGCGATGCCAGAGTGTTGCGCACCTGTTCTCCCCTCGTCCGCCTTTCGCGGTTTCCGATTCTGCCTTGTTTTCTCTGACGTTTATCGCGTGCATGAATGCTTTTGGATTTCATACTGTCGCCCCACCACACAATCGCTTCCTACATTACGCGCCGGCGTCGGCCCCTTCCGCCTACTGCATTGCCCTTTCCCTCTCCGTACTCCCCTTCTACTCTCCCTCTCTCGCCGTTCCTTTTCCTTCCCCCTGCTTGCTGCCCGCTTCCTGCTCCAACGAACTCTGGTCAGTTCCTCCTTCATGTAAGCTCCACTGTACGCACCAAAAGGTTCACCCCCCCACCGTGCCCCGAACCTCCTCTCCTTCGCGTCTACCCCGACGCGCTCATCGCGCCGCTGCTGGTCCCAAGCTTCGCCGCTGCCTCGCTAGAGCTTGCGCTACCGGCTGCCCCGCTGCTTCCCTGTTGACGTTCGTCAATCGTCCCTTGATCCATCCGTGCCCCCTCGCGACATACCGTTCCAACCGACTCGGCCTTCGCTGGCGAGCGCGACACCGTCACACCCCCGTAAATTATAGCCGCGCTGACGCAGAGGGGCTTGAACGCGTCGGTGCGCTCGCCTTTGTATCGAATAACGGCTCGTGCAATCCGGATTTCGAACATGGGTTTTTGCTGGGAGACTTGCGGTGGTGGTTATGCAGAATGAAGGAAGCCGGCGCTGTCCTCCTCTTGACTCTGCCACCTTATGTACATGCTGTAAGCTTGCTCGTCTATTTTTTTAGACTGCCATGGCTCCTCGCTTGCGCTATTGCAGATCGCTCGCGCTCTCCCAATTTGGCTGCTTCCATAACCTATGCCGTTGCTTACCTCAACTTTTGCTTTCTCTCTGCCTGCCCCTCCGCCCCGCGTTCCTCTCTCTTTCTCCTCTGCTTCTGCTGTCTTCCTCTCGCCTCTTCCTCTCCTCCGACCGCCCCCCCCCCCCCCATCTGCTTGTCGCCTGTTCCCACCCGCCTGCCACACGCCATCGCACTAAGTGTTGTCTCTCGGTGTGTTCTGTCCATCTACATTACACTTCTCTGATGGATTCATCCCACGGTGTTCAACGTCCTATGCCCTGCATAAATAATATCCGACTGTTGCATTCTATAATTCTCTTCCTCTGTTATTGCTGCTCTCGTCTCTTCGTCCCACTGCGCCGTGCCTCTAGCTGCTTTCTGTCATTGTACGCGTTTTGTTTTTCTCTTGCCGCGGCTGTATTTCAACTGTATTTCCGAATTGCCCCCGCTGTTTGATCCGTCCTGACGACGCTTCGTGCCGTGCCTGCCCTTTTTTCCCTGACTCTTGTTTTGTTAGTGACTGTGCACACCTCCAGGGTTCTCCACGTGCCACATTATTGTTCTCGCACTTCCTTTCTTGTTGCTGTGCCCCCTGCCCCTGCCTTCCTGACTGCGCACGTCTGTCTTCTTTTGGGGCGTAGGGCGGCCCCACTATGGCGCTTATCTCGGGTAACCTGCGTACACGTCCGGTAGTAAAATCGCACGCGTCAGCGCAATTCTCCTTTCGCTACTTGCATTCATTTCCCGACCCTGCTCATTTCCAACTTATTCATCCAGCCTGACGGCTCCCGACGCTGCCGGTTTCAAGAAACGCTATGACGTGTCCTACTTCAACCTGCAGCAACGACGCGCTCTACACCTTGCCTCATGCGCCTGTCCCAAGTGACCGCCCCATCCACATCCCCCCCCCGAAACAAAAAACCGGAACATCAACACCGCGTCATAAACATTTTCTGGTGTCCGTCTTCCCCACTTGTTCTTGCTTTGCCACTCACATCTCAGCAGTGCACAACGCACCTGTTCCGCCTTTATACTATGTCCGTCTTTCTTATTGCGCGTCTGATCACCAACCGAACCATGCTCGCGAAGTAGACACCGACGCGGGAGTCTTTTCCCTTCACCACCGCTTTCCTATCGCCTTCCATTCCACGTCGTGTACATCGACATGGCCTTTTCGCCGCCCCTCCACGCACTGTGACAACAACCTCTCCGCTGTCTCTAGCAGGCTCGCCTTTCTTCACTGGCACGAGCGACGTTTGCTCCTGCGCCCCCAACAGATACTTGGACATTCCCTGCGCTGAACAACCCCGCTTACATGAATACAGATGTTATTTGTTGCGTTTTTTGGAGGTGTGTTACCATCCTCCTTTCGCCCTTCCTTACGCTCGCTGTTGCAGTATCTTCCAATACATCACCTCGCCTCGTTCGTCCCTTTGGGTTTGCCCGAGCGCCATTGGGCTTCCCTGCTTCTTCCATCTGCACGCTCCTCTCCTAGCTAGTCCATCCTGTGCGCGCTTAATCGACTGTTCCTGTTCTCCTTTTGCTACGCTCATGCTTCCATTGGCTTTTCATTGCCCACGACGGAGACGACGCCACCAATCACTTGGAGCTCGCGATACACCTCTCATTCTCTCTCAGCTATCCGCCAGTCGTCCGTATACCGCGATTCCACGGTCAATCGCCCCCCTTATATGACGCTGACAGCGACTCCTGAGGGCGGCACAGTTCCCAGTCCACTTGTTTCATACAGGAGGAATAACGCGCTTGCTCATGCGTCGCCTGTCTCACTATGCAATCTCCCTTGCCGCTAAGCCTCACGGAGAGAACGAGACCGTGAAGATGTTGAGTACTTTCGCGTTTCCGTCGAAACAAGCAAAAAACACGCTAGCGCTTACCCCGCGTCCTCCCCGTTCGCTGAGCTGAGGGGGGTCACCAAGTCGACACAGCATTGAGGGAGGTACGAGGCTGAATCTCGGACACGACGATAAATGTTTGTGTACTGTAGTAGTTCGGACGACTTTTTTTGACGACAACTCTGAACGACTAGGGAACCCGACAATAAACGTCTGAGTATCTCTAGAGCGCCCGGAGCTTCCGTGCGTGCGTGTTACATGCTTCGATAAATGGTTGCTGCTTTCCCTCCCCGCTGCACTATAATGGCGGTGGACTTCCGAATGACAAGCAAGTAATTGTGACCTTCGTTACATTGGCCATGTGATCGTCATGCTCGAGTCCGTCTCAACTCCGATGTCGAACCCGCGCGTCGTTGCCTGCTATTTACCGACGGCACAGTTCCCCCTTCACAACCTTTTACACACAAACTTCTCCCCTCAATATCAGCCCCTTAGGCGCCAAATAGTCTCTGCGTCTTTCAGGTTCTCAATAAGCATCAAAATTTATCTGTACACGATATACAGTATTCAACCGGCCAACGGAGCAGCACCGGTCAACGCAACATCTAATGTACTCTTTTACCCACCGGTCTGTAATCTTGCATTTCGATTTTAACTTTTCGTACGCTCATGAGAGCGCGCGACGTTTTGGCATCAATTGTTCTCTTCACACTCTCCGAGTCATCATGCCGAAGGAAACCCAACACCGCAAAACCCATAGCCAACCGCCCAACACCGCGGTGCAGGCCAAAAAAAATCAGGGTTCGCACTCGCCATGCTCTTCCATGTTGCTCACGACGGACTATACCCCAGATGAAGGAATATAAAGTCCCAGACAAACTATTCTATGCTTACATAGCGGCGCCCTGGCCATATCCAACCTACATAGAACAGCCATCCACCGCCACTCAACGGGCCCAGCAGCAGCAAATTAACACCAACCACACCTTCCTGTGGGTCTCCTGCATGGTCCAGGACCTTTGCAAAGTCCCCATGGATGAAAACCGCCTACTGTTGTATGGAAAAGGGACGGTAGGTGTTTTATGTTCTGAGTTTGACTTGTCCTCATTCGTGGCGAAGATGGCAGATGTTATTGTTCAACTTGAAGCGCCTGAGGGTGTGGATGCCACCATGTTTCAAGCGATCCTTGGCGCACACCGAGACTTCACCAACGTTCCTTCGGACGACTTATACAATACGATTGTATATCAGTACAACTACAAGCGTTTCAACAACCCAGCCCTGGTCGGTAAGTGACATCTCCCATTTCCTACAGCACCAAGATGCAAATGAATGCAGGTTGGGAAGAACGTTCCGCGCAGGGTGCCAGCTTCGAGCACATCGTTCCAA
Organism: Mycena amicta; assembly: GCA_029282125.1. Classification (NCBI taxonomy): domain Eukaryota; kingdom Fungi; phylum Basidiomycota; class Agaricomycetes; order Agaricales; family Mycenaceae; genus Mycena; species Mycena amicta. The sequence continues at coordinate 7,957 of JARIHP010000062.1, forward strand.
CTTTCCCGGTGAAGCGAAATGGTCAATATCCCCCACCGCTGCCCGTCAAACAGCAGCACCGGAAGGAGCAGTTTGTCATCCCGCTCCCTGCAAGCCTGGTGCTCGCTGCCGAGAATCCAGAAGATCCAGTCGCTGGCCCATCAGGACAGTAGGGCCGTTGGACGCTGAGCAGCAAGGCGAGTATATCACTTCTACCATCTCGACTAATCTGACACATTACAACAGGATGAGAGCTGTGCTCGCCCTCGCTCAATTGTGCTTCAGAACTGTACATCTTCCCCAGTTCTTGCGTCGTTACGAGCTTTTTTGTATTTAAAAATTTACATCTCTTTGTCGTCCAAGAATATCTTTACGCAATGAATCAGACTTCTCATGCTCTCTGGGTCATTATCGTTGTGATTAATATTATTAGTGTCTCTCACCATCTTCAATTTGAAGATCTTGTCGTCGTATATTATATCCATGCACATTCACTCCGAGCTCTCCGGTCTCCAGACTTACCGGAGACCTTGGAGGCTCCAGACTCCGGACTCCGGACTCCGAATCTGGACGGCTTCCGACATAGACCTAAGCCCTCGGGCTACTTGGGTTTTTACGCAATGAAGGTTTACTGAGCGTTTCCCATATTGGGACTCCATTCTTATTGTTCTTATTGTTTCTCGCTTATTTCCTTATCTATCGATAATCCTTATTGTCTAGCTACTTACTTCTTCGTCTCCTTCCGGTTCCCTACTTACTATAAATACCAGTAGCTACTCGTCCTGTACTTCAGTTTGATTATTAACGTTCTTGACTACTTGTCTTGCCTTTGCCTCTCTCTTCCGGTCATCCTCCGACTTGCTCCGCTTCCGCTCCGCTCGTCGACCGGGACCTTCCGTCTCGTCTCCGGCCAGGGTAGTACGCACACCCTTACTCTCCTGTGGTGCTTGCGCTCATTCCGGTTACATCCGGTATCTCCGCTCCGGTTACCCCTCCGGGTTACTTCCGCATATCTCCGGCACGGGATTTAACATCGTAACGCAATGTAACATATGTCACACTTCCTCCCTTCATGTCGTCCCGCACCGAGCGTCCAGGCGGCACACTGATGCCTTTAATCATCTCCAATCTCTTCCTAAGTAACCCCAGAGTCCCTCAGCGCAAGAAGACAAGCAACACACCGCGTGGTTATCGTCAACGACGCGTCACCATTTCCGACACGACTCGGGCCACATCGCATCCACAGCTGGCCTGCATCGACGCGAAAGTCGCTATAGACGCGGCAATGTACGTCCTGGTACCACTGTTTGTGCTCTCTGACGCCGGCTGAATCGTTCCTTAGCCCTCCAACAATGTTCTTGAGCTTACTTCTCTGACTCGGCATTCACACTCATCCACCAGCGGTACCCCGGGCTATAAACCATCCCACGCAACGTATACAAGCTCTTCCGACACCCCTCCCGACTATCAGCCTCAACGGACCTTCCAACAACGCCCTAGACGGCGATGACGGCCCCACCAATATGCCCGCACCCAAAGCACGTCCATATCGATTGCGCCTCACTTACTGCACTCCAGCGTACGGTATGTCGCTATGCTACGCCCTCCACCTGCTAACAAATAATGAAGTACACTTCCTGGAACGTGTCGGGACGCAGTGCTTATTAACCAGGTCGACAAGATTGGGTGGGTATCAAATGGAGTGCGAGATGCTAGCAGAAAGACGCCTTCCTGTACCACTCGTACATCGTCCTATCCTTATGATCGTCACTAACGTTTTTCATCCACCCCACCGTCTTCACGTCCTTTGTCTGCCAGCCCAGCGCCCCTGTGAGACCGCATGAAGGTCATCGAGGTGTTTGGATGCGTCGGCGATTGTGAGCCGGTATTTGGATTCGCAAGTGCGGGATGCGAGTGACGTTCGTGGTACGGATGTGCAGTTAACCGAGGACGCCGTGGGCGTGCTGATATCACATTAATGTCGCGAGAGTGACCTGCCGGGACTGACGAGGGCTATCAACAAGGTATGCCTCTGTTCTACAAGGTGGCATGATTCTTGGGCGAGGCTTAACATTTGTAGGACAACACCACTCAATATCATGCACGATCCTGCTGAGGACGCCTTTTCCGAGCCGGCCCTCCCAGTGCAGCGGAATACCGAGGTCGAATCGATGCAGCCTACCCCGAACGCGCACAATTTTCCACCTTCGGACGAGCCCGTCGCCGTAGCGACCACAGAGCCTCAGGTACCTTCAATTCTCATCAGCTCTGTCTGACGGTGCTGTTTTTTGGCAGTCCCAAAAAGCGACTCGAACTTTCCACCGAGCATTGATACAGATTTATTCGGGTGGCGGGACATGTCCGAGTAATGTTTACGGGCGCAATTCTCCTCTCCATATGCATCGTTCCTTGCTCATGCTGATGCAGGATATTTTGCTTTGAGAATAACCGCTAGCCACTCTCGCCGTACGTCTCCCGGCAGACTCAACTCGAAAATCGCCGGGACCGCCACTGTGAGTCGATGTGTCGACTTTGCATTCTGACGTCTGTCTTAGTGGGATGGATGCATTGAGGTGGGCACGACAATGGTAGGATACGTTGTAGTAGGCACCAACATAGAGATTTACCCTTGATATGATTTCACTCCAATCAGCGTCGGAATACACCCAGCGGTCTGAGTCTCAGCTTCATTGAAGATTAAGATTAAGATTAAAGGCCTAAGGTCCCAACGAAGGCCTACAGAAACCTACAGAAACTGAATTGTGACCTGCGTTACATTCACCATGTGATCATCACACCTGACTCCGTCTCAACTCTTGAACCCCGCGCATCGTTGCCAGCTGTTTACCGGCGGCAAAGTTCCGCCTTCGGAACGTTTTACACACGAGCTTCTCGCCTTAATATCAGCCCTTTATGCCAGTGCATATGTGCCGTCGTCAGCACGAAACGCTTCGCTCTCTGGAACCGCTCACGTAGCTGCCAGCCGTTTACGGCGGTACTTCATCCTTACAACTGTTCCTTCCCAACCTTTGACTTCTCGCTGGACTGAATCATCTTCCCCTGCCCCCAAACCGCCGTTCTCAGCAGAAAACTGCCTTCGTTTGCGAGCTTACGATGTCATACCAACGCTGTCTAATACGATAGATAACCAGCAAAAAGATCCGCCTCGCCTGTAAGACGTTCGCCAGACGCCCGTCCAACCATTCCTTTGCCTGTAAGTTCTCATGTCCCTCGTGCAGCATTTGTCTCATATACACGTACTTTAGTTTGTTTTGATGCCCTCCCTCCCCACTGTGTCTCTGCGTCATCCCCACTCCGAACTACGCGTCCCTTGATGCCAACGCGTCCAGTAGACGCATAGCCGCGTCATGTCATTCGTAACGCCTTGCATCTCCAGGTCTCTGTCCTTATAATGCAAGCAAAGGTTTCTGGTCGCTCGCCACCTCAAACCACACGCACCATCCTCCACTTCACCAAGTCCTGATTTGCCTGCGTTCGCTCAATCCTTTACCCTTGCCTGTCCAAAGTCCCCCCTCAAAGCCTTTCTCATGCTGAGTACGTATTATTGTGCTCGCACTTTTCATGCTTTTATGCCACCAGCTCTTTTGCAGGCTTTGGAAGACCGTACGGTCCCAGAACTTATTGGCTTGCTCAAAATGGTCAAACGTCCGCCTTCCTCAGCCCGCCGTCGTGATGCCCTGCTACTATGGGTGCAATCGTTGTCCCCTTCCGAACAGGCCACGCTCTTGGGCCTTACTACCACCTCCGTGGGCTCGAAGCGAAAGCGCCTCACCGCTGACACTTCCACTCCCCCTGCAAAACGAAAACGTCCTTCCCCCCCTGACAATACGCAGCAATACCATGTTCACTGCGGTTCCGTCGAGGACTTGATCAGTGGCCCCTTCCTTGATACCGTCCCGATCAAACCATACAGGCCTGTATCGCTCGGTAAGCTGCTCTCTCGCCATTTTCTGGTGTCCAAATGTTTTGCAGGGTCATCGATCGAACGGGCAATGTCGCTTTAAAAAAAACTCTGTGTATGGTTTGTGCTCGTCGTTTGCCTCTTGGCGACCTAGAATTATGCCCCGTCGAAGAGATCCCCAATCGCTTCCTGTTGAAGCCGACCCATCCTCACCCGGCCCACCAACTGCTCGACGGCATCCTTCTCCATACCCCAGCGGTTCAAGGAGGTCATCCTACCTACATCTGTTCACACTGCCGCAATCGTTTGCTCGTTCATGAGCGCCCCCAATTGTCTCTCGCCAACAACATGTGGGTTGGAGAGGTACCGTTCGTCCTTCAAATCCTCACCCTGCCCGAACGGCTCCTCGTTGCACTCTATTTCCCCGCCGCCTATGTTGTGAAGCTTTTCCCCAAAAGACCAGGGGCAAAGCGCTGGAACAAGGAAAATATTAATAGTGGCATGCGTGGCAATGTATCCACCTATCGACTCAGCACATCCGACATTGCCGACATGGTCGCTGGCAACCTTATGCCTCGTCCGCTCGCAATCCTCGCAGCCCTTGTTGCGGTGACTTTCGTCGGCGCAAAAAACGTTCCCCTCCTGATTCTGCCCGACGTCTTTGAGGTCAGGCGACAACAAGTTTTTGACGCCCTTATATGGCTCAAACACCACAACCACCTGTACCAGAATGTGGAAATCAATAGCGAACGCATACAACAACTCCCCGAAGGTGGCACCCAGACGAAATTCACCTCAACGCGTGTTACTCCGAAGATGAATCTATCCTCGACAAGGAACATGCTGGTTATGTGCCGGTCGACATGGGCGATGACCTTGACGATGAACCGCACCATGACGAGGAGCGTCCTGAACCTCCTCCACAGATTGGTCCGCCTCTCCATGATGTTATCGACGTTAACACTAAATCTTCCTAGCACACCTGCCCCTCCTCCCTGAAGAAGGATTCGCACTTGGTGACACGGACACTTACGGTAAGTTTCTTTTTGTGGACAGTCTCACTGTTCTAATACTCCGCTCTAGAACCTGCCATCTTTCCGTTACAAGCTCACGGCTGCGTTGACGTCTCCGGCGACGGTGTTACCGACACCGCTCTCTTTCACCATGCGACAAACAACTTATTGCCGCCCCAACAGCACGAGTACGCTGTACGCCCCGGTAGCACGTTCGTCAACGAATACCCACGGACGACTGACGGCCAAAGAAACGATGGTGGTCCAACAAACCCAAACCATGCCCTCGGAGCTTTCCCCACACTGTTTCCGTACGGTCTTGGCGGTCTGGAGGTAGATCGGGGGACGCCAGTCACCTACGAAGCGCACGTCAAGTGGGCATTACAATACGACGATGCGAGGTTCAGGAAGGACCTCTACTTTATATTTCAGGCTTTCGGGGTTATTATCAAGCGACAAGTCGCTCGGTCGTCGATGCTTCAAATCAAACGCAGAACATTCATTGCCAACGAATCCTCTTTCCATAAACTCAGCCCTGCCGACTTTGTACTGGCCAGCCAGGAAGAAAGCCAAAAAGTCCCCCTTTCCAATCCAGCCATTCGCGCTTTACGCAAACAGCTCACTGCTGTCCGCACGAGAGTCATGGGCACCGACGAAAGTCGGATCGCTATTCGTGCCCAGATCTGGGGTATGATTTTGCGCTTCAATCCTCCCACAATCTGGGCCACTATCAATCTATCAGACACGAGCGATCCTATTGCTCAAGTCTTGGCCGGGAAGGAAATCGATCTGGATAACTTCGTTGCGACGGCTGGGCCGATGAGCGCTGAACGCAGTAGGACTATAGCGGCCGATCCTTACGCGGCGGCTGAGTTTTTTCATCTCTCTGTGGCTATAATTTTGGAGGAAATGTCTGGTATCACGGTGAAGGTTCGGGGCTCCATCCAGTGGAAATGCGGCATTATGGGCCGCATTAATGGTTATGTCGGAACTGTCGAAGCTCAAGCGCGTGGGACGCTACACCTCCACATCCTTTTCTGGCTGGACGGTGCTCCGGTTGCCGCGGTCATGAAGGAAGCCCTGGCTTCTGAAGCGTTCCGCGACAAAACGAAGTGTTTTATCGCGCAAAATATCCGTGCACACATTCACGGCACCGATGGTGATAACCTTATGAAATTACCCAAAGAGACAAACATTGCTTACACTCGTCCGGAGGACCCTCGCTTACCCTTCTACGAACGTTGAGCTGCCGTGTCCGAAGCCAGGCTGGCCCGCGCTGTGCAAACACATGAATGCAAACGATGGAGTTGCTTGAAGTTGAAACAGGGCCAGTGGGTATGCAAACGCCGAGCACCATGGATCACTGCCATGGACGACTGGGTAACGGAGGCTGGCGAATGGGGGCCCAAGAGATTGTACAACCTCATCAATGCGTGGAATCCACCCTTACTGCAAGTGGGCCGCTGCAACCAAGACATCAAGCTCATCACAAACGGCGGCGAAACGAAGGATATCACCTTTTACATCACGCTCTATATTGCAAAGCGGCTGATTCAAGCCGCTAACACCTCTGCGCTCCTTGCAAAAGCCCAAGTTTTCCAGGAACGCCTTAGCGTAAGCCAACAGCTGGGCATTGACCGCAACAAACGTTTACTGCAGCGTTGCGCTAACACATTGAGTCGCCAGCATGAATTCAGTGCTCCCGAAGTTATCAGCTACCTGATGGGTTGGGGGGACCGCTTCATCTCCCACACCTTTGTCAAGGTGTATTGGGATCAGATCATGGGACAGTTGCGAAAAACTTTCCCCAATTTGTGGACTACCCAGTAAGGATGTTCTCTTCGTAAAGGTCTACTTTTAACCTCAAAAAAAGTTCTGGGCGTGTCATGGATTCCACAATGACGAGACCTGACGCCGACGGAGAGCAGGCAAGTAACTGGAACACTTTCTACTTATCGCCACTAACTTATTTCCAGGAGCCTCTTTGTACGCTCACGCTAGATGACCGTGGGGTTTTTGTGCTCAAAGACCAACTGCGCGAATATCAGGATCGAGGAGAAGCGCTGGAACAAATGAACTTCTACGATTACTTTACCCGCACATACAATGGAAAATTCATCGCACCACGCGACGAACAAACTAACGAAGCGTCTATCCGGACTGCTGGACGGCCTCCCAGTGTGCGAGTCCCTTACCGGAGTGGAACTCGCCCAGCGCGTTGCAGAGTCATCCGCAGCTCACACCAAGAGGTCAACTTGCACTTCATAGGACGTTGGTTTGCCCATGCCGAAGAAGCAACGGCGGAGTACTATTGCGCTCAAATGCTCCTACTACTGGCTCCATGGCGTTTGCTAACGGACCTCCCTCGTGGCCATCCCACTTTCCAGGCCGCTTTTGACGAATTTCTGCGCACTGCGTCGCCCCTTCATCACCAAATAATCGCCAACATCCAATACTTCTACGAATGTTCCGATCGCGCAACACAACGTCGCGAGGACGACAACACAACAGAAGCAAACACCACTCAGCGCGCTTCCCTCACCGGAACGGGTGAGCTCTTCCCCATGACTGCGGTTGAGGAGCCCACCGAAGAGGACCTTCGTCGAGCGAGAGTAGAGCGCTATGCTGCCCGCGAGCGGTTGTATGTGGAAACTGCGCTTGAAATCGCTGTTCCTCAGGGCATTTTTAACGAGTCATACCCGTCTGCGACCAAAAAACCACTTGCGCTACAGGCTTTCCCAGATGACATGGCCAAATACCATGAGTGGGGTTTGAAAGTCTCCTCATTTACACGTGCGGAGGGGTTCAGGGAGACAGCGTCCTTGCATATGGGAATGGACGATACAGCGGGAGTACAGGATATTACAGGACGTTCCTCCGCTGTGCAACAGCCTGACAATGGCGCAGTTGTTGATATTACCCCCCAACAGCCTTCGCCACCGAACCTGATAGATTTGCTCAACACCGAACAGAAACGCGCCCATAACATCATCATTGGCCACCTACAACAAACGCTTGAAGGTCGTCAGCCACAACAATTACTCATGGTGGTACGGGGCGAAGGCAGAACTGGCAAGACCGTCTTGCTCAATGCTATTGCCGCCTCTTTCGAGCGCTTGGACGCCACAGCCCTTCTAGCAAAGACAGCGACGACTGGCGTAGCCGCAAGCTTGTTCGGGGGGCAAACGTTGCACAACTGGGCCGGTATCGGCCTCAAGAAAGCGGCAGTGCGCAATAGCAAAGCTACGCAAGACAAGCGCGACCGAAACATGCGTCATGTGCACTACCTCGTCATTGACGAGTACTCCATGCTTACGAAAAGGCTTTTGGAACAACTTCACCAGATTTTGGGTCAAGTAAAAGAGGGCATGGGCCAATGCAACGCTGGTGATGCTTTTGGGAACGTCAATGTGATTCTCTTTGGTGATCTCCATCAGTTTCCACCTGTCGGCAGCCTCAAAGAAGCGCTCTTTTACGACGGAACTGACGCGTCTGATCACTCACCAGTGGGACTGGACTTGTACCGGAGCTTTACGATTGTTGTGACTTTGACGGAGCAATGCCCGCGTTACGGACCCTCTCTGGATGGAGCTTCTTCGTCACTTGAGACATGGTGCTTGTACAGAGGCCGATATTGCCCTACTGAGAGGCCTTCTAGTCGATAGCGAGCCGCTCGTCGGTCAGCCGCCTGCTGTAGACTGGTCCACGACACCGTGGTGTAACGCAGTACTCGTTACGCCAAGACACAGTGTGCGCATACTGTGGAACACCGAGAGTCTCAAGAAACACACAGCCAGAACAGGAGAACATGTTTACCTGTCACCATGTGAAGATACGGTCAGCCGTCCACCCAGGGAGCTTTCTATGTGGGAAAAGCTTACGGTTGCAAACACGAAATCGCAAGCCGCCCAGAAGTTAGCAGACGTCGTTCCTATTGCTGTGGGGATGCGCGCTATGGTTCTGCTCAACATATCTACTGAGGCGGACTTGGCCAACGGGACGCGGGGGGAAATTGTGGACATTGTGCTTGATAGCCGCGAACCACTTCCATTGCAAAATGCGGTGAACGGTGAAATCACCCTACGCTACCCACCGGCCGTAGTATTTTTCAGACCCGACAATTCCTCTTTCCCTGCCTTCGAGGGACTGGAGGCAGGGGTTATTCCGATCGTACCATCCACCACCAAATTCACCATCGTAGGCACCAATGGCAGGAACCTCACCGTTGCGAGGAAACAGTTAGCGGTCACTCCTGGTTACGCCTTCACCGACTACAAGTCGCAGGGACAAACCATCGAATATGTTCTCATCGACCTAGCGTCACTGTCATGAAACCTACCTCCAGACACAGTTCCCTTTGTCAAGGGTCACATGTGTCACATAGAACCCGCCATCACAGCGGGTTTCCCACGCCTAGAACCCGAGTTCCCACGCCTAGAACCCGAGTTCCCACGCCTAGAACCCGAGTTCCCACGCCTAGAACCCGAGTTCCCACGCCTAGAACCCAAGAGGAGTTCAATACAACTCCACTCCTAATCCTAGGAGCAGTAGCTCCTTGATCAACTGTCAAGACCCCTTACTCCTAGCTGCCTAGGTGTTGACACTCCCTGTCCCCTCTCTGTTGACAGGGACAGGCTCCTTTCCCCTTTATGTTGGAAACCAGGGACTAATTACGATCGTGTTACGATCACACCCCTTTGTAGTTGGTATAAATACCCCAGTAGAATCTCCTGTACAGTAGATTCTACATTAGTCAAACACGATACCCCATCCTGGCTAGGCCTTGGTGGTTGTTGACTGAAGCCTCTTGTCCTTGGCTTGTGCTATCTTGTTGACTCGGGCCAACTCTCCCTTGGTGTTCTCTATCTTGGCCCTCGTCTCCTATTCTCTTTGGCTTGCCGACGTCGACTAGTCCGGATACTCTCTGAGACCTCGTGGGTTCCCCGCAGTCTGCAGCAGAGAGTCGACATCCGGTTACCTCGTTAGAGGGATTGTCTGGCTTGCCTCTGTGTTGGGTTCTTACTCCGCTTACGCGGCTTCGACCCCGACTGGTTCCTCTTGGTGTCTAGGCAGGCTACAGGTGGTGAAGGGCTAGCTGGGACGCCGTTCTTGACAGTCACCCCCGACTGGAAGACTCACTCTGTTTAATGCGTATGTCGCTCTATCACGCAGTCATGGCCGAGAGAACATTCGAATTCTGCGAGGCTTCGACCAAGCTCTATTTACCGTACACCCGTCCGAGATGTTGAGGCGAGAGGACAATATACTAGACAAATGTACCGTCGATACCTGTCGGCAATATCCTTTGACACGGTGACAGCTGATGTCGGCTTTTGCCTTCTAATATCATGTACGCGTCTCCAACAACTTCGCCGGCTTGCTCTGTCCCCCTCACCCAAAAGTCACGACCGTGCTTTGAAATTGGAGGGGCGAGAACGAAAGAACCTTCGCTGTGGCGGCCAGAGCCCTCCGCACATCTCAATACGTATGTCAGACGACCCTCAGTGAGTGATACTTTTCACGCATACCACCGTATCTCACTACTAGAAAACGTAGCGGAAGGTTCATGTAGGGTCCCCGGAAAATACCAAAGTCAATGTCCGAGAAAACATGGGTGCGTCGTAGCCTCAACGTCTACTTAGTCGTAGTCTCAAGTCATTTTATCTAGCACCTCCGAATGAAACCTCCTATGTCTCTGCAAGGCGAGCCTGCCACGAGCCAACTCCTCAACAGGAACCCTCCAATGGAGAGCAGCGACAACTCTCCGCTCTCCAATGGTACAAAGTCGCCCGTCCTACGCGTGACTTGGTGGTTGGGCAATGGGTAGTGCTCGAGAATACAACGTCGTGCATAGCGGAGGCACCAAACGGGGTCAGGGCGCTGCAACGATTCCCTTGGAACGGACCAATAGATGACCTCGCGGGACCTTATACTCCGCCGGACAATGTCATGCATCGTTGGAGGTCACTGGACACCGGCCTACTGGCCAGAGTCCTTGATCGAAAGCACGACATTCCAACGCCGCCAGGTTCTCGTGTGACCCTCCACAACCTTCCTCTCTACCTAGCGAACTTGGAGGGAACGGACACCTATGTCTTGGACTATCCTATTACGCACACCGCCCGTGTGCAAAGAACCGTTGGCGGCCACTGTATTCGTCACGACCATGGTGATCTCGTGCACCAACTGCTGGCACCTTGCCACGACGAGGATACTCTACTTCTTCCTGTGAAAAACCTCCGCCGCTGTCCTGTTGCCGACGAAGGGGAAGTCAAAGTGTACGACAGGGTCGAGACGACGCACGACATTGTCCCCTACCGCTCGGGTCGAATAGAGGAGTTCTTTGACGACAATAACAACAGTCCTATGATCCGTGTACGGGACGCACGAGACGGTAACATGCTACATCTGCGTCTGCGAGATACGCAGAAACAGTTTATCGCCGGAGACGTTGTACGCGTCATCAGTGGTTTTTATACGGGATGTCTGGCCGTTGTCAAGAAAGGTGTTACTCTGGACACTCAGTCCGGAGGGGATAGGATACGGTCCTTTGCGGCGTTTGAATTGCGTTTGGTACATGACTTCTGCAGCCCTTTTTCCACGTCACTTACACAAAGAAACAGACCGACAATGAAGAAAACGGACATCACAAGGCAGGCTACAAGGTATGTACGGTCTCTCAGCGGTGCTTTGCCCAACGCTGACCCACCAACGGCGAATACTCGTCATAAGGGCGCATGTAGACTTCCTTCCTCTCCAGGCCAGGCAGGCACCACCTACAGCAACCATGCACCAGAGTGTCAAGGAAACTTGGTTGTGCTCGCCCCACCTTGTTTTGAAACGACTCGACGTCAGGGTCATCGAACCCCATGACGAACGGAAGCGCAACAACACTTTACCGTCATGCGTAGGCAAAACCGGTTATATCGAACTGGAATCGACCGTCACACTCGAACAACTGAAGGTTCGCGTCCCGGTACACCTGGACAATGGGTCTCGCCAAGTGAAAATCCCGGCGATTCAGCTATGACCGATGGATGCCCACGAGGTCGCGACAAGGGCTCAACTATCCCTCCTACGTTACACCGTTCCCCGGGTAATCATCATAGGATCTGACCTGCACGGCTCCCTCCAAGACATTGGCAAATACGGGATGATGTTGCCTGACGAAACTGGCTCTGTGCCGGGCACCATTTGTATCCGCTTCGAGCGACCAAGTGGTGACGCGAGCCCAGCCAGAGTCAACGTCTTTCCTCAGCTAAGCATCTGTAGATCGCTGAACTTGGACGGGAAAAAAACTCTGGCGACCAGGTTCTACTAATGTTAACTGAGAAGGATAGTTGGATAGACGACGCGTGAATACATACCATCTTTCCATAGCAACTCGAGTTCTGTGTTGTCTCGATGTTGGTAGCTTGTCAGTATTGCAATCAAGACACGGTGTCGAGCACCGAAACGTGACCACCTTGCTTATGGCGAACCACCACACCGATGGAATCCCACTTTTCACTGAAGACACTGGGGGCAAATGCCTATTTACTATCGTGGAAAATGTTAAGAAAATGCTGAGAATATGCAATATTTTCTTGATATATTCCCAGCATTTTCCGTTATAGAAAATGCAAAGAAAATAAGTTATTTTCTCACCATTTTCCATATGGGAAAATAATTTATTTTCTCATTATTTTCTCCGCATTTTCTCATCATTTTCCATGTGGGAAAATTTAGCATTTTCCACTGCGGAAAATGCTAATCAAATGATGAAGAAGCATTACCATATATGGTCTATCAGGATTTTATAGGATTCCTAGGATTCTTGTTTACTGAATATGGCAAGTGTTGATAACAGAACATCCAAAATACAAGGCCAGTGGAGTAGTGCAGAACTATAAGCAAGCCTTTTTCTACTGTATAAAATCACCAAGTATCGCAAGGGAGTTGTGGCTTGATATCTGTGATGTGACATTCATGGCGCGGCACAAATGTCACATCACCCGCGGAGAAAATAAAATAAAATCAGGCACCAGCGGGAATTGAACACAGGATCTGGAGCAATCTCAAGCAATATTTTCTACCGCAAGCCCACTAGACCAGTACACTAAACAAGAATTGATTAGGATCTTTGCAGCATAATCCACAGCAATCTATGGCTATCCAGGACCAAGGTCACGTTTGGCCACCGGCCCCGCCACCAACACATGACCAGGTAATCCATTTCATGCCACAACAAGGCTTAATTTGCTACCAATATTTCAGTACTAACTATAGAAGGAGAAGAAGGATTGGAACAGTAGGTGGAGAGTAAGGACTGCTGCTGTGCTGCACATTTCTAGATTTTTGGTATGCACATCAGGGAAAGTTAAATCTATATCGAAGAATTCAAAATAGGCTATTTCTACACTGGTTGGTTTGCCTTTTTAGTCAAGAAAAAAACCATTATAGATCTAGAATATGGCATATAGTTATCCGATATTTATTTGAGGCAGCAACAAGTAGTTTGTGATGGCATCACCTTGGCTCTTGGCCTTTCCCCTCATCATATAATTGATACCAGGTAGTGTCAAGTTATTAACAGCATATGTAGGTGGACTGATTTCTCTCTTGTACATATGCCCTCCTACACAAATACGTGCATGGAGGAGGTCCCTGTAATTGGGACCTATGACATTTTGCTTTATAGAATATGGCAGATACCCTTACCATGTGTATCAGCATATGTAGGTGGGACCTTGTCATTAGGATCCATGCATCTGCCATTGGCTGCCCCCTTCTGCACCAATGTGTGCATGGAGGTGAGGTTCCTGTAATTGGAACCTATGGCATTGCACTCTATATGGCAGATATTGACCTTATGCATCTGCCACTGGCTGCCCCCTTCTGCACCAATGCGTGCATGGAGGTGAGGTTCCTGTAATTGGAACCTATGGCATTGGAACCTATGGCATTGCACTCTATATGGCAGATATTGACCTTATGCATCTGCCACTGGCTGCCCCCTTCTGCACCAATGCGTGTATGGAGGTGAGGTCCCTGTAATTGGGACCTATGGCTCTTTCTGGCAGATGCCTCTCTGTGTACCACAGTGAGTAGAACCTTTATTATCAGGGTCTATGCATCAGTCAGTTCTTTCTCAAGTATAGCTGCTCAAGGGAGTGGCGGACCTGTGGTACTATCTGTAGAGATTCCTTAAAGCAATATACTGTCTCTGAGTGGTGCAGGTTTATTGTAAATGTAATCACCAGAGAACAGAACTATGTATTGTAAATATAATGACTGAAGAAACAGAACAGATAAATTCAAAGTAGCCTACTATTTCTTCCAATTTGTAGTCAACTACTAGTCCAAATCAAAAGTTGGATTTATCTTGAGTTCAAACTCAGTTCACTGGCTCTGCAGAGCACAAAGGCACTTACTTGGCCACCAATTTGTACCTTGTGGCACAGTTTCAAGAGAGAGACTTACAATATGTAGTGATTTTCAAAGGCAAAAGTTACTATATTGGGGAATAGTAGAATCCTAGGGATCCTAGAAATCCCAATATTCCCATATATGGTTGTGCTTCTTCATCATTTGATTAGCATTTTCCACAGTGGAAAATGCGAAATTTTCCCACATGGAAAATGATGAGAAAATGATGAGAAAATAATTTATTTTCCCATATGGAAAATGCATATAAAATACTAAGAAAATGATTGGAAAATAACTTATTTTCTTTGCATTTTCTATAGCGGAAAATAATGAGAAAATAATGAGAAAATATTGCATATTCTCAGCATTTTCTTAACATTTTCCACTATGGTAAATAGGCATTTGCCCCCCAGTGAGACGTTCTGCAGGCAGTCGACAACGAGTTGGACAGCCATGAACCGGCGAGCCACCGTCCCGGTCCTAAACCCACCGACTAATACGTACTCCAGGTCATCGAAACCTTCTACACTGGACTTTTGTACCCGACGGCCGGTCGTCCAATTTTTGTCGAGGTCCCACTTCGCCTTGGGTTAACTAAGGCCCGCAGTCCCTACGACCTAGACTTCACTTGGTGGATTGGCACGGGTAACACTGTCAAAGTGTCGTCTATTGATTTGGACAACTGCAGTCTGACTCTTCATCGATGGCCCCTGGACGACCCCAAACCGCTAAAACACTCCCACACCCTCTTCTGTGCACCCCAGAACGCCGCAGACTGTCGATCGAGCAATACTGCCCAACCCCCAAACGAATATATCAACTCTGTGACGGAATTACAGGGCAAAGGCTGGAGGGTAATATTTTAATTATGCGGAGTACCGCGCACCATGGTTCCAAGACGAAGTACGCCATGGGTGTCGGCCAAATGTCTGAGAAAGACATTTACACCACTAACGCAATCGTTCGGTGGTACGTATGCAGATACGCGCGTCTCCGAAGAGCTGACGCGGCATCAGCATGGTCCAGGAAGAGTTACTCGGACGCAACCCAGGTGCCTTCTTTGCCGTTTAGCTATAAATAGTAGCCTGTTCCTATCTCTCGTCCAATAATGCCCCATCTGCTCATCTTTTGGCCCCGTAGTATCTGGCTAGACCTCCTTCGCTTCCTTCCCTGGCAGGAATTCGTCGCTGTCGCTCACACCTGCCGAAAACTATGTAAAATGGCCCGAGTAATTCTCTATTTTCGCCTCTGTGCTCGACTTGGACGTATACTGTTGGGAGACGAAGGCTCCATTTCGGAGTATTCTCAAGCGACCCTGGCTTTTTTGCACAGGCTACAGTCATCCAACACGGTGGTTGCTGGATCGATACCACTCGCCCTTTTAACGTTGACCTGGGCAACGGACGCAACAGTCCAGGTTGATAACGTTAACATACTCGTCAACGTCGACTTGGTGCACATATGGTATCAATACCTCTTGGAGCTTGCAGGCTTTAACTGGTGAGGCTTCACTTAACCCGAGATTCAATCGTCAATGCCATTAATAGGACAACTCCTCCACGTCTGCGAGCAGAGTATAAGGACCATGTTCGCTCATTTGCGTGTCTGAGGCGTCAGGTATGTTCATGATACGACCTGTGAAAAGTTGCTCACGCTGTAGCAGAACATGACGATCACAATTAGTGGAACCACGTCCCATTCCTTATTGCCCACCCTTTTCGCCGGTCGCAACACATCCCAGATGAACATTATGACCTGGAACTGCGTATACTCGTTCTATCCCAAACTCACCTGCGAAAAGCGTGCTCTTCCCGGCTGGTGTACTAAGGCGGTACCCAGTTACTTTCAAGCTCATATCGTAAATGGCCCTGCGCCATTGGGTTGCGTTACTTTGCTGCGAGATTCGTCCGCACTCATGCGCCCATGCGGAGGAGAATGTCCGCGGATCCTACGATGCGTAGAAGGTTTACGCGGCGTTGGCCGATTTAACTTTGGTGATGCCGACGACTCGTCAGATTTCGGGCGACACGTCTTCTTTGGCGGTTGTACGCGTCTTGCCAGAATGAAACGTGCACATTCAAGGGTCCCTGTAGATCTATTCTCTAGCGTATATAAAAGGCCGAATGTAGAACTGGGCGCGTTTATAAACACAATCCTTCCTCATTACTCTTCCGATGATCACGGTTCTGCCATTCGACATCGAGTTTTTAATCATCGAACAGTTGCTGTTTCCAACGCTTCTTGCATACGCGGTGTGCTCCCGGCAAACGCGCTTTGCGGTGCAAAATATTTTCCGCCATCGCACGGAAATCCTCCTTCATGGCTATGGAATTCCAGACGCCCTCCGTCGGCCATTTTGGACCAAACTCGCGACCTGTAACGGTGGCCTCACGGGCTCAGCTCTGCTGTGGATTGCAGAACCGCAACCCGTTTGGCTACCCTCTGATCTAAATATCGTGGTTGGCCGCGGTGGTACAAAAACTCTGCTTCCCCTCTTTGAGGGTCTGGGCTATGTGGCGCACACGACACCCTCCCGTCTACCACGCGTTGTTCCCCATCCCAACGTTGCGCCGATACTTTCGTATCCCACTACGTCCATCTGGTCCTCCACAACAACGCACCTGCGCTCCTTCGCTAGTCAGGTTATTACAATCTCGGAGACGGTGGACGAATTCCCCGTTCGTCTTCTGGTCGAAGCCGAACATACGTTGCAAGCGGGTCTCCTCACTGCGTCTGCATTCATCCTACTCTACCCTTCACAATTCATCCACCGACAAGCAATTCTTCGTGGTGGAGGCGTACATCGACGATCCCTGTTCGACCGACCGATCCGTCAGGACGTCATGCGCCACCGTGGCGTACATGTTCACCGTACTTTCTACGCATGGTACAGAATTCCTTGTCCCCGGGACCGCTGTGCAGGTCTCTTGCGACGTTTTCGCGGGGGCCGGGGAATCTTGTGGTTCCAGTGGTCGGAAAAGCACTGGGTCGACACCCTAATTCACCACTGCATGAACAGGTTTGAAGACGGTCGCTTCGCTTTCACTTGGTCATGGGGTACCTGCGAAAACTACAGGTGTCCGTTTTTTCACCAACCGCGCGACCTACTCGTCCAAGGCACCTTTACCGAAAAGGACGAAGTGCATCCCAAACTTGCGAGCATTCGATGCAAGATCGACGCCGTGCACCGTAGCATACCCGTGAGTCTTCTCACCAAGTTCTGTCGCCCTCAGCAACTTCTTTTGCAGCGGTTCTCCAAAGTCTATCATGGTTATCTGTTCGCCACATCCTGCTCCACACCCATTATCGTCCCAGTTCCCCTCGACCACCACGCCAAGGATTACCAAACTATCGACGACCTGCGCACATACACTTGGATTGCCGCCCGCCCGAACGATTGCCCCAAAATCCCGATGTTCTTGCCCCCGACGATTGTGAGAAGTTGTCTGACGCACACAAGTACTACGGCACGTCAAATTCATCTCAACGGGCACCGAAGCATTGTTGTTTTCCTCCAGAGCACCATCGACGTTCAACGCAGGAACCTGTTACTGTTTCCCGCTCGCCAACTGTTCCGACGGGTAATACATGGCGATGTGCTCGTTGTGTGTTTTGACCAAGACGCCATCGTTGGACCTTCCCGCTTCTCCCTTTCCGAATGTTCAGATGCTATTCAGAGGTGCGTCTGTATTGTCTGCCGTGTCAAGTCAAGGTTTCATGATATTTCTTAGATGGTGGACTTCGGAACCTTCATTCGACGCCGCACACAACTTTCCATCGCGCAAAACACCGTTTTAGCTGACGGCCTCGACCTTTCATAATAGTAGTGCCATTTGCACCCTCGCGGGCTAGCTCTTCAGGACGAGAGCATAAAATAATTAATACCATGTCCAAGTCTTTTCGTGTCCAAGTCATTTTGTCCTCTCTTTTGATAATTTACTCCAAATTTACTTTTTTGACCTTCCGTCACGTTACAAAAATCGATTACCTTCTCCGTCTTCTACACAGACCTCAGTAGTGTAATCCGACATCCCCCCCCCCCCACCCAACGGACCCTACGCCAATGTACGATAGCTCTTCGTCGCCATGACGCCGCCTACCTTTATCGAAAGGAAGGAAGGAAGGAATTACACGGCACGGTCCCGCTGAGCTGGTTTCAGCCAGCCAGCCACTTGAAGTCAAAGCACCATGACGAGGTAAACCGCCGGCGTGTGCGCCGCGTCACCAATTAATGGAAAGCCACACAACTGCGACGCGAACGTTTGCGGACCGTACAGGGTACGTGTCGCGACGTGTATGCAAGTTTGACCTTATAAACGACCGCGGACGCCATTCTGCCCACAACATGGAAGAAGTCCGCAGACGTTATATGCTTACTCGGCAGTACCTCGCCTCGCCCCAGGCCGCCGCAGCCCACTCTTGGAAACGGCGGGAAAGTGGTCACGCACTATCTATGAAGGACGACAAGGGCGAATACAACATCTCTATTGTAACCGTCATCGGCAAGGTTAGCGACACAGGCCTCTTTGTAGAAGGACTTGGCAGGTGGAAGAACACCTTTGCCGACACACCAATGGAGAAAGCCAAGTACCAAATGCAACTGGAACGACCAGGTGAGCCGTGTATGCTCTTCTGCACTATCACACTGCTCAGTGTTAGAGGGAACCCCGTTCGTAACTGACTGGGACATCGCCATCGGACACGCCGCGAAGTTCCAAAAGCTCATCCAAAAGACACCGCAGGTGAGAAACTTGATCATCGACGACAATCCCAGCGAACCGTACCTGCGCCTCGTGAAGCACGCGTTCGAAGAGAAGAAGGACGACCAACGTATGTGCAGCTTTGCGTGACGAGCCTTTCACTAACCACTATAGCTGGATACGACACCGACCAGTGGACGGTTCCGGAAGAGTACGAGATGAAGTTCTTTGAAACCGGACATAAATTTCGCTTCACTCCGGTATTGGTGACTGACATGAACGGGAAACGCGTCAGAAGTGACCTTATCACGGAAGCATTGCAAGGAAACATCGTTGAGTGCCACTTCAGCGTCCGTCATTACAAATTGAAGGACAACCATGGTGTCTTCTACGACTTGTTCACCGGTACGTCACAGCTTTGTTAAATGTGGCGTCCAGCTCACCCAGAACAAGGCGATATCGAAGAAGTCTGCGTCCTCGACCACGCGCCGCTGATGAAAAAGATGACTCATGTCAACTGGCACGACATACTTGCCAACGCGCCACCGTCTATTCCTCCAGCAGTTCGCGCAAGCGTGCCACCACCGGTTCCCCCAACGCCTCGTGCAAACACGCCTGCACGCATACCCAAGATGCCGATCGCTATATCGCCGATGGTAGATTTACAGATGCCTGGTGTGGGCCCGAACCCTCCTCAACGAAATGTCCCGACCACACCAACTCCGCGCACACGTCAAGGGAAAGGTTCGCGTCGCCCCCCCACTAGAGTGATCGCTTCCAGTGGTACCTCCAACTTGATGCAAACGGACATTGCCCAATCTGGCTCGCCCTTTCTTGTGTCGACCTCCAGTCTCGCAACGATGACCATGCCCAACTCGGTGTTCAGACCTGTCGCTGATCTGCCGGTTAACAGCGCAAACAATGTCCCGCAAACACCCCCTTCCTTCTCTGGCAGCGCTACGTCTCTGACGCAGAGCGACATCGAATCCATGCTGGCTTCACAAGATAGAGCTGCGAGGCAAACCCCCAGCTTGTTTTCTGGCTCACCACATGATTGGACATCCAGTCCTACCATGCTCATTGGTGGTGTTCGGCAACCGTTGCACCCTGGATTGCATGTCGCCAACTTCGGTAATGGAGAGCCTTGGTCAGACGGCACT
Source organism: Mycena amicta (assembly GCA_029282125.1). Classification (NCBI taxonomy): domain Eukaryota; kingdom Fungi; phylum Basidiomycota; class Agaricomycetes; order Agaricales; family Mycenaceae; genus Mycena; species Mycena amicta. Next base: position 28,139 of record JARIHP010000062.1, read on the forward strand.
CGCCCGTTCCGTTTGGCGGGCCTGGACTTTCAACGAAACGAGGGACCATTGAACGCAAATATGGCGGCTACGCAGGATACTCACATGGAAGACAACGATTCTGATTTAACTGGTAACAATTCTTCTGCTGAAGCACCTCCATTGAAACGACCACAGACTATGACATGTTGCCATCAGTGCCTCAGAAACGGGCACCGTCGCCAATACGCACACGCCACCGAAGTACACGTAGAACTGAGCAGGCCTGAGAAACCTATCAGTAATGAGAATCACGTACATTGCCGTAGAACAACTTAATGACAACCCCCACTCAGTAAACGCGCGTCGGACTCGTGTGGACTACGAAGATGCTCGGCAACCGGGTAACCGGCCGTCTCGTCGAACTGGACTGAACTTAAAAAGTCAGTCACGCAAGCTTGACCGTGCCGCTGTTATGCCCATCTTCTTCGCACTACCTCACACAACCATCAATATTCCGGATAAACCGGACAACGTTAGTCGCAACATGGAAATACGTCGCTTCCGCGAGGCAGGACGACCGGCGGAAGTGCTCATCACTGCAAGAATCTCTTGCGTTGTTTCTGACGGCGTCCAGAAGGTGAACGCATTCCGCACCTAGACCTCAGATTGACCTTGAGTGACAGTACGCTATACTCGAGCGACCTGGTGATGTGGTTCAAGATGGCCGCTTCTTCGATGTTGTGGCTCTACTTGAAGACGTCTATCGAGACTCTCAGCCTGCAAAGGTGAGTAAAACCCTCTTATTTCACTGGGCTCATCGCGCATAAAGCATCTCGTTGACATGCGGCGATGGACAACACCTAGCACAGAGAGTGGTTGGGGAAAGATTTGTGTGCACGTCGACCCGTCCGCAGAGGTGGTACGTCTCTGTCGCACATTGTTGGATGTTTGACGACGTCCATAGACCGGATTGGAGTGCAGCTCGCTACCTTGGATTGCGCGAGGGTACTGAAGCAGACCCTGTTCTGGAGTGCGGCGCCATAGTCCGTTTCCTGGCGGAACTGTACAGAGTCAATGAGCCGGTATCCATAGATGGTGACGAAGTGCTGTTGTGGAAAGTGGTATGTTGCAATGGAGGCGATACAATGAATAACACTGACAACATATGCAGTCTTGGAAAGTTAACGCACGACAAATATGCCGGATTTTCCGGGCGAAGTCTCTGTCGGAGCGGCCGTTGCTTGCGGGCGTCGTGCTAACTAGTCCTCCACACGCATTAACCACCGACAAGGAAGCAGAAGCGCGCAATATTGTATCGTTGGCTCTCAGGCCATTACCAGTTTGCGGTTAAACAACAATGGGTGCGGACGACGTAAAAACAGCACTAGTGTTTCAAAATTAAATCCCCACTCATACCTATACACCTATACACACCGCAATTCATACATCCTTTCCAACAATGCTTCACTGGCCATAGCATTACACATGCTTGGTCACGCTCGACGCAGGTGTCATACGAGCGCTTAATAAAACTAAGCTACTGGCTTTTTCTTCTTTGAACCGCAGACTGAACACTCTTGCAAAACGAATTGAAAACGAACGACTCGATGACTACTTATGTAAGTGCACGTGAGTGTTCCGGTTTTGCTCTGCTACGTCGATAAAGCGCGTGCGCGTTCCGCCCGCAGCCCACCAGTGAGTGGCACGCAAGTCAATATCGGCAAAGAAGGCTGACGACCCTTCACAGCCAAGGACCGCGCAAGTGGCCACGACAGCGGTTGCGTCACCGCCATCGACCATCGACAAGTTAATGGTGCCTCTCGCAACTTAAAAAGAAACCATTATTCCTGAAGTGACCTCTTCACGATATGCCCCTTCTCCCCGCAGAGCAGGCACCTCACGTTGTACGTCCGGTCGATGAAGAACAATGTGCAGCATGCTCGGCGCCGAATCCATCCAAGTTGTGCAAGGCATGCTTAGGAGCACGTTACTGCGGCCTCTCCTGTCAACGGCGCGACTGGAAAAAACATTGTCAGACCTGTTACGCACACCTAGAAATTGTAGGGCACCTCTCTCGAGACCAAGTGGACACTCTAAACTCTTGCGGTGCTTTCCTGCAGTACTGGCGGATAGCGATGGCGTGTTGGGGCATATATGGTGCCAATCTGGCGTCCCGGCCTGCGACGTTCTTGACCGACCACACGTAAGGAATTGCTCCGCTCCGGTTGCACGACTAATCTCCATTCAAAGGTATTTCGTTTACCTGACGGCGTGTACGGATCCCCCTCGTGCTGGATATTGATTCGCTTACCAAGTGCGGATTCCACTACCAATTTGTGCACAGGCTGAACTCTCCCTGTAGGTCGACCTAGCGGGAATGTTCGCAAACCATACAGTACTTGAATTCTTCAGCAACATTGCGAATCCCGAGCTGCATCCCATCCTCGTAGAACGTTTCCAGAGGCTCGATACTGGCCCACGTACACTGCGAATCGTCATGGGTACCAGTTTCATGTGGAACATGTACACAGTGGGCGTTGATACTGCTTTCAACGACCACTGGTACAAGCCTTACGGAGGCGGATTGCTCGGAGAGCTCATGTCAAGGGTGTTCTCACTGGAACTGGGGGAAGCTGTATTGATTGCAGATTGTCGGTGGTCTTGACAAGTGCTTGACAAATGAGCTCACTCGTCACAGGTCTTTATGATCTCAGACTTATCGCAATGACAAAACACAGACTGGTTGACGTGATGATCGAAAGGATCTCCATACGAAAGAGGTAGGCCATATGTACATGCGCTAGTACCAACTATTCACAAACTGCTCATCCGTGCAACAGAGATGACACACATAAGAGATGCCAATGCTCAACGTATACTCTTCATATACATCCCGTTGGCTGAGTGTCATTTGAAGTTCAAAAAGCATCGCAGTTTTTAACCCAGGTTCCAGCTCAGATTCTGTGTAGTTTGAACGCGGGGCTAGGCCTTGAATGACATAACACAACGCGACGTTAAAACCAAGACGGAATGGGTCCAAGTGACCAATGCGAGGAACGGCTCGCCTTCGATGAACACGTGTACCGTCATTGATAGCACACGCAAGCTACCAACACCGACGAACACCAACGCCTCCGATGGACGCGTGGACCTCCATCAGCACACGCAAGCTACCTTGAGTGACGACACTGCGAGGAACATATATAACGAGTCTTGTGTTGCAGAGAAAACGACTCACCCCAATGGAAGCCGACAATCACCAACACCACACGAACTCCATGCTGCCGGTGGTGTTCTACTTGCAACTTTCCCTCAGCGATATACAAGTGCAAGATATCACTGGTGGCAGCGATTTTGTCCCACTTCTCGACAACAAATTCACACCGGCGTCTCCATGTCGCATACTAATAACCGGGGCATGCGCGGCCTTCAGCGTGATCAGTGAAAAAGTACAATCTTCGCTCGTCGTGTTGTTGTGTCGTCTGACAGTGATCGACACGTATTATGCTTCGCGTGCCCTTCAACGCGCCTGTGCAATCGCAGATGGCGTTCCGTAGCATAGCACACAACCTCGCACAAGTGATGAAAAGGATAGAGAACTCGCAACAGGTATGAAGTCCGTTGTCAACCATCGTGTTGCTTAGTTGTTGAGCAGGCACCGGAAACTGAGCTTCGCTGGGTATACGAGGAAGAAGGCGAGAACTCTCCGCTGGTATACATTGAATATAACACCGCTGCGAGGGGTATAGTGGTATGCTCGGCGATAGTAGCGCGCGGATGACTCACAGAGGATATAGACTTCTCGCGAATACAATTACGTCCGCTGGTTGCCAGGTCACAGACGACCCCCAGCTAGACTGATTGAAGAAGGAGCGGTTCTACGCTGTTGGGTCGATCTTTGCGCCCGACAAGAAACTGCGGATGATAGCGGAACAAGAATAGCGGTAGGAGCTCCTTGCCATCTGGGTGGTTTGGCTTAGTTAATGGTCATCGCAGGCGTGGGTCCTAGAGGCAACAGCAGTAACGCGTTGTTACCGAAGCATGCGCCATAACGCTATACGCCGCGTGGAGCAACGACGCGCACCGGAGATAATCGATCTCACTCTAACGGAACACAACGCAGGTATAAGTGCTGCCAGAGAAAGTAGGACCGACGTAGAAATGATCGATCTTAGCCTGGACGACTCAGAATAGGGTGTAGGTAGCCATAGGTGAGCATCAGTCCATAAAAAATCCCCACTTTCCAGGAGAACAGGAGCCGGCAGAGTCAAGTCCGAGTCTGCCAAAGTTCGTGTACCCTCTCCTGAGTCAAACTAGAAGCAGCCAGCGTAAGTGAACTTGTTGGCGGCTGTAGATCCATCGACAACTCCTCATCGTCATCCTCCTGCTCAGCATCCACCACAAGCTCATGCCAGTGTGTTTCTGGACGTTGGGAAACACGCAACATGCGTAATTTGTGCTTGAGTAGGTCAACGACGATCTTGGCATTTTTGTGGTCGGAAACGAGGAGGAGCTCTGATTCGGGGTTATAAGGACGAAGTACCGCCGTTACCCGTAAACGGCTCGAGGGAAGATGCGTTTTGTTCTGACGATGGCACATCTGCACCGGCGTAAAGGCTGATATTAAGGCGAGAAGAAAATCTGTAAAGGCGGAACCTTGCCGCCGGTAAACAGCTGGCAACAACGCGCGGGTTCGACATTGAAGTTGAGACGGACGTGATGAGCACATGGCCAATGTAACCGAGGTCACAGTTACTTGCTTGTCATTTCGAAGTCCACCACCATTACAGCGCAGCGCGGAGGGAAAGCACCAGACATTTATCGATGCATGTAACATGCATCCAAGGGAGCTTCGAGCGCTCTAGAGATACTCAGACGTTTATCGTTGGGTTCCCTAGTCGTTCAGAGTTGTCGTCAAAAGTCAAAGGTCGTCCGAACTACTACAGTACACAAACGTTTATCGTCGTGTCCGAGATTCAGCCTCGTACCTCCCTCAATGCCGTCTCCACTTGGTGACCCATCTCAGCGCAGCGAACGGGGAGGATCCGGCGTAAGTTCAAGGCTCCTACCCTGCTGCCTGTTCTGACAGAAACCATCAACGCGGTCTCGTTCTACACCGAAACAAGCTCGTGCTCTACAAATGCCAATCCGCGGAAACTCGTCATCATAGCACATCATGTCACGTAGGGCATCGCCGAACGGCTTCGCGGAGGGAGACGCAAGTGCGCCGCGTGTATAGTCTGAGGCCACTAAAAGGTACGTGGCAAGGTCCAAGTGCAAAACATATATAAAACGGAGCTTCCAGCGCTAAACCCCCTAGGTGAAGCTTTCAAATGGACGACTTTATGTATCGTTGGCCTTCGGAAATCGAGCTAGACGACAACGAGTTTATCGAAATGGTTCCCTCCTTCATTCGGCCACGCTACTTCCTATCGGTCAACAACCAACTCGCAGCCAAGATATTCATCAGCGGAGAAATCGTGGAACGCCTGCAAGATCTGATACAGGGTGTGAGTCTACCACTATCGCTGTGCAACCTCAGACTGTAACTGGGGCAGGACATCATCGTCATCGGGAAGCCCGGCATACAAGGTTTGGACAAACGTTATATGGACGCTATAGCGTTTATCCAGAAAGAAATTCACGCTTCGCTCCCAGAGAATGACAAAGTAAGCTAACCGTTCCACGTTTGCCGTCCTTGCTGATGCAACCATAGCATATATTTGACTACATGCATTGCACGCCCGTTACGAACGAGCCCAGTACTGCGTTGCTCCGTATCAAGGTGCCCCTCGTCGAACCACCTGTACGGACTGCTTTCGAGGATGCCATGTCCACTGTGCTCATACGCAAACCAGATTTGGCTGGAGTGCAATAACATAGCGGACCTTGGGTATGCGTCAGAAACACAACCCTGTCTCGAGCCAGGCGCGTTTGTGAGATGTTCATTGCGGTTCGTGCGGGAGGAAATCGCGGTCACACGAAGCAAAGGGAAGATTACGTGGAGAATGGTACGATCGCTGGCCCGAACTCAATGGCAAGAGCGTTCATGCACCACAGCTATGGTTGCTGGAAGCAACACAGCTTTGTCATTGTTACAACAACGATATTCACCCAACGCAAGCGGTTCAGCCTGTTATATCCATGCACATTCACTCCGACCCCTCCGGTCTCCGGACTTACCGGAGACCTCGGAGGCTCCGGACTCCGGACTCCGGACTCTGAGCTCCGGACGTTCTCCGACATAGACCTAAGCCTTCGGGCTACTTGGGTTTTTACGCAATGAAGGTTTACTGAGCGGTTCCCATATTGGGACTCCATTCTTATTGTTCTTATTGTCTCTCGCTTATTTCCTTATCTATCGATAATCCTTATTGTCTAGCTACTTACTTCTTCGTCTCCTTCCGGTTCCCTACTTACTATAAATACCAGTAGCTACTCGTCTTGTACTTCAGTTTGATTATTAACGTTCTTGACTACTCGTCTTGCCTTTGCCTCTCTCTTCTGGTCATCCTCCGACTTGCTCCGCTTCCACTCCGCTCGTCGACCGGAACCTTCCGTCTCGTCTCCAGCCAGGGTAGTATGCACACCCTTACTCTCCTGTGGTGCTTGCGCTCATTCCGGTTACATCTGGTATCTCCGCTCCGGTTACCCCTCCGGGTCACTTCCGCATATCTCCGGCACGGGATTTAACACAGCCGGAGAGAACAGAAGGAACAGACACAACGGGAAAGCAAAACAGTCAGACGTGTGACGACGACGAGAAATCCCTACATGCGAATGAAAACGGTGGAGAAGCATGGGGACCCATCACAACAGACAATATCAAGTACATGCACGGCGACGAGCACGACAGCAGCGGTGCGTCCGCCAGTAGTTAAGCAGCGTACGCGTACATATCAGCCGAATAAATGTCCTCTCATTCGGAATCAGAACGGAAGGCTCAGCATTAGCAGCGGACGGAAAGATGTGGACTCGGAGCGGCTACGGACACGCAAGACGATGACGCGTCCCAATGACGACGCAAAGACGAAGATGTGGTCTGCCTTAAGAAGGACGCGTCAACATGATCTAAATGAAAAAGGACACGTCAACTACTGGGCATGAATATGGATGGAAACTCTCCAAATTGTATTGTACTCTGGGGATGGTCAACCCATACTGGACTCGACACTTGGCCAACACCTCGTCCCGCTGTTACCACTGCAAGTCTGCAGGCGCCCGCAAGAGATGCACCGGTTGTTCTCTCGCCCTATACTGTGATCGCGTTTGTCAAAAGGCGCACTGGAGTGAGCACAAGGAGTCTTGCGATGGGGCATACATACAGGCAACAAAATTACTCGAAGACGGTGTCCGTATGGATAACAACGCTTTCACTAAATTTTTCAACAAATGGCGCGTACCTCTTTGTCGTTGGGGCATCTACAGCGCGAACATAGGCACCAAGGGACAAGATTATCTTGAGAACCATTCGTGAGACCGAATCGATGGGCACATAGATCGTACTGAACGCCTATAGGTTTGTCGTTCGCGTCGATCAAGTCGTAACGCAATCAGCGGGTGTTGAGTTCTCAGTGAGCAATCTCATCTCGACGACGAGTGCGTGCCTGATGGGAGCAGGTAACTGCGGCCGGTATGCTCCAAAACGACCATATCCTCGACGTGTGGCCAAAAGCCTCATTTCGGGAACGCATAGCGGGACTGATCACAGCCGTGCCACCGACGATGAACACGCTTCGCGTGATGTTAGCAGACGCCCGACAGTGCTTCTGCTACCGTTCCCCGGAGCTGGAAGTTCTCTTCAAAGGCTGCTATGCGTACAAAGAGAGTGGAGCGTGCGCTGCAACCATGGAGAAGAATTTCAAGACTAATTTTAGCACGGCAGTGCAAGAGGGTGAAAGTGCGTTTTCTGGGTCACAATCATCAGCGAAGACTGAGCTCTGCGATAGCACAGAAGGATCTAGAGCTCATGGTGGATGCACGGCGGAAGGAACTTGAAGAAGTGTTAAACGAAGCACTCTGCACTTATCCTATCCTCCCAGCTAAAACACACGCGAAGCACAGCGAGCAACCTCGAGTCTGATAGCCACTCCAGTGCCTCAGTGTTATATTCCGTATATTCCGATCGAATGCCCCGTACATTGCGTAATAACCACCTGCTCGAAAGTAATTGCTTCCTTTACAATCTCCCAGCCATGAGGGGACGGTGTTGCTTCCTCGCTGAAACCAGTGCCAAGTGTCCTGCGAGACAGTCCGACGTTAACCAAATGCGGAGGAACACCCGTAAGGTCAGATTTGCGTGCTTTTTTGCTTGTTCAACACATGAACTTTTTACCGTCTCTTTCTTTAAATTCCCAGAACACGCCATGCGTCTTCATCGGGCTTAACGCACACATTGTGTACATATCCATTCTGGTCTTTATCCTGCTCACGAAGGTGTCTACTCGTCCTCAGAGCGGTTTACGAGCGCGTGGTACGCTCCCTTCGCCGTCAGCGCCCCTGTTGTCAGCATCTCCCTCATATTCTCATCGCTGACCGTGAACTCTTCATCCCCTGCGTGGAGGCGGCAGACGAACTCGGCTCTTAATATCCAACGCTGTTATTGCCTCTCAATCTCATTGCATATGCCATGACCGTGCTTACCGTCGCGTATATGTCAATGTCCTCCTCCTCGTTTTCCTTCTGCTGCATACGTAGTAGCATCGCCGTGCAGAAAACAGTGCCTCCGATCGCCAGGGGTATGGGCCGATCCCCGGGATTGGAGCTCAAGTCTTGTATCCAGGTTGGAAGCACTTCGTCCCACGCGTGTGTTGACTGTGAAGCTCGTGAGGCGACGTTCTGTCTCCAACAAGATAATCGCACCAAGCTGGTGCCCCCCCATGACATGAAGATAGATATATCCCGGCGTAAATTGGATGGGTCCCGTCGCCCATGTGCTTTCAGTGAGGGAGTTCTGTGAACCTTCTTTGAGCATCTTGCCGCGTCATTGGCCGGCTTACCGTCGCACTATTGCTCTTCACGTTAATTAAGTATCGCCGTAGGCAGTTAAATTCTTCCTCCAGTTTGCCATTGTCGGGTGCCTGCAGGACGATGTACTATCTGGCATTAGGTGGATTTCCCTGCGAATTAATGCGCCCACCTTTTCCCCCCCTCGGCTCACCATGCCTGTCAGAGTACCGACAAGGCTGATCTTGCAATAGTTCTTCGTTGCGCTGTCGACGAAAGGTCTGATGACTGACCCCGGTGACAATGCCGCATTTGTGTCCTCTAGTGGTTTCGTGCGGAGCTGCACGTGTTCTCGAGGCACTGCGTTGAAGAAGCGCGTGAAAAATATCATCGGTGTCGTTGGCTGAATTACTTACGGACTTCTTTTATGTACATTCGTGGAATCGGCTGAACTGTCTCTTGCCCGCCGCACTAGGTGTTGCGTAGTCTCTGACGCGTCATGGCGTGCACTTCGCGTACCTTCTGTATACTCGTTACGCGTAGCCTGCCGCTACCTTGTGAGTGGTGATATGCTTGGTATTTTTTGTAGTCAACACGCATTATCCTGCCCCGTAGGCTTCTGACACATCGACTCGTCTTCTTCCGTCCTAGTATCCCGCTTGCTCCTCCGCAATTGAAGTTGCTCTTCCTCTCAGCACGTCTAGTAGGATTAAATCCTCTTCCCGCCGTCCGTCTACCGCCATTAGCAATCGGGGTGTGGTGGGAATTTCAAACAGCGGGTCGAACAGCGGATATCTAATAACCTGTGTGGCTTGTAGAACCCATCGCTGTTGTTATTTTAGCTTATTTCCAGACCCGGAGCCCCAGAACTTACTGAACACCAAGTTTTGAACGCTGCATCCACCTGTTTCTCCATGCTTTGCAGGTTATGCATTGCGAATACACAGTCGATCATCATGCCCTTCGCAAACGTGCCGTTTGGCGGAAGTGGTAGTTCCGGGAGCACAGGATTATAATCCTTCTGCGGTACGTCAATTGTAAAACTCTCTGCGCTGTCTGTAGGATTTTTCTCACCACCACGTCGTTTCCCGGTACACTTATCTTGATGAGATACTCCCCGTTTTCCCCCGTCAGTACCCAAGGATGTTGTGCTGTTATTCCCTGTGCTGGTCAGCGTAATCTTCACCCTCTTGGCAGCTGTACGCACAATTGCTTCTTCGCCTTCCGGAGTCATGAGGTCTGCCAGAGTCTGGTACAGAATCTTGTAGTCATCGCTGGTGCCCCCGATAAATAACGTCTGAACTGTGGGTTGGTTTCGCCGTGGCAACTGCGCAATCGTACCTGCTTCTGACCCTCCTGGATGTAGTGGCATATGTGTGCTTTGACGATCATTGTAACCCGTTGGTCGGTAATCCGACTGTGGTAACTTTGGAGTCGTTTTCGGCTGTCGCGAAGTGGCAGATCTTTCAGGTACATGAATTGTCGGTGGAGTCCTAGAGCCCGCGGGTGCATGTTTGCCTTGTGAGAGAGTAGAACTTTGTACAAGCTGGCTTGATCGTTTTATGGCCCTGTATTTGCGCCGACCTTTGCCGTTTCGTATCCGAGAGGTACGCGTCCCATCCAGTCCCGTTACCCGACTCCCCTTTCGTGCATCGCTACGCGTCGGCTCGCGCGGGTTTGCGGGTTGTATTAGTTAAGAGCTTTTGTGCCTTCTGGGCGTGATTTGAGTCCGCGGACCAACGTCAACGCTGCGTCCAAGTTGGTTTTGCCGCTTCCGCATCTCGCGGTTCCTTTCCTGTGATAAGATTAGAAGATTAGATAGTACTGTACATCTGCCTTGAACCCTGCGATCACTTACTTTCCATGACGCTATTTGTATGAGTTGCCACGTTATTGCGTTGTATGTGGCATCGTCACCAAGCTCTAAATCTTCTTTCGTCAACACTTATTGTTGTCCCGACTCCCGGCCCGTCGCCTTGTGTTCATACGCTCTCCTCAATGGTGCAGTAGCGTCACACATTGAAGGGTTTGTTAGCAGTCGTAGCGAGGACGTTGGAGCTTGAATACAATGTTCTCCCTGTCCAACGGCTGCTCGGCAAGATTAAGTTGACTCGGCAGGCTTCTCAAGGTCCTCGCAATGGAGCAGCTACAGATCTGCGTGGTAGGCGATAACAGGCAGAGTTGGGAACAAGGTGTGATGTACCGCCGTAAACGGCCAATAGCAACGAGAGGCGGTTCACGGTCAAACAATTTACGGGTTTGTCACGGCTTGTCACATAAATCAGTTTTCTGCTTGCAACTCCAACAGTCTGAGCAGAGTGCAACGCCAGGCACTGCCAGGCAACGCCCTTGCGACGACCATCATCGCATTCTACGATATTCAAACAAAGCTTCCCGACGTCGCGATACGGCTAGACGTGTACCCCTGGAGATCAGGACGTCTATTCCGACGTCTCATACTCGAATCGGAAATTTGAAGTGTCTGAGTGGCAACAGAAACACTCAGACGTTTACGTCGGGTTTTCGTCGCGTCGAAATTTGAAGTGTTCGAGTCGCAGCAGAAACACCCAGACGTTTACGTCGGGTTTTCACCGTGTCTTGCTCGAGGCTCTTTCTGTGTTGTTGGGCCTGTCCGACCACCCGCAATGCCCTCGCCACTGGGTGCTTTCCGCCTGGTTCCCCTCAGCTCGTTACTGGCGGAAGAAATACCACCCGTAAGATCAATCTTGCGTACCTTTAGTCGTTCTGACCATACACTAGACTACCCGGCTTTTTAACGGTCTCGTTCGTAACAAGGGTGGTGTATTCGCCGTCATCAACGGCGACCGCAAATTTATGACCAGAATCCCCACGCGAGAGCAAGCGCACGCCCCCTCCTCTAGAGACAAATCGAGGGGGAATTCTATCGCACGGCGTGGATGAATCCGGAGATGCCCCACCTCGTCCTTCTCCCTCGCTTCCAAGTCCTCAATTGCTCTCTACTGGAGCCTTTGAATGTGACTGCTGGTACCATCCGTCTGGAACCCTTGGTCAGATATAGACCTAGCGACAACATTCGAGACCCTCCGGAGAAGATTGAGTCTTGGGTGTTCGCTCCCGATATCGTCGAAAAGTGGTTGCAGATTGAAGGATTTCTGCGCACCGTGCTCCTATGGTTATGGGACGAGACACGTGACCTCTTCCCCGATGACTGCCACGGTTCCCTCCATTGCTTGCCTGTGTCCTTCGGGTATACCGATTACTACGACTCGCAAGGCCTACTGTTCAAAGCTATCTTCCGGTCTCGTGTTGCGTTCCTCCCCTTGCTCGCCGGCATTGCATTGAGAATGCTCACTCTCAACGCATCACCGCGTCCTCAATGGCGGGAGAAACTTTTGAAGCAGACCACGATACAGCACCAGTTGTGGGATGAGCTGGAGGACGTTGTGACGCAGATCGTCCGCGGACCTGTGGGTGGAATCGTCGATCTGACAAGCAACCTCGGGGCAGTCTGAGATATTGACTGGATGTTTTCGCTCATCGTACAAAATAACATCTGGATCCCATTGTACTTCTATCTGGGCACGACGAATTTGTCGAAACTATCAACTTTCCCCTCGATGAAAGCCATCCATTTTGAGCCCAACGACACAGACCTCAGTCGCCTTTGTTCGTTGGCAGGCGAAGTTGCGGCCAGCGAGTGGGTGTATGTGAAATCCAACTCCCGCTTGTGGGGCATTTTCCCCAACCGCGACCTTGCTCCTGCTCCACGTTCCGAACCCCCTGCTGTACGAGAACTCCCTCCGGTTGAGGCTGGAAGTGGCCAAAAAGAAGGGGAGACTTTCCGGGCCTTCTTCATTCGTCGTGCGAAACAAAACAAACACAAGATGGATCGAGAAAGCGACGCAGACAGGCAGAGACGTTTGCAGCGGGAGAAAAATGCACTGGCAGTCACGGGGGGTATCGGGAAAGCTCGAGTTTTTGTTTGGGAGGACACCAATGGGGATGGGTTCTATATCCGGCGAGCCAGGAGCCGTGCTTACGCTGTTGAGCTGTGGGACACGTACGCACCATCCCAGCGCCATTATGATGGGTTTTTAAACGAGTGGGATCTATGTACCGAAGTAGAGACGGATGCGGACGCGGCGGCCTTCACCTACAATGATGAGGACGACGACGACGAGAAATTACCGCGTTTCATCAACAACGACGCGTGTTTCACTAACCGCGATGTGCCGCACTTTATGGACGACGAGGGCGACGAGAACTTTCCTCAGCGGCCCGCCTTCCCTGAAATCCCCAGCAACCTCACGGAACATGTGCGATCGTTGCTGGAGGACGGCACGGCGGCAGTGCAGAACGTTACTGCTTTCTACAAGCCGGAGGAAGCGACTATATCACATGCGGTGGAACTCTGCGGAGGACCAGGAAAAATGGACACTGCGGAAAGCACGCTTCAGCTACGCTTCGGCTTTACGGAAAGCGGCGAAGAGTTCTTTGACCTTCTAGACATCAAGGGATGTCGCAATGCTCTGGGGGACGATTTAGACAAAGGACCTCTCAGTCAGGGTGTTCAAGCTCTGCTGCAATCACTCCTAGGTGCGAAGACGCTGGCCGATGTTCCCGCAGATCTTCTTGACCTGCGGCAGGAAGAAATCCTGATCTGGGAGCGATGCGGCGTTGACATCGAGTTTTTCAAGCGAAACGCAGAGGAACACAATTCCACCGTCTTTGTGCTTACGCCTCGCGGGGAGGGATTGAATGAACCATGGAAGATTGTGATCTTCAACGCCACGCTCGTTCTCCAGGTTGTCCGGCTCGAATTCAGGGATTGGCGGGACATTGTGCAGGAGCTAACCTATCTTGGTTCGGAGTTTCACCTTGTCGTCAAGGGTCCTGTTAAACCTTGGTGTCCACCCAAGCCAAGCTGCGTTGGCCTCGGTGCTCGGATGGAGGGCTACAAACCAACTGAGTTGGACTACAATGCGTATGTGGAGCGACGGAACAAGTTCCTGGTGTCTGGGCGAGGCGTGCTTGCTCTGTACGCTGGCGGGCTTATTGCCCGTATTGCGCGACTGGTCATCGAGCACCCTGGGCACGCGCTGATGTGCGACGACGTCGACGTAGAAAACGCCGAAGTCCAAGTCCTTGATCCAACAGGTGGACATGCCCTCTATTACCACCGCCTAACTCGGGAGGAAGAAGATCTCATTTGCGGGGTTTATTCGATCCAGATGAGTGCGTGATATTTATTTATTTTCAGGGAAGACTACATGCTGACTCGTGTGTTTCAGGTCAACTTAGCAGAGCGGAGAGTAGCGGGCACCAAGTGGCGCGAGTTTCATGGTGGCCACAACCGGCGGCATTCTTCAACTCCGGGCTGAACACTGGCTGGTGGTCACCCAACTGTGAGCGCTGGTTCAAGGGGTTGCTTGAGGAGATGGAGGCTGGCCAGGGACGACTATGGTCGCAGACAAAATGGAAGAAGAACATTCGCTTTTACCAAAGTTCGCTGCGCATCTTCAACGCCCAGAACCGCTTGGGCACGGAATATCTGCGGGACTATCTATTGTAGACCATACATACAATATGGACAGCTGCATCTGCGCTGCATGTATATTTCATAGATGTAAATTAGAACGTCTTTGTAGAACGTTGACTGAGCAAATCTGAGTAAATCGTCCGTGGCGCGTTACGATGCTGTGACTATGGCATCAAAATGACTTGAGATCCACCACTTACATACATTTATCGTCTCAGCGTTGGGATAGCTGGTTTGATCTCAGACGTTTATCGTCGGGAAGGCTCAGCTCGACCCGTTTATGCTCCGACTACACACCCGCTGGACTCAAGAGTGACGCATCTTCTGTCGTAAGCGCTGGCGGCACGCGTGTTGAACGCGCGGAGGGAGTGTTGAAATCTATTTAGGCTACGAGTCTTTCTAACGAATTCTCCCAGATGTCAGGTATGTTCTTGTATTACTTACTTGATTTTCACTCACTGGAGTAGATTTACGCGCTACACTTGCCTCTTTCACTGTACCTCAGATTCAAAGCCTGCTAGCTGCAGAACATCTTGACTGGAGACCGGGAATTGTCGGCCAAGTGAATGGTTACATCAGCACGGTGGAAGCTCAAGCACGGGGTACGCAGCATCTCCACATTACGAGGAGCACCGACGAGGTGCCCTTGATGCGTGGATTTTAGAAAGTGGAGAGTGGGGACCAAAGCGCCTCTTTGCGTTTGTGAATGCAAGTTCGTAAGCTGATCCGTTGACTTTTCAGCCATGTATTTGACGCGCGACATACTAGTATTAATAAAACTGGCCGGCAACATGAAGGAGTTGTATCTTGTCAAGAAATTTGGTCCGCTCTGTTGACCGCTTTCATGACAACAGCTGTTTTGCTGCAAGTGTCGATTTTTACAGTACAGTAGTACATGCTGTAGGTAGATTTGCTAGGTGCGGTAGATTTGCGATATAGTACAAGGTCCAAAACAACACAAACGCTCGACAGATGGTACAGTTTTTTCGACACTCCACGATTGGCCTTCATGCCGCCATGTCTTCGTCAGTCCGAAATAAGGGGTGACCGCGGCGCATCGTGGAAGACGACCGTCGGACTCGGAAAAACAAGAGAATTACAGTAGCGGTGATGTGTGTGCTTGGCGAACTAACTACAAAACTAAACCTGTGACCGAATAACACTAAACCCAAACCTCTATACTCTGAATAAGACTTGGAATAGTCAAACTCGTTGTAAGTCGGTGAAAGGGAGTGGAACCAAATGAATAACACAAATCCAATCAAATAGCTAATAGACACTAGCGAGTTCAGAACCCTGGGTACAGGGCCTTTGGTGGGGGTGCAGGGTAGGTAATTCGAGAGTTTGTAACGCACACGTAAGACGTACTATCGACGAGCCTTGATGGGGCGGCCAAATACGATGTCCTAGTTCTTAATCGGTAATCTTCCTAGTCTTCGGTCTTCTGTCTTCCTTATTCTGTTCAATCCTTGTTCGCTAATCACTAATCACTAATTCTTGTCAAACACTCTGATATCTTGATGTCCGAATAACTCTTGGCTCAATTCACACAGTTCAAATCCGATTTAAAGTTGTAGCCTTTGCAGTCATGTAGCTTAGCTAAACCCCAGATCGCGGCCTCAATAGGTGGGCGATTCCGTGGCTACAGTGTACCAAAATCCTACTTATATACCCTTGTCTGTGTCATATCCGTGTAGTAAAATATCATGATGGATCGCCGATACCAAGCCCTCGAGTCATAATTGTACGCAGATCCCTGATCCGAATTGTGATTGGTCGTTAATCGGTTTGATGCCCCCCAACAGTCCATATATCGGTTTTGCCCTAGGTCCCGGTGGATAGCCCTCGTTCGTAGCCCTCCGTGCATATGTGGTTTTTCCCAAACGGCCCAGTAGTTCTGATGTTATGGCCCATGCGAGTTTCCCGGATAAGGTCATCAGGCTTACTCTGTCGGCTCTCGGGTCTTGTAAGCTTCGGCATCCAATGGCTTGTCGCTCTCGGCTCCGATTCGGGTTTCATTGGTCCGATAGGTCCCGGCCCGTGCTTCTCCGCCATCTTATCACAAGTCCGATTATCAAACTGTTATTCCGAGACTGCCAGGTCTTATTCGGTGTTTATCCCTTTGAGTGTTTTGCACCGGATTGGATAGGTCCAGGCTTGTGGGCTCTGCTGGTATGTTTTTACAGAGACCTTGGAATGTGCCGCGGGTCGTCAACCCCATTGCAGACCTTGTTCACTGTTGCAGATATCTCCCAACTAGCTATTCGGGCTCATACTAGTTCTGTGATGTGCGCACCGAATAAGCGCGAAAAGAGTGACTTTCCACACCTGTTCCAGAGAGCGGCTTATCATCTCCCCCATTTTCAAATTCCGACTGTCCCCAGTCGCTGACAGTGCTTATCCGGTGTTTGACTTCCTGACTTGGACTTGATGCGAATCCCATCAACCGTCGGGCATCAAAACATACGTTGCCGTATATGATAAAATCCCGATTAGGTCTTTACCCGTTTTGGGTTGTATAGGTCCTATGCACAGCCCACTTCCTTTTTCGGCCATGAATTGCTTTTTCCCGTTTCTTTGCCTTGAGTTTTTCCGTTGTTTGCTTGAAATTACAGCGCCTCGGAGGCCTTCATTTTGCAGTCCTAATGGTCCCTTATTCGGTCGACATTGTTTCTGGGCATTTCTTATTCGGACTTGCTGTGCGTTCAGGGCTTTCTTCCCACGGCTCCGTTAAGCTTCGTATTTGAATTGCGAGGACTTTCCAGATCCTTGGTCCAGATCTCCGCAGCTCCTGACTCGGGCCTTGCAAAATATTTGTCCGCCGCTCCATTTCCACGTCAAGTCCCTTTTAATAGGGTCGTGTTTCGTGATCCTCCATTCTTTCTTCCTTTCCCCCACCATGTCCCTCACATCAAACTCTGCCCCGACCGTCGAGCTCTCCGACTTCCCGTATTGGCGCTATTTCAACAACCCGGATATCCAGCCTCTCCTGGACCTCTTCCGCGACCGCCGTAACCTTTCCGCCAAATCGTTCGCCGCCATGCATCCTGAAGCCGAAGTCATTGCCACCGTTAACCAGGCTCTCCCCGTCGTCGTGCGTCCGCCTTTCTTCATCTTCCGCTCGTTCTGACTCTTCCCCAGCGCATGCTTATGCACCTCACCGGTCGTTTGTCGCTCCCGGAAACCCCTAACTGGCTCGCCATTATGTTCCTCGAGCTTAATGTCTTGATCAACGATATCCCTTCGTCGAACCAGGAGATGGACGACGACTGGGACTTCTTCACCGTTGACCTTTGGCATGGGGTACGTTATTCGGTCTCGATTTCTTTATTCGGTCTTTGTTAATCGTTCTTGAAGGATGCGATCGACGATCTTGGGTTTCTTCCCAAAAACTTCAAGGTTCCCCCGTAGACAAAATGGTTGGAAGTCCCGGTGCCCGGTTGCACTCTCCGCCGCACCGCCAAAATTGTATCTCACCCCTCCGACCCCGAATTGTCTGACGACGAAGACGACGACAAAGATCTTGTAATCGCTCCGCCAAAGTACGTCTCTTTTTTTTTTGTTCTTTTATTCATTTTCTGATCTTGGGTTAATTAATTTCTCTTAGATCCCAGCCGAAACGCAAGCGTGCGGAGGAATCTGAAGTGGAGTCCGAAGGAGATGAAGAACTCGCCGACTCGCGTCGCCGTCCTCAAAAACACCGTCAGAAGGAACCAGCCGCCGAGTACGTATTCGGTTTTCTTTTCTCTTCGTCCTGACCACTCCCCTAATTATAGGGTCAAACAAGAGCCTCCGATTAAGGATAAATCGAAGGGAAAAGCCAAGGCTTCTTCGGTACGTATTCCCCTCTTGTTCGTTATTCGGTCTTCTTTCTTGCTGAATTTTGTTCGGTAGAAGACCACCCCTTCCAAATGCAAGCTCCGTGGTCCTTCCAGTGTCGCAATCATCGAGGATTCCGACGTAGAAGCAGAAGCCCCCAAGCCGTCAACCAGCAAGAGACCTCCCAAGGCCAAGGTACTGCCCATCTTCTTTATTCGGTTTTGAATCCCCTCATTTGTTCTCTTCTAGGTCGGGACTTCACCGTCCAAGGAAAAAGCTTCGTCGACCAAGGGCAAGGCGCCGTTGACCAAAAGCGAGTCAGATGACGACGAGGACGAGTTCTCCGTGCGTACACCTTAATCGGTCTTTTGTCCAGCTCACCGTCCTCAGCTCCCCGACGGTCTCGATCCCGAGGTCTATCGCAAAGTCGTTGAGCAAGTCGCTGCCGGTATGCTCCAGATCCGTGAGACTTCGCACAAGAGTACGTCTGCTCTGTTCGGGCTTCGTTCTTGTCCTGACTGTGAAGCAGCCACCTTCTCGGTCGACCATCCGGAGGACGGAATGTTCCACTTTGGAGGTATCCGAATCTCCAACCCCAAAACCATGCGCAAGACCGCTCTTCTTTCCACCCACAAGTACCGCGGCCGCGTTATCCCAGACGCTGGTCCCGACGAGTTTCCCCGATATGAACCTCTCACTGCGAACAAGTTGCGGAATGCCACCGTCGACGAGAACGATGTGGTGCGTCTCTTCTTTTGTTCGGTCTTCTTTCTTGTTCTCAGTCATCCTTCGCTTAGCCTGACTGGCCCTGCTCCGAATGTAGCACCCGAGGTCGTCCCTGCGTCCGTCTTGGATATGGTCTTCAGTGCATCGCCTGCAACTCCGACCACGACAAGGGCAAGTTTTGCGACCATACTTTTACCGGCACACACATCGACAAGATCATGTCGAACCTTCGCCCTTTGACCTTCTCGACCGAACAAGGTATTCGGTTTTCTTCCAAGTCGTCCTTATTCTGACTTCTCCTTAGTCGGCCACGATGCCCTTGTCAACTTGCAGGATGCTGTTGCCCAGATGAGCTCCATCTCTCTTGCCTATCGCATTTCCGCTCGCAAAACCATGGACTGCCTCGCCGAATTCTACTTCTTCGTGGTGGAGGTTCTTAAAGTTCACGGCAACGAAGGTCTGGCCCGTCGTTTTACTTGGGACGATGGTACCGAAGTCGACTTGCTCGACCATATCAACGAGTGGTTCAAAACACACGAGGGGTTCGCCCAAGGTTACCCGACTTCGCTGAAGACCCTCCTCGACGCACGGACGAAGGCCAAGACCGGCGAGGGCAAGGTTGCGGAGGAAGACAAAGATGAGATCGAAGACGATAGCGCCCCCGACGGCACTAAGGTACGTTTATTCAGTCACTTATTCGCTCTCAACTCAACTCTGCCCAGCCTGTCGCTTCGACCTCATAGATCTTTCCTCTGCTTGTTCCGTTTTGGTTCGTCGAGTTGTCCATAGTCGTTGATGTACCGCCGGTGTTGTTTTTACTCGCTTTGTATACTTTGTCGCCCCCGCATAATGAATAACCGCCGCCTGTTTTTCTTGCTTTGCCGAGTGATGTCTGATTAAGAAGTCCGAACTAGATTTTTGCCTTATTCTTGTAGGTCCCGAAATCTGTTTACAGCGCTTTGCAAAATAGTTTGCCACGGCCCGTTTTGGATTCATCAACCAAAATTTGAGCTCAAAATGACATCGGCCGTTTCTCCACCGTAACACCCTCTACTTGCTTAGATTTTAGTATATTCGGAATGTACGAGACGAGCTCAATCCAATGGTATGATTTACGAAGAGATTTGGGCAAAAAAAATCTGAAAAATGAGAGATGGATTGTCCGCTAAATCTACGTATCCCATGGCTGAAGGTCTTCGAATTCCCCTGAGCTCGGGACCAGTCCGCGACGTCCGGACGACACCCTCTTTGCGCCATGTCACGTGTATGGTCCGCTGAGATCGCGGACTGACGCCAGTGAACGCGGATCTCCTCAGGCACGCTGCCATCCTCACAACAGCCCAACAGAGGGCTTCTGGGAACAAGACACCCTTGGGCATGATGCCAGAGGATACGAGAAAAGCAGGGAGACTGAGGCTGGCGAAGGGAATGGGAAGCGCGAGCAGTGACGCTGTTACCCGAGACGCGATGCCGACGAGCACCATGCTCGACTCCGCTGTGCTCCATTTTTTTGCGGGTCCCAATGCACGCTTATCGAGGGTACACCCTGGTCTTTCTCGCGTCCGGATACCTGCCGCCGTTGTCGAGATTCATCGTGATTCTGTCGCAGACAACCCATCTCTCATTTTTCGGATTTTCTTGCTCAAATCTCTTCGTAAATCATACCATTGGATTGAGCTCGTCGCGTACATTCCGAATATACTAAAATCTAAGCAAATAGAGGGTGTTACGGGGGAGAAAACGGCCGATGTCATTTTGAGCTCAAATTTTGGTTGATGAATCCAAAACGGGCCGTGGCAAACTATTTTGCAAAGCGCTGTAACCACTTGATCGGTGTTTGCTTTTGATCGTAAATCTTCAACTTCTTTGATCGGTGTTCTGAAAGAGCGAATAGAGTCTTGACAGTGATGATTGCAGATCCCTATGTTAACGGATATATCAATCTGTGCAAACATGATGGGACTGAATTGGATCGTCCGGTTCTTGAGGATTGGTAAGAAGATTTTGCTTGGTCCATGCGGTGCACTGGCTGTCCTCCTGCTTGGTCGCTCTTATCGATGAGGGTTCCATGTGCATTTCGGAGTTCGCGCGAGTTTTTCCGCTTGACACCATCACTCTCCCCCATTTTTAAATATTCGCTGTCCCAGCAAACAATTCCTATAAATGAGTGGCCTTCTTTCCCCCATTCTCTTGTCTGAACGGTCCCTCCGCACAGTCTCTCGTCTTCCGACCACCTTCTTCCCAACCGAAAAGACTCATTCGTCCTTGTTCTCAACCGGGCCTCCTCGCAGTCCTTTATTCGGTGTTACTTATTCGCCGTTGCCAGCTTTCCTCATCGATTCTGGAGCCATGTCTTCGATCTCCATGCATGCCCCAGTCCCAGCGACCGGCAGCCCGTCGTTGTGGTTCCGCACCACCGTTGAGGAGATCTTCCCGTTCATCATCGCTGCTTCGGCGTCCATTACCGATGCTTCGCCTGCCGACACTGCCGCCGCTGCTGCCAAGTTAATCGGTGGAATGTTCGGTGATCTGGTGCGTCTTGTTCGCTCTTCTGAGTCGGCTTTTCGCTTATTCGTTTTTCCAGGAGAAAGTGCTTAACAACTCCGGCCAGCTCAACCTTGCTGCTTCGGATCCAGCGCTCCTTCAGCTCTTCAAGGATGTCCAGAAGGCCCTTCTCGTCGTCGTTCTCCGTGCCGAACAAATTGGAAAGCCCACCACGATTACCAAGAAACACATTCTCAATTGTAACCTCATCCTGGGCGCAACTCATACAGTTTGCGACCTGGCCGTCTTGTTCGCCAAGCAGCATGTTGCAGTGAGTCTTATTCTGTCTTGTCCTGAGTCCAACTGCTTAATCGGTTATTTTCTAGGCCGCTGCCGATCAAGAGCGCCGCCAGAAGGCCGCCGCCGATGCCGTGAGTGCTTTCTTCCGAGTCCGACTATTCAGTCTTCTAACCACACGTTCCAGATGGCCGCTAAGCGCACCGAGAAGGCCAAGGTACGCCATTCTTCCAGCTCGCCCACATATCCGAATAAGCTTCTTGCTGACTAGTTCTTGCTTTCCCAGGTACAGTTCTCTTGGTTCCCCGCGTTTGCGAACTTCTTCCACTCCGAACAGGTCGCCGCCGAAGCCGAAGCCAAGGTACGAGATGTTGTTCTTGAAGTCCGATTTGCGATTAACGCCCTTCATCTTCCAGGAGAAAGCCCTCGTCGCCAATGCCAACAAGGTAATCGTTCTTGTCTTCTTCATATTCGCAACCACCTGAATCTGACCAGCGCCAGATCATCGAAGTTGACGACGATGGAGAGGTGGGCTGCCTCTTTCATTGCCACCATTCGGAACACGTTGTTTACGAATGTCCGCACAAGGTCAAAGCTGGCGCTGCTGCCAAACGTCGCGCCAAGAAGGTACCTCTCTCCGAGCTACACTTCCGGCGTTATAACCAACCCAAGGAGGCCAAGGGCAAGGACAGCGGCCGTTTGGCGAACAAGGACGACGCTATGGTCGTGGATTCGGAGGGTCCCTCCGGCAACAGCTCCAACAGCAAGGACTCGGCGACCACTCTGGTAAGTAGTCCATGTCCGAATAACCTGATTCTGAGTCGCTCATTCACTGAATAGATCCACTCCAGCCTTGTTCCTTTCCAAGTTTGTGCTTCCTTCCTTGTTCGGAGTCGAACTAATCTTCTCACGACAGGTTGACAACGATGTCGCCTTTTCGATCCTCAGCTCCGGTGCTCGCGAGTTCCTCGGTCAGGTTGCTCCCATCGTTGGGGTGTTCTCCGGTCAAGAGGAGCTCTCCCTGTCCAACAAGCAGCTCAGCGACATCATCGAATCACTTCAAGGCCAAATCGTTGTCCAGGTTCAGATGCTCGCTCATGCTCTGAACAACTACAACCGTCTTTCCGACTCGTACATTTCGCTCGCAGCCGGCTGCAAGAGCCGTGGCATGTCCATCGCCGAGTCCGTCCCGTAAGTTCGACTTGTTCGGTCTCCCCTCATCGCTAACCGGTCTTGCAGCAACATCGACGAGTACTTGGCCGTTATCCAGGGCATCGCCAAGGTCGCTACCTCCGATTAAGCGGTAGTGCGTAGGCTCACGTCTTCTGCCATATCCCGGTCCATCCTTTCGTCATGGCTTCATCGCAACTGTCCTTTTCCCAGATCCACCCGTTCCTCAGTCCAGACCATCCGTACACACCCCTCTCCCCAGACTCGGCCGAATTGTTGTATACCTACACCGATGCTCTTGATGTGGCATGGAGCGACGAGGATATTTTGTGGGCTTAGCCTAGTCTGTACCCAAGTCCCACCTGTATAGCCAGCTTGCTTAATCGGTGTTTTGGTCCTTATTCGGAGTCTTGTTCTGAGTCGGTGTCTTCGTCTGAATCAAGTCGCATATCCCCGAATTGCAGATCTTTGCCATCCGCCACGTCCTGATCTTCTAACTCTGCAGCCATCTTGTCAAGTTCATCTTTTTCCATGTCAATCAGCTTCTCGACGTCTTCGGTTAACTCGATCTTCCGCCTTTGTTCGTACGGAATAACCCGGAAGCGACCAACTTTGCCCGGGTACATGGCACCGTTCAGTTCGCAGACGAGGTATGAACCCCCTTCCGTTCTTCTGACAATTATCATTGGTCCGAGGTAGCGGAACTTCGCTTTCTTGTCCAAGCTTTTCTCTATACGCGTATTCCGAATAAGGACTATATCCCCGGGTTTGAAGTTGAAGTCCATAATCGTATATTTGTATTTCAACTCGTATCTCCGCACGGCTTCTCGTTTTTCCCTGTCGACTCTTCTTCGCATTTCTTCGACATGCTGCCGATGTTTTGCCAAAGATCTTGCGCGTAGACCTATTAGTTCGGCCGTAGAGATTATCTTGGCCGGGTATTCAACCAACCAAGTAGCCTCTACTATGTCGAGAGGTAACAGAGGATGACATCCGGTGACGGCGTAGTATGGGGAACACCCTAAGCCACGTCGTACAGTTATTCGGTCTGCCCAGATTACCTGAGGCAGGAACCAGAACCACTTGTTCGGATTTCCTCCGCACGCCTTGACAACCAATTGGCGAACATCTCGATGTCCGCTTTCTACTGGTCCATTTGCTTGAGAATTGTACGGCGAGATGTTTATTCCGGTAATTCCATACTTCTGTTCTAGCCAAGCCAGAGCAGCCAGGAATTGCGGAGCATTGTCTGTGACTATTTCCGCCGGACATCCCCATCAACAGATTACGTTCTCCAGCAGGAAGTTACCCACTGCAGCAGTGTTATCCGCTTTTAATGCTTTTGCTTCAAGCCACCGACTAAGAGAATCTCTTGAAGCGATTACCAGTTTATAGCCATTCGAAGTTGCACCCATGACCATCACATCTGTATGCACCTTTTGGAATAAGGTCGGCGTTGTAGTCGGCACAGGCGGTATTCGGAGTAGTTTGCTCTGGCGTACTTGGCACATGTGGCACGTTTTCACGTACCAGGACACATCCCTTTCCAGTTCCGGCCACCAAAGGCGAACCTCCAAGAGTGATTTAGTCACGAAAGCCCCGCGATGTCCCAAACTATCGTGCGCGGCCTTCATCGCATACATTCGGTGTTCTGGCTGAACCACGAGTTTGTGCATCCCTTGCTGGTCTTTTCTGAATAACCTTCCGTCTGCACCGAGATAAAACTGTGTTGAATACTTGATGAGTGCCGCGTACGCGCTGTCCGTAAAACCTCCAGGTCTCTTGATCGGATTCTTCAACCACCGCTGCAAAACTCTTATTCGGTCATCCAACATTTGTGCCGTAGGCGATCTTCGGTCTTCAGGGTAGGTTTCTCGCTTCTTTGGATCCCACTTAAATGCTTCGTCCGGTAGAAGTTTTTCACCCTCCTTTACTTGCGAAGTTACGTAGTGCGGTATTTCAACATTTTCGATCGAATAAGCTTTTCGGACTATGGCTACTTCTTCTCGGAAGTCTTGATAGTTCGCCACGCAGTCGGTATAGAAGGACATCATTGTTCCTTCATAAGATCCCCGCTCTTGATCGGTAAACACCGTGTTCAGATATCCACCTCTGGTGTCTATTTTATCCTTGAAGTCATCGAACTTCAACGGTTGCGGAATCGAATAGTCCCATCCAGGATCTACACCGGGTAAATGCATTTCAGGAGCTTCATCGTTGTCCGGATATTCTTCGTCGCCAGGTACCGCGTCTCTTCTAGACAGTCCATCCGGTGTGAATGTTTTGCCCTTGACATGCCTTATTCGGAAATGGAACATCAGGATCTGCTCTATCCACCGATTAATGGTCGCATTCGGGCCCATGCCAGGATTATCCAGCATTCCCTTAATGTACAACGCGTCGGTTTCCAGAATAAGGTTCCTATGCCCAAGTAACCAATATTGCATATATTCGAGCGCCCGCTTTATTCCGTATAGTTCCCGTTTTGCTTGAGAGAATCTGGCTTGTCTTTCATTGAACGGCAGAGACGCGAACCTCGCGTAATAGCGCTTCTTCGGATCTATCGGGTCTACTTGGTAACAAGTAAGACCACAACCCTTGTAAGAACTATCCACTTGAAGTACGGTCTCGACAGCAGGGTCGTCAGACAAAGGCCGAATAGCCGGGCAATCCACCACAGCTTGTTTTAACCTGTCCATTGACGCTTGTTGCCTTGTTCCCCACTCAAATTCCTTCCCCGCTCTTAGTAATTCATTAATCGGTCCAGCAAGGATCGCAAAATCCTTGATGAAATGCCTGATATAAGTCAGGACTCCCAAAAATTGTCTTACTTCGGAGACATTCTTCAGTGGAGGCCATCTCTGAATAACGCCAACTCTGTCCGTAGACGGTCTTCTGCCTTCAGCCGAACACGTATGCCCAACCACAACGAACTCTTCGGCACAGATCACGGCTTTCTTCCCCGAGACTGTTAACCCACAGTACTTGAGTCGCTGAAGAACCCTATTCACATTTTGCATGTGTTCCCACACAAATCTTCTTATTCCAGGATTTTCCTTGATGGTTTCTTCCTCTCCGTTTTCCATGATATATCTTGAAGCCGGTCCTCTCAGAGGCACATCATCGATGTACAGTCTGGTAACATGTGGAACTTCCTCCCTCAGAGCGTAGTTGACGTCGTCATGGAATATTGGAACCGAATTAGTCCATCCTTGAGGTAACTTGACTAATCGGAGTGCCCCGAACGGTGTTTGGAACGTTGTGTAATCCCTCGAGGTTTCTGCTAGATCTCTAGCGTCATATCCCGAATAAAGATCCAACACTCCTCCGCACGCTCTTCCCGAAAAGTGGTCCGCTAATTCTTCAGTTGCCGGCGGAATCCCAGAATGGGCGATTGTCACCACATTCAACGATTCTAGGGCGTGTACTAGCTGAATACTCTTCCCATCCTTCTTGATAACTCCGAAGAACTTTGATCGGTAAGACGCATTTGACGATTCGTACACTCCCGCGTCGATCTTCTGTTTTATGACTTTGCAGAATTCTTCAAGTTGTCCTCTTGGAATAGGAATGCTCTTTTCCACCCAGACCGTGTGAGCTACTGTGGGTATCTCGATAGGCGGAAAGAAATCATGTCTTAGAGTTCCCCGTTCTTGATCGTTCCAGGCGAATGCTTTCTTCTGGTTAATAATCATGTTATGCATGAGCATTCTTTCTTGTGGCCTTAGGAAGTCTCCTGGGTGCGCACTGTCAATGAAATCCTTCCTGTCTTGTTCGTAGCGCTCCACAGGCATGTATTCGGTCGGCCGAGTCGGTAATTCAGGCATTCCTTCTAAAGGGTCTCCCAAAATTTCCCGTTTTATTCGGTACTTTTCCGGCACTTCCCCATAGACAGGTCTGACCTTCAGCGCAACTGGCTTGTACTTCTTTCCCAGAAACGACGCCACAGGTACTTGTTCGGTGATCGAACCGTTCTTCTCACGGTCAAACCCGTCTTGAGCGCATTTGGGGCAGGCTCGTTCGTGATCCGAACAGTGCACTTCCTCAACTCCGAATTGTGCGAGTGGCCTTATTCGGCCTTCTTCATCTTCCACCGCATCTACCACTCTCTCTCCCCAAGTCAGCACCGGTACGACCTTCCCATCCGGTCCTTTCTCCAGTGGTTCTTCTCCCGCATACGTCCTGAGCAACTTCTTCGCTTCTTCATCTTTCTCCAACCCTTTGCTCTCTTCACTCGCCAAAAGATAGGCTAACTGCAGTTCTTCCGAAGTGAAGCTAGTCCCATCTTTAGGCAGAGTGTAACCCTCTATTCGCATTTCTCCATCTTCATCAAAACCGAATTTCAGTCCGATTTGCTCGCCTCCCCAGTCTCCAACCAGTTCCTGGGCGAGTTGTGAAAATCCGCTTCCATCTCTACTTTCATCAACTGCTCTCTTCTTATTTTCTGTGCCTTCTGTTCCTTCACCTCCTCTTGAATTTTCTTGACGTTCGTAGTAGCGGAAAACACTCCCCTGGCTTGAGTCGGAATAACACAGCGTCTTGTACCATTGGGGTCCTTGATGGTGAGCGTTTGTGTCCCATCGCCTTTATTATCGATCCTTGACTCAGTCAAGATGTCGAAAGGCCTTCCCAGTAATATCTTGTACGCCGGTTGATCGATAATGTGGACTTGAAGGTAGATAGGTATATCTCCGAATAAGAAACATACGTTCCGCGCTAGCCCAGCGGACTTCTTCAGTTGCCCATTCGCACTTTGCATGTAGATCTGAGCATCAGGATCCCAAGGAATCCCTAACTCTTCAGCCAACGACAAAGCCAACGACACTATCTGAGATCCACTGTCTACTACGCTTTCCACATGTTGCCGGGTAGCCACCAACGGATGTACCACCCTTAGCGATGCAGAACTGGTTCCCGAATAAACTTGTTTCGGTGCTTCTTGGTCGCCCAGAGAAGACATGTACTTGTTAAATCCCGTGCCGGAGATATGCGGAAGTGACCCGGAGGGGTAACCGGAGCGGAGATACCGGATGTAACCGGAATGAGCGCAAGCACCACAGGAGAGTAAGGGTGTGCGTACTACCCTGGCCGGAGACAAGACGGAAGGTTCCGGTCGACGAGCGGAGCAAGTCGGAGGATGACCGGAAGAGAGAGGCAAAGGCAAGACGAGTAGTCAAGAACGTTAATAATCAAACTGAAGTACAAGACGAGTAGCTACTGGTATTTATAGTAAGTAGGGATCTGGAAGGAGACGAAGAAGTAAGTAGCTAGACAATAAGGATTATCGATAGATAAGGAAATAAGCGAGAGACAATAAGAACAATAAGAATGGAGTCCCAATATGGGAAACGCTCATTGCGTAAAAACCCAAGTAGCCCGAGGGCTTAGGTCTATGTCGGAGAACATCCGGAGTTCGGAGTCCAGAGTCTGGAGCCTCCGAGGCCTCCGGTAAGTCCGGAGACCAGAGGACTCAGAGAGTTCGGAGTGAATGTGCATGGATATAACAGTACTGTAGATATGGGTCTATAGCCACGTAACTTCCCGGAATAGTGCCTAGATCTTCTTCGGTCGAGATATAGAATGAGTCTACTCTTGGTAGGTCATCCAGATCTATCGCATCATCTTGCAGTAGTACTTGAACATTGTCCTCCATGAAAGGAAACACTGATTCTTGATCCAGAACTCCGTTGAGTAGAATAGGCTTAATCGGTTGCCTTATCCGGCTCATGGATTTCCGAAGTTCTTTTGCATAGCCGGGCGACATTGAAACTAAGTCTCCGACTGATATGTCGTTGACCATAGTCTTCTCTGTCCGATTCACCAGCTTCCGAATAGTGTTTTCGTCGTCAAACTTGGTCACCAGCTTATATGCTCTTTCACCGGTTCTGGGAAGAAGGTCCTTCTTCGGTACTTCACGTTTAGGCAACTCCGAATGAGGTTCCTTGCGTTGTCTGTATCTCATTGGAGGATCTTCGTTTTCCGAGTCTTCACCCTTAAAACGTGCTCGCCTGTCTTTCTTCGGTATCTCAACCACCTCCTCCTCTTCCTCTTCTTCACCTCCACTATCATCCGTAGTAACCGCTTCCACACTAGCCGGTCTGCCTTTCCTTCGCCAATTCGTATCTCTGTCTGCGGCCGATGTTCGGTTCTCCGGAGGCTTGGCCAATTGAGGAGTCTTGCTTTCGTTCCTGCCTCTAGCCTCCTTCCTCGAACTGTCTAGAAATTTGGGTTTGGGCTTTGTCCGGACTTCTTCAGTTGCTCCCTAGTAGCAACCAATTGGTCGAGGACTCCCCCATTTCCCTTGTTCTGTGGGCTTTGTACAACATTCAATAAACTCAGCAGCTGCCCCATGTCAACCAGTCCGCTGTTTTGTGGAGCTTGAGTCGTTTGAACGAACTGAGGGGTCATTCCCGGTTGTTGTCCGTATAACTGCACGTTATTCGGGATCAAATTGTCTTGTTCGGTCGTAAAATGCGGTGGAGTATCTCTTCCTTGACCGTGCAAATACGAGTTCGATCCACCAGAATAAACTCCATTTCTGCCCATTTGACTCATTTGCTGCAATTGTCTTGCCATAATAGCTTGTTGAGCCCTAGCAGATCGCAGTTCGTCTTGAGTAGTATCATAGAACTGGTCCAACTGGTCCGGATTTGCTGCTTCATTCATGAACGATTGTTGATACAGATTTGCGCTAGCCGGGTTTGCAGATTCTCTTTTGCAGTGCCATTCATCCACCTTTTGATCTCTTGACAGATGTTCGGGATATCGTGGAATGAACAAGTTCCCCGGCAACCTTACTTGTCCGTTCTCAATCACAACTTGTCCCCGATCAATTTTGTCGTTCTTCCTTTGACAATCTTTCATCATGTGTCCCTTCTCTCCACACCAATGACAATTGATATCTTCGATCGCAAAGTGTGCCGGCGGGACCATTCGATAGGGGTTCGGTTCCCTACTGAACTGGTTGCCTTGCGGCGGACGATAATCGTTGTTCTGTGTCATGACACAGTCCCTATCGACCCTTCTTCTCCCCTGGCTGTCCAAGCTGAGACGTTACAACCCGATCGTTGGAAACCGATTGACTTTCAAGCCCTGATCGTATTAACCCTTACTGTACGATCAGAACCCTTTCTGTTGCCTGACTGCCTTATATACCGTAGGTACACTCCTGTACTGTAGGTTATTATCGTCTATTCCCCCAGAGTCTTTGTACTCGCTTTACCCGTTGTGCTCGTCAGTCGCCTGTTACAATCCGCTCTCGCGGGTTCTCTTGTTCGACAACCCGCTCAGCTACCCGGAAGACCGCTGGTGCTGACAGAATAATAACCTCCAACTATCACCGACACCCGACCGACCATGGAAACAGAAATCGCCAATTTCGAGGCGATGAACGACGCTCAAAAGGCCGAATACCTTTTCACCCACATAGTCCGCTTGAGCGCAGAGACGGTGGAGCTCCGTCAGGAGAATGCGACTCTGAAGGCGCAGCAAGACACGACAGGAGGCCGTGTACAGACTTTGGACCATGCCCTCGGCGGCATTGGGACCCAGTTGGACGAGACGACCATGCGGGTCCAATCGATGACCAACGAGAATATGCCCGCGCGGATTCAACAGGTGGAAGCCCGCACGCAACAAGGATACGACCTTCTCCTACAAGCCAGAGACGATCTAGCCGCGAAAGCGGCGACGCCGGGACAATCCCCTGGAAACGCCAAGAACCCGCGGGTTTCCCCGCCGAAGGATTTCTTGGGCGATTTGGACCAAGTGGACGCGTTTTTGTCCGACTGCTGGCTGGCCTGGCAAGGCAACCCGACCTATATATATGTAGCTACAACACTGAGGCCAGCCGAATCAACTACGCCCTCTCGTATTGCAAGGGGCCCGGGGGGCGCCGCAGAAATCTGGAAGGACAGCGTGGTCCGTGCGATGCGCAATGGCACCGGTACCGGCGCATACTCGACCTGGAAGGACTTCGAAGAGGCGTTTATCGCTGCCTTCAAGGGCGGAGCGCAGGTGGACATTGCCCAGCAGAAGATCGAGGCTCTGCGCCAAGGACGCGACGGGAGCGCAACAGCGTTTTTCACCGTCCTCGACGCCTTGAACCAGACCGCAGGGTACAACGAGCCCAACTTGCTCCGGATCGTGAAGAAAGGGTTGGAAAGACGCGTAGCACAGGCCGTCTATGGAGTTTACCCGCTACCTCAGACATACACCACGTGGAAGAAGGCCGCTATCAACCACGACAGCATCCTGCGCCAGTGGGACATTACCGACGGGGTTCGCAAAGCGGAGAGACAGAATGAAGCCTACGCCACCAAGCCGCAGAACCCGGCTACCATTCAGCTGAACACCAATCGCGGCGGGAACACAGGAACCCGCCCCAACCAAGAGAACCCGCGCACCGGGTTCCAGAACCGTAGCAACTGGAATCGCTTGGGTTTTACAACCAATACTCCCACAGTCACGTTCGGCACTACTACTCCCACCCCAGCGCCGAACACCGCAACACCCGCTACCGCGGGACCCGTCCCCATGGACATAGACCGGGCCATGAGCAATGAGAAGCAGATCCGGGAGGCGACATGCTGGACCTGCCACCAGAAGGGGCATCTCAGCCGCAACTGCCCCAACCATCGCCCTCAGCAGATTCGGGCGGTGGCCGAAGGAACACACGAACAAGACGCCGAACAACAGGCGGATTTTCCCGACAGTCGCGAGTGAATTCTACGCCCTTGCGGCCATACCCCGTCCGTACCGATGTAATACGCAAGAACAATCGATTTTCCCCATTGCCCACGTATTACTCAAGTGATGAAGACGTAGAAACCGAACCCTATACCCCCGCCTACCAGGCAGAGGACGTCGGAGAAGAAGCCACGGCGGAACCCGACACCCGCAGAAGAACCCGCAGCGTGGAAACAACTACCGCTCCACAGTGCTGAGCGACTACTCGAAAGACTGCGCGCCAGGCCGCAAGATATGGGAGTGGGCTTGTTCAACTGGACTCATCCCGCTCGACGCAGGGAAGTGACGGAAGAATTGAAAGATTTCGTACAAACCGGATACCGCCAAGAGGTACTAGAGGCCTTGCGAAGCCTAAAAGACGCTCCCCTGTTCATCAGGGGGGACGGGACCAGCACGATGATGCTCCCAGTCACCCTGGAAGAACTTTCCAGCGGGCGCGGACTGGTGGTTGAGGGACTCCTCGACTGTGGAGCTACCAACGGGTTCATCAGCCAGCGTTTGGTAGAAGAAGAGGGGCTAGAAGTCGAACAACTGCCGTTGCCCATGCCTGTGTACAACGCCGACGGAACCGCCAACGCGGGGGGTGCGATCACCCATATCACGAGGATGCGCATGAGAATCCGCGACCACACGGAAGTAGTTCCGTTGGCAGTCACCAACACCGGGAAGAGTGATGTGATTATTGGTTACAGCTGGCTGCGCAAACATAACCCGGAGATCGACTGGCAAGAAAAAACATTGCGGTTCACTCGATGCCCTACGAGCTGCCGCCACCAGCGATTGGAGGAGGAATGGGAGGAGGAATATAACGCTCCCCTGGAAGTCGGAGATCGTATTTTTGTCACCAGGATATACCCTACGGAAGTGGGGTCCGAGATGCCAAGAACCCGCTTTGACATTCGGGCGACCCAGAACATTGCGACCAAACTGGCGGCGGCCGCATATGCGACACAAGGCGAAAAAACCCTGGAAGAGCTGGTGCCCAAAGAATACTTGGAGGAATTCCAATCGGTGTTCGAGAAACAGGATTTCGACAAGTTACCAGAGCGACGCAAATGGGATCACGTGATCGAGTTGAAAGAGGGGGCGGAGCCAGTATGGGGTCGCTGCATACCGCTCTCCGCGGTGGAGCAAGGCGAGCTGGACGCGTTCATCAAGGAACACCTGGAAACCGGCCGAATTCGACCCTCAAAATCGCCGTTTGCATCGCCTTTTTTCTTCGTGAAAAAGAAGGATGGGAAGCTGAGGCCGGTCCAAGACTACCGCAAGCTAAACGACCTGACCGTGAAGAACGCGTACCCCATTCCGCTCATTTCGGACATCATGCACAAACTTCGACACGCGCGCTATTTCA
Source organism: Mycena amicta (assembly GCA_029282125.1). Taxonomy (NCBI): domain Eukaryota; kingdom Fungi; phylum Basidiomycota; class Agaricomycetes; order Agaricales; family Mycenaceae; genus Mycena; species Mycena amicta. The sequence continues at coordinate 61,165 of JARIHP010000062.1, forward strand.
CCAAGCTGGATGTCCGGTGGGGATACAACAATATCCGAATCAAGGATGGGGACGAGGCGAAGGCCGCGTTCATTACAAGCCGCGGCTTGTTTGAACCCCTGGTGATGTTTTTCGGGTTGACGAATTCACCAGCAACATTCCAATCCATGATGAACGAAATCTTCGCCGACCTGATTGCAGAAGGCCGAGTAATCGTGTACCTGGACGATATTCTCATTTATTCGGGAACACTCGAAGAGCACCATGCCATGGTGAAAGCAGTTCTGAGAATCCTGCAGGAACACCAATTATTCTTGAAACCCGACAAGTGCGAATTCGAGAAGCCGGAAGTGGAATACCTGGGGGTAATCGTCGGCAATGGACAAATCCGGATGGACCCTGTGAAAGTTGAGGGAGTCAGAAACTGGCCAACACCGGCCAACCTGAAGGAGGTGCAGAGCTTCCTCGGGTTCCTCAACTTCTACCGGCGCTTTATCAAGGACTTCGGGCAGTATTCGAAACCGCTGACGCGGTTGACGTGCAAAGAAGCCGAGTGGCGATGGGGCGAAGAGGAGGAGGCGGCTTTCTGAAAACTGATAGAACTGGTGACTTCGGAACCCGTTCTACATTTCCCCACGGACAGGGGGGAGTGGAGGGTAGAAGCCGACTCGTTGGACTTTGCGACGGGGGCAGTTTTATCGCAAGAACAACAGGGAAAGTGGGTTCCGATTGCGTTCATGTCCAAGGCGCTCAACGACACGGAGCGAAATTACGACATTCACGACAAAGAGATGCTCGCCATCATGAGAGCACTGGACGAATGGAGACCCTACCTGCAGAACGGGCAAGACCAACCCTTCGAAATTTGGACGGACCACAAAAACCTGGAGTACTTCATGACGAGCAAGAAGCTGAACCGAAGGCAGGCGAGATGGTCACTGGAACTTAGCGAATACAATTTCCGCCTCATCCATAAACCAGGACGCACCCAAGGCAAGACCGACGCCCTGTCACGACGGGTCGGGCATGAAAAAGGGAAAAACGACAACATGGATATCACCCTACTCCCCGACGACCTTTTCACGCGGAAAGCGGTGCACGCGCGAGAACTGAACACACCGGATCGCGACGAGGCTGACATCATACTACGTTGGATTCGAGAATCAGAACCCGATACAGAACCCGCCATCACGGGGTTGTGGGAAAACGGGTTGAAACCGGCAGGTTGGGAGAAGCGAGACGGGCTACTGCTCAAAGACGGCCTTGTATATGTGCCACGGAACGACCAGGTCAGGAACCGGATTCTACGCCAACACCATGACACCGCGTTAGCGGGGCACCCTGGGCAATTGAAAACGGCTGAGCTGGTATCGTGTAACTACTGGTGGCCGTCGATAACCCGGGACGCGCGCAAATACGTGGCGGCTTGCCCGACCTGCCAGAGAACGAAAACGTTCCCAGCGAAACCGAGGGGAGAATTGGCGCCGAATCCCGTACCGACACGAATGTGGCAAAGCGTCTCGGTAGATCTCATCACTCAGTTACCACCCTCGCAAGGGTACGACGCGATCATGGTAGTGGTGGATCGGTTGGGCAAAGGGATCCGTCTAATGCCATGCACAAGTGACATATCAGGAGAAGGGGTGGCGAGGTTGTACCAAGACAACGTCTGGAAGGATTTTGGAATCCCCACTACGGGCATGTGCCCATAATCCGGGCCGGATTATGGTGAGATTATTCAAAATAATCTATCAATAATCTATCAATGATCTTTGACATGATCCGGCCCGGATTATTTTGCATAATCTTTCAATAATCTCAACATGTTCCGGGCCGGAACATTCAAAATAATCCACCCCGGATTATTGATAGATTATGAATTGCAATATATGAAATTCCCATTTTGAGAATGACCATATATAGTCACTTTAGAGACTGCATATTTGCCTTATTTAGAAGGTGGTACAGCCCACTGAGTATAATATATTCTCTCCACTTGTGCATCACAAAATACTACCACTTTTGCTTCACCAATAATATAGGCAAAAGATACACAGAGAATTAGAGAAAGATGCAGTATTGACAGAGATAGGGAATTAAATGTCCTTAACTCAATCCTTACCTCACACCAGACACATTCAAGCATCTGAGCACGGATGCATCAATGATGGGTCAAATTCAAGTGTAGATACAGTACTAGTACTGGTAGGTGAACCGCCACTGTGTGACTTTTTTTGCGTGCGAAAAAAAAATCACATCAAGTTCACCAGCATGAAAGTACCGAGACGACGACGATGAAGGCGAGATGGGAAAGGTTTGAGAAGCGTTGAAACAGAAACAGGACGGACGTGAGCAATGGAGTGGCACCATAAATGCGAAGTCTTGGTTACAATGAGCACGACATCATCAGAGGAGAGAAAGGACACGCACCCTCCTTGAGAGTCTTGATACCAGGGATAGCCCTGGGGCTGACGACAAAGGCGTTGATTGCGTTGCGGAGGTGTTGTGCAGAATGTCCCAGTGGTGAGTAAGCTCCAACAAGAATGAGAGCAAGATTGAGGTCATGTCCGTTCCAGCCACCCTGAACAGGATGAGTGCATGCATCAGCAGCCAAAAAGCGACCTACATGTGTCCCATACACTCACCGAGAACACAGTTCTCCAGCATCATCTCGTCATTCACATGTACGCGAGCAGATGTGGCAGCAGGTACGACTTTTCTGTGTCGTCCGCAAATGCAGAGTCTTCGGATGGACACAGTGACACCGAAGGCGAAGAGGAGCGAGCGCCTGAGTGAAGGAAGGGCCGACAGGAAAGGCAACGACGATGGCAAGGCTACAACAGGGATTGTCGCAGGCAGCTTCCCGGATTGAGCTTTGCGTGCATCTCGTAGACACGGATCAGACGAATTCACCCTGATGTTGTCGGAGTCGAGAGAAGACACAAACACACGTTAGGGATAGTGCAGACCAAGCCCACGCGGGGGTATGGTAATCAGAATAAAAAACTATGTGTGCGCTTTCCCCATCACATGACCTGGAAGCCGCTAGAGGCACCTCAGGCATGTACAACAACAAGAATCCCTGCTGCAAGGTGGTGAAATGAAATCAGCCACAATGCAACTATCAGAGCATACAATGCACCTTGAAAACCTGTGGAACCCTATCTGTCTGGTAAAATAGGCAGACGATGACCATATATGTGGCCCAGCAGTATGAGGTGCAGCAATTCGGCGCGGAAGTTTCTGGGTGACGTCGTGCTTGTTGGCAGTGTCAATTCATTATGAGCATGGTCGCTGGTTCGAGGCGGGCTGCTATGTTCCGGGCCCCGGAGACATGAGGAGACTGCGGTGGGGGGGGGAGAACAGTCGAGAGGTGGTCGTAGTGTGATGTCTTGGATGGCAGTGGGGCATGCGCATATGGCGAGAGAGAATCCGGTGAGCACTTGACGATACTGCGCGGTGCAGGGGGTGGCAGTCCGAAGATAGACGGGGCTTGCTATACGAACGTGACACGACGGACTAGTCTTGAGCACAAAGGCTCGCAACCGGCCACTCCCAGTCAGACAAGCGTGGGGTCATGACCACGTCGAGGATGCAGAGGCCGAGTCTGGAGGAGGGCTCGTCTTGCCGGCATTGGAGGAAGCAGAGGAACAAATAACCTGAGCAAAGAGTTTGAGAGCACAGAGAGAAAGAAAGAGAGTCTCACCTCAACAAGACGGACAAACTAGACAGACAACAACAACGAGGAGGGACGCTAAAGCACTCCAGCATAGAGTGTTTGTCTTCGATGTTGAGCCTGTTACGGACGGCGCGTATCATGCGCTTCTTCTCGGCATTTGAAATCTTGAGGTTGCCCGCGATCTCCGCTAGCTGCTCGCGTAGCATAGTGGAGTTAAATATACGATGTCCGAGGCGGTTGAGCTACTTGGAGTGAGTGAGGAAGAAAGTAATCAGGTTGAGACGTACCTTCCAGTAAGCATTCTGTGCCATCGCCTGCTCCTCTGTGCTCAAGAAAAGATCTATGTCCCGAGCATTGAGTAGCTCCTCGATTGCTGCGGTGTCACTGGTTTCAACGGACTCATCGACCTCTTCCAAAGCCTGGAGTAGCTCCGTGTCTTCCTGCGAGTCATATTCGTTGTCGTCCTCATCCGGATGGAGGTCGCTCTTGACGGGTATGAACAGTGAAAGAAAAGCCTGCTCAAACGTAAGCGCGACACAGAACAGAGGAGGAATGACACACCTTCACTACAAGGTTGAGAACATGGGCAAGACAGCGGATGCGCGTTGCAAGATTGAGGCGGGATTTCTCTGGGACGAGCTCGACCAGGGTTTCCATCATGGTGTCGTTATTACTTGCGTTATCGCCGACGATTCCCAAAACCTAAAATGGGAGCCTAAGACCTGAGAGGATGCGGAGGCGAGGTGAGAGACGTACCCGCTTCTCAATGCCATAGTCCTTGAACGCATCAAAGACAGCGTGGGCCAGATTGAATCCAGTGTGCAATTTGTTGAGGCTGTGAGATAAGGGTGAGTTGGTGAACCAGGTCGAGACGATGGAGCATACGGAATCATGTCAATGAGGAAGGTATTGAGCTCGTTGTTTTTGATGAACTGGACACCGAGGCAGACAAGCGAGAGTACGTTTGGCGCCGTCCAGCCATCGAGCATCGTGTGAAAAACTCTAGGATGATTCTACAACGATGAGCGGATGGGTCGCAGGGCAGGGAAAGCATACCTGGAAGAGCTCGATGATCTCTGGCTTCGATAGCTCCAGAATCGCATCGATCAGTTCCTCGTCCGTCACGGCGAGATGTGGGCGGTTGTGGACCGAGACCCAGAGCGCCAGGGCAAGGCGAAAGCGGCCGACATTGTAGTCCCCGCCGGTCGTGTATTTCTTGATGAGATTGGTGCCGGGTCCGCAAGTGCGGACGTGGTTGACGAGATTGCTGGTCGATTTGTCGTAACGAGCGCGGACGACAGCCTTGGACGGAAATCTGGTAGGAACATCAGCCATGAGTGGGTGGCATTGACTGTGAGTGTATTAGACGCACCTTCCGCAGACAAACTCGTATTTCACGCAACCCTTGGACTCCGTGATACGAGGAGGGTCGGTGAAGTGCGTGTAGCACGCTGTACCGTTCTTCTTCCATTCTGCCCGCTGAAGATCTGAAGCAGGTTAGCCCGATAATGCGCAAAGACAGCAGTACTCACTGAGGATTGCTTCGTTCAGATCTTCGGCCTCCTCCAACTCCTCGTGGATGGTTTTGAGGTGGGCAACGTAGGCAGCATCGCGCTCCGCTGGGGTAAGGTCTGATTTGGTCTTCTTCGTTTTCTTGGACGGAGGGTTTGCATCGGCGGAATCGGAGTCGGGATGGGCGCGTTTCGGGGCCATGAGGGAAGGGAGTGGGTGACTGAATGAGATGTGCGCCGCCGTTTATAAAGGCCAGCATGAGTGCTTTGGTGGACAATGGGTCACGACGACAGACCAAGCGCTTAAGCGAAAATCAAAACCACCGTATTCGGCGCAGTTCATACCGAGGTATGCGGCTGGAGAGGTACCGTAGCAGATGTAGCGTGTGCTCGTTTCTTCCGCGCCAAACAACAACCAACTCCCCGCTCCCGAATACTCACATGAGTCGAACTGTACGCCAGCGGCGCGTTGTCAGCGTTTGACGTCCTCGGCGTGGAGTCCAGACCAAGCTTGCGAGTAGTTGCGAGTCGCGACAGATTCTCTCCGCTGGCATGCCATGGCAGCAACGAAACACGTCGCAAGACGATGCCATCGGAGAGGGCAAGACGATGACGGAGAGGGCTAACTGGTGAGGATGCAGACACCCATGTCCATTCACTTTCGCATTCGAGCGCTGTGGTGGTGAGGAACACACGTTATTGCCGTTTCCCACGCGCACATCAATCTCATGACTGGTGGCTACGCGGACCGGACTTCCGCTCCTTCGCAACTCCTTCGCAACGGCTCCCACACGCGGCGAAGCGCAAAGGAGCGTCTGTCCCACCACCACTCGACGTCAGCGTTGGATCGTCGACCTTTCATCCATCGGCAGGCTCAGACTCCAGCTCGGAGGAATCGGTCGTCAGCGGCGTGCAAATGCAAAGCAACTACTAACGGTGTAACACCGAGCATTGGCCATGCAATAACTCCGTCTCTATCCGTGTCGACACTCGCCCGTCTGCATCGTCTTGACTTCCTGCCCGCTATAACTTCGCCACCAGTGAGCACAATCGAGCGAGAATCCAGGCAGTGATGCATCGAGCGAGAATCAAGGCAACGTCGGGTCCGTGCGGGCAGTCGTCCAGCGAGTAGGTACTGGAGTCATAGTCATTTTGGGCGTTCGCTGAGCGTTCAAAATCTCCTTATAGCGAGGTCGACTACTCTCCCGGCCACTCGCGTGCCGATCCTGTCTGCTGCTTACTACCATACACCCGCGCGTGTTGTCCTTCTCATCGACAGGACCCGCCGTCGCACCCGCAGACGTAGGCTTGCGCTCCAACCTCCGTGTCAACGCAGATGACTGGCCTGGTACTTTTTGTTTACCGAGCGCTCGGAGGACGTCAATGTCGCCATCTCAACCAACGCGCAATGGACGAGAAGGCGGATGCAAAAGAGCGGCAGGCTCGTCGAACGATACTCAATCTCCGCCCCTCCCTTAGACCTGCTCGTGGAAGACCTCGCGTTCGTCGTCAGGAACATAGCGAGGCGTTCGAATAAAAACCGCGTTGGCGCTATGGACATAGTGGGCGCTGCTCGTCCGTTGGAGGGCAATGAGTGAGCACGCCAGTGAGTAGCGGGGTCCGCGATATGCAGCGAGCATTCGGGCAACGTCGGCGCGCGCAGTCGTCCAGCGAGTAGTGCTGGGTCGCATTCACAAGTGCTGAGAATAGTGATTAAAAGCAAAAAATGTACTTTTTGGGGGCTACATTAATATTGCGTCTCGACCATCCATGTTCCAGACTCCGTGCACGAAATAAGCAAGTTCTGCAAGGAACGAGCGAGCACCTCATTGTCTAACGCAGACTCTTCCTACTCTCCTTCGTCTTGTTGAACATGGAACAGGACTTCGAGAGGGATTTGCGGTGGTGGTAAGGCTGGTGCTCGAAGATGATGGCGGAAGTGGGGGAAGTGGATGAGAACGGCGACAATGAGATGGAAGGGCCTGATGAGAGTGAGTATGAGATATAGAAGAGAGAGAAACACACACAAGGCTGAGGTTGCGGGCGAAGCAGACAAGAAGACTGCCGCATCGGTATAGTCGGCACGCCCAGCGTCCGTTCCGTGTCCTTGGCGGAGGCTGCGAGCAAAGATGACGGGTCTCAGCAAGAACCGCGATCTCGAGGACGAGCTGTTGAGATTCAATGCAAAGTTATTCTCCGAAAGTACGAGAAACGTACCTGTCCGAATGCTTTCTTGGTCAATTGCTCGCCACGCGCCTCTTGTTTGCATCTGCATGTCAAGCATCTCAACTATACCATCCGCCGTCAATATCGCCACCAGTTGCGCGAGCTCGTTTTCATTGCTGGAATTGGGCAATATTTGCAGCGGCGGATTTGAGGAGGCCGAATATACTTGCACGAGGGGCCACGGACGGGGCAGAAGCGCTTGGTGTGGGGAGGCTGGTGTCCTCCAGGTCAAAGCACAGAAGGGGCGACAGAAGGCGTCATAGACACAGTTGTAGTTGCTCCTCCCGTCTGAAGTAGTCGGTGGGTCATGTCCCAGTTCCGATATCCACGCCGTTCTTGTTAAGTCCTACAGCCCAGCACCCGCACCGTACATCGGGGACAGTGCCCACTTCGGACTTTGCAGAAAGCGACAGTTCCGGCCTCGGACCTCGCGCTCGGTGTAGCCCGTCAATGTGCAGAAGTTGGGAGCAGAAGACGATGGGGTCGTCGTAGCGGGGACAGCGGACGACGACAAAGCTGGTGGTAAAAGTCGATGGGGCCGAGCTGGATGGCGGGCTTACGCGGGTGAGGGAGACAGCCTCGAAGCCCGAGTGGGGGTAGATTGGGAGCCGAATAGGGAACCGGTGAGGTCGAAGGATGTACAAGGTGCGCGGGAGGTTGCGGTGTCGATGGGGTGATTCAAAGTGCACTGAAATTGGTGTGGTGTACTCTTGGGGTTGTCGCAGCAGAATGGGTTTGGAGAGGCAGAATGGGCAAGTAAAGTGTCACGGTGCCTAGGCGTCGATGTATCATACGAGAGCAAGTATTCCGCGCCAATGAGGTGAGATCCGGCGGTTACAGTGCACCAAGCGATCCGAAGTACTCCTTGGCGTATTGACCAGCTGAATCACCCTTAGCTGTAGTCTGAATGATTGATGTATGGGCTGTCCACGGAAATTGATGCCTCCTACCCTGGGCTCCCCAGGCTGCTGGGGAGCCCACAGCTCAAGGCTTCTCATATGAAAAACCTCACAGCCTGTTGCCATCACAGCTATCACTGGGGGCAAATGCCTATTTACCATAGTGGAAAATGTTAAGAAAATGCTGAGAATATGCAATATTTTCTTGTTATTTTCTCATCATTTTCCGCTATAGAAAATGCAAAGAAAATAAGTTATTTTCCAATCATTTTCTCAGCATTTTCTAAGCATTTTCCATATGGGAAAATAAATTATTTTCTCATCATTTTCTCATCATTTTCCATGTGGGAAAATTTCGCATTTTCCACTGCGGAAAATGCTAATCAAATGATGAAGAAGCACAACCATATATGGGAATATTGGGATTTCTAGGATCCCTAGGATTCTACTATTCCCCAATATAGTAACTTTTGCCTTTGAAAATTACTACATATTGTAAGTCTCTCTCTTGAAACTGTGCCACAAGGTACAAATTGGTGGCCAAGGAAGTGCCTTTGTGCTCTGCAGAGCCAGTGAACTGAGTTTGAACTCAAGTAAATCCGACTTTTGATTTGGTCTAGTACTTGACTACAAATTGGAAGGAATAGTAGGCTACTTTGAATTTATCTGTTCTGTTTCTTCAGTCATTATATTTACAATACATAGTTCTGTTCTCTGGTCATTACATTTACAATAAACCTGCACCACTCAGAGACAGTGTATTGCTTTAAGGAATCTCTACAGATAGTACCACAGGTCCGCCAGTACCTTGAGCAGCTATACTTGAGCAAGAACTGACTGGTGCATAGACCCTGATAATAAAGGTTCCACTCACTGTAGTACACAGAGTGGCATCTGCCATAAAGAGCCATAGGTCCCAATTACAGGGACCTCACCTCCATACACGCATTGGTGCAGAAGGGGGCAGCCAGTGGCAGATGCATAAGGTCAATATCTGCCATATAGAGTGCAATGCCATAGGTTCCAATTACAGGAACCTCACCTCCATACACGCATTGGTGCAGAAGGGGGCAGATGCAGAGACCCTAATGACAACACATGGTAAGGGTATCTCTATAAAGCAAAATGCCATAGGTCCCAATTACAGGGACCTCCTCCATGCACGTATTTGTGTAGGAGGGCATATGTACAAGAGAGAAATCAGTCCACCTACATATGCTGTTATAACTTGACACTACCTGGTATCAATTATATGATGAGGGGAAAAGCCAAGAGCCAAGAGCCAAGGTGATGCCATCACAAACTACTTGTTGCTGTCTCAAATATAAATATCAGATAACTATATGCCATATTCTAGATCTATAACTGTTTTTTTCTTGACTAAAATGGCAAACCAACCAGTGTAGAAATAGCCTATTGTGAATTCTTGGATATAGATTCAACTTTCCCTGATGTGCATACCAAAAGTCTACAAATCTGCAGCACAGCAGTCCTTACTCTCCACCTACTGTTCCAATCCTTCTTCTCCTTCTTTAGTTAGTACTCAAATATTGGTAGCAAATTAAGCCTTGTTGTGGCATGAAATGGATTACCTGGTCATGTGTTGGTGGCGGGGCCGGCAGCCAAACGTGACCTTGGTCCTGGCTAGCTATAGATTGCTGTGTATTATGCCACAAAGATTCCAACCAACCCTTGTTTAGTGTAGCGGTCTAGTGTGTTGGTGGTAGCAAATACTGCTTGAGGTCCTGTGTTCAATTCCTGCTGGTGCCCGATTTTATTTTATTTTCTCCGCGGGTGATGTGACATTTGTGCCGCGCCATGAATGTCACATCACAGATATCAAGCCACAACTCCCTTGCGATACTTGGTGATTTTATACAGTAGAAAAAAGGCTTGCTTATAGTTCTGCACTACTCCACTGGCCTTGTATTTTGGATGTTCTGTTATCAACACTTGCCATATTTAGCCAACAAGAATCCTAGGAATCCTATAAAATCCTAATAGACCTATATATGGTCATGCTTCTTCATCATTTGATTAGCATTTTCCGCAGTGGAAAATGCTAAATTTTCCCATATGGAAAATGATGAGAAAATACCGGGAAAATGATGAGAAAATGATGAGAAAATAAATTATTTTCCCATATGGAAAATGGTGAGAAAATAACTTATTTTCTTTGCATTTTCTATAGCAGAAAATGCTGAGAATATATGAAGAAAATATTGCATATTCTCAGCATTTTCTTAACATTTTCCACGATAGTAAATAGGCATTTGCCCCTAGTGTATCACCGGTGCCTGCGCTCGGGTCGTGCGGGTGCTCGGGCAATGCTCGGGTCACTGTACATAAATTCCAATCAACCACATCAACAAGTAAACGACGCCCGCGTCCCGCCGTCCCATTACCCGGCTCCTTCCGCACAACCCCGCTGCTCCTTCCGCACAACCCCGCTGCCTATTCCACGCCCAGGTCCCGCCCTCCTGTTACCCGGCTCCTTCCTTCCGCAAAACCGTCGCTCCTGCTGCCGCTGCTACGTTGCCGCTTCGTGAGCAGTAGCTGCTGCTGCTCGCGACGACCGGGTGCGTGTGCTCGGTCCACTCTCCTCCCGCTCATTGCTTTCAGTAACCTCCTCCCCAACCTCTTCATCGTCCTCTTCGTCGTCCTCTTCGTCGTCTCCCGCCGTCACCTTCTCCGTCGTACCCGTTAGCAACCTCCTTAGCAACAATCCGTCATCGCCCATGACAGCTTCTACTGCCCCCGCAACGGAATTGCTCCAGCCGTCGTAGAAGGACTCTCCAACCCTTCTATGTAGCGCGCTCTGTCGCAGCGCGTACGCTCGCAGGCCACCTGCCAGCGCCCCATCGACTCCCTCTCTCACTGTCCCCCGGTTATCCCATTCTCGCTGTATGGTTCCCAAGCAACGCAGAACTCGCTTCATCTCTTCTCGAAGTAGCGATACCTCCTCCCGCCACCTATCCCTCCGTGCTTTCGCCTTTGTCCAATCTACACGTACCGCTGCCCAAGTAGTTAGTCTTGCACGAATATACTTGTTTTGGACTCACAATCGTGTAATTGGGACTCGCTCGTTCCACCTGCGACGCTCCAGATCCACGATACCTGAGCCTTCGTTGCCGTTTCAGATGGTTCGTTGCGGGACGCTCGCGTTGACTCAGCAGCGCGCAGTTTTCTTCGAAGCTGCAGCATCGTTCTCAATCCCCGTCCGGCCATTGACGTCCGCATCCGCCAGTTCGCGAAACTCGCTTTCAAAATCGTCTCCCTTCAGCCTTGATACCACCGCATATCCTTGGCGATACTTCAGCACCACCCTCTCCGTCCTCTCCGCTGAAAGGTGTGCTAGAGAACTAGACTATAAAACCAAACTGAGCGAAGCGAACTAACACAACTAAACCTAGACTCTGAATAGCGGGATGCTTTAAAGAGCTAGACCGAATAGTGCTTTCTGCCCCTCTACAATCCAATCCTATGTCTGAGAACACTCCAAGCGAGTTCAACCCTGGGTACAGGGCCGTTTGTGGTGGGTGCAGGGTAGGTAGTTCGAGAGTTTGTTGTATTGCGCACGATAGACGTACTATTCGACGAAAACCCGGTGAAGGTCGGCCAAATACGATGTCCTCGGATGTTATAGTCGCTGCCCGACTCAATGCCAAGTCCCAAATATCCTCCAAGTTCCTATTCAAGCTTCCAATACAATCCCAAATCCTAATCGGTCCCACTGACAAGTCCAAACTCTTATTCGCACGCTCCGAAAACCCAACCAAAATATAAAGTCAAAGCTTTGCTATTGCTCAGCCACAACCCCAGAACGCTGCTAAACTCTAGCGGGGCAATTCCGTGAGTCCTGGCGGTACAAACTTTCCTACTTATATACTGTGAGACTACATAATCCTGATAGTGTAAAACGAGCAGTCTTGCTAATACTGTGCTTATGAATACGCTAATCCTGATCACCTGAGGCCTATTCCGCCTTAGTCCGTAGGGTACGAGTAGTAAATGCAGTGTAGATGTGATAATGGCTATGACCAGCCAGCTATTGAGTCCGATCGTCTGTACTGTTTTCGTTGGTCTGTTCCTCCTCTTGGTCCAGGATCGTAGTCGCCGTCCGTAGCTCCCTAGCCGTGTTTAGCTCGTCCCCAGGCTCCAAGCCCTTCCCAAGTTATGGCCTATTCTCTGCCAGGGTGCCGGGCCGCTCGATTGGTCCGGGTCGGTGATTAAGAAGATAGCCGTGATGTCGGTGCCAGGGTTTGTTCCGGTAACTCCTGCAGCCTTGGGCGAAGTCGGTCTCGTAGGTCCGGCCAGTGCCGGCGTCACCGTCAATCCAATGCTGTCCCAAACTGTTGTCCTAGGCTGCCTAAGCCTATATTCGGTGCCGCTCCCTTTGAGTGTTTTTATAGAGTGGATAGTTCTATAACGTGGGCTCTGCTAGTAGTAGTGTTCCCAATGAACCAGTAGTGCTCCGCGGGTCGTCAACCCCATCGCAACTCTTGTTCACCGCCGCAGATATCTCCCAACTAGCTATTCGGGACTCATACTAGTTCTATAGACGGGCGCACCGAATAAGCATGAAAAGTGACCTTTCCACACCTGTTCATAAGAGCGGCTTATCATCTCCCCCATTTTTATTTCTCGACTGTCCCCAGTCGACCTCTTAGGCTTATTCGGTGTTTGGGTCTCCAACATGTTGACTTAGCGACTTCATCCAACGTCCAAAACAGCGGCCATCACAGATTTCGTTACCGAAATATGACAGATACCGTCTTTGGGCAATTGCTCCCTTTTGGGAAATCAATTGGATCGCCATTGTGCACAGCCCTTTCCTTATTCGGACGTCCTCCGAGCTCTCCCTGTTTAAGGCTTCATTTGTCCCGTCCCCTGTCCAACTCCTAGCCCATCTTTATCTCCTCGCCATTTGCTCTCGATTGGTACCCAATTTTCCCCGGTTTCCTTTTGCCCATCTCTTGTTCGGTCCCGCCGCCCAGTGCTTGTGCTTCCCACGGTTCAAGGTGTGCTTCCCGCCGCTGAATAGCGAGCTTATTTTGTGACTGACCCTTTCGCCGCAGCATGGGTTCTTCACAGAACCTGATTCCAGGCTCGCAGCCGGCCACATATATCAGCCCTCCCGAGTTATTCCGTTCTTTACTTCCCCCCCCCATGGCCAAATCCAAGTACACCCCCACCTGCTCCTTCGAAACCCACGACGTCTGGCGCTACTTCAAGCGCGCCGAGGCCGGCCTCATCCTCGACGCTATCCAGCACTACCACACCAATACCGCGAAGAAATTCCAAACGGAGTATCCTCCTGAGCGGCTCGCTGAGTTGCTGAACGGTGGCATCGACTTCCTGGTACGTCTCTTCTCCCTTTTTCTGCCCGCTCCCCTTTTCTGACCATCTCCAGCGCACTGTCTTTTGGCAGTTTGAGCGCTTCTCGGCTTCCTCCACCCCCGACGCGCTTATTGGAATCTTCTCCTACATCGAATACTTCATTAAGACCGCCGATTCCGAGACCCTCGACCCCGACTTCAAGTACTTTTCCTTCGTGGCTTGGGACGGCAATGGGGTCGGTGTACCCTCTATCCCAGTCATCCCTTACTGACGAATTCATAGCGCGTGCCTCTCGACATCAAGATTCCCATTCCCATCGAGCTTCCAGCCAAAGTCATCGCCTCTATCCCTCAGCCCGTTTCCTCGTTCCATCGCACTGCCCGCAAATTCCCCTTGGCTACCGAACTCGACACCGCCGGTACTCTCGAAGCTCGCAAGGCTCTACGCGCTGTGTGAGCTCACTTCCACTCGGCCCTTCTCCTCCTTCCTGGGTTATTTAATTTCTCTTAGAGGCCCAGCAACCAAGGTTTTGGGCAAACGCCCTCGCCTCAAAAGCCAGTCTTCCTCTGAGGACGACGAGGACGACGCCAACGACGAGGACTATGACGAAGACCCAGTCGACGACAAGCCCACCGAAGCGCCGAAGAAGAAGAGAACGTATGTCCCTCTTCCTTTTCCTCATTGCCCTCCCTAACTTATCCTAGGCGCCTCGTCTCGCCTGCTGTGACTGTCGAAGAAGACAACACGGTATGTCCCTTGTTCCCTCCTTCCGTTTTTCCAGCTACTCATGTTTCATTCAGCCCCGCCGTCCAGCTCGTACTTCGAATACGTCGAGCGTCAAGAAACCCGCAGCCCAGACGCCTTCGTCATCCTCGCGTCCCAAACCAGTTCCGCGCCGCCAATCGCTTGCCCAGCCCATCCATGCCGAGAGCGACGAGGAAGACGAAGAGGAGAAAGAAAAGGTATTCCCATCTTTCCTCACCCTGCTCTGTCCTTCGTTGCTCACCCATCGTTCAGGCCGCCGAGAAACTGGCGCAGAAGAACAAGAAAATCGCAAAGGCTGCCGAAGCCCACAAGTCGTGGTTGGAGCAGGTCGACGTCGGTATCGCCGGTACGATGAGTTCGACGGGCTCTCGTGCGTTTCCTTGTCAATCTACTCGATTCCTTGTTGATTTTTGCCCTAGCCGTCGTCCATATCCCACAGACGAAGGACTCGACGGTTATTGTGGCGGCTACTCGATTCAACTCGCGCCCGCACACCCGTCTCCCACACCTCGTCTCGCACAAGACCTACCGCAAGGACCCTCCGCTCGAAACCCTTCACTTTGCCTTCGAGCCTCTCGAACCGCTTACCATCGACGAGTTCCGCAAGGCCGAGCCGGGAGACGCCTGCTTCGTACGTCTCGCACCCTCTGCCCGTCCATCCTACTGACTTCGTTCCAGCCCACCTGGTCCTGCCTCGAGTGCGGACTCCGTGGTCGCGATTGCCTCAAGAACGGATACGGTGTGACCTGCCAGCCCTGCAATACCGGACACGCGAAGGGTCGTTTCTGCGACCACACATTCGAGTCGCAGCACATCGAACGCATCCTCCTCAACATGTCTCCGCTCACCGCCGTCTCCGAGATTGGTACGTCCCACTCTCTCCGACCCAGCTTCCCTTCTAACTAGTTACAGAGTCCCACCGCCTGCTCAAGTCTGCCCAGAGCGCGATGGAAACTCTCAACGCCATCGCATCTGCCCATGAAGCCGCCGCCAAAAACGCCTTTGAGTGCATCAACCTGCTCTGCCTCCACCTCCAGGAGGTCTTGAACGTCCATGGCCAGGAGGAGCTCGAACGTCGGTTTGTACTCGGCGAGGACGCTCCGGCCGTTATCGATTTTCTCAACAAGTTCTTTGGGAAACACAACGAAGCCATCGTCGGTGAAGCTGACCAGCTGGACGCGGACGGAGACGAGGATATGCCCGGAGTCGAACCGAACGTCGACGACGACGAGGACGCTGTCAAGGATTCCTCCCCCGTTGGAGACTCCCAAGTCGCCAGGTTCGTGTTATCTCATTCCCTCTCCCACTTCCGCGCTAATTCTCCCTAAGCGCCTCGACCGGCTAGCTGCTCTTCCCGTTCCGTCGGTTCGTCCGGGTGCTGTGTCGTTCGGGTGTTTTGGTCGTCGTAATGTTTTGCCGTCGTTTTACATATTTCGTATATCGCTCGTACCGCTGCCGCCGGGCTACAACTTGCTTTGTTGTAGACCCGTAATATACACGAATTCTGCCTGTTCCCTGCAACCGACTAAGAGTTCCGACCAACTGACTGCCTCCGACTGAGTCCCTTCGCTATTCGGTGTTGCTGATTATGCGCCCACTTGACTGAACAAGGGATTGATGATGGTAGATATCATGAAGGTGTCAATCAAGCGCCCACTGAATACCATCAAACATTGCCCATGTCGGCCTAAGCCGGAGATCGTCCAAATGTATAGCCATGAGACCAACGACCCAGTCGATCGTCTCGTTGTAGCCAACCAGGAGAGTTGCTTTACTATCTGGTCCGCATGAATAGCGAAATTCATGAAACTCGTTGGCACGCCGACTTGATTTCAAGCGTGCTCTCTCCCCCATTTTTAGATCTTCGCTGTCCCAGCGACGCCTATATGAACCGCCCACTTTCGCCCTTACTCTCCGAGCAATATCCCCTGCTATTCTCTCGGCTCCCTACCACATTCTTTCCCACCGAACATACCCGTTCGTCGCTGTTCAGTCTGGGCCCACCGCGAATCCCCACCACCGACGTCGCTTATATGCCTCTTCCAGCGTTCTACCTCGACTCCGGCGCCATGACTTCCCAATCCAAGCACGCGCCGACCCCCATCAATGGTCGTCTCTCCGACGTCAATCGTGGCACCTTCGAGGCCGTCCTCACTGGCATCATCGACCTCTTCGGTGGTTTCAAGGACAGCTGCGCCGAACGCGTTGCTGTAACCACCATTCGGGCCGTTGGTAATACCTACCATGAGCTGGTGCGTTTCATATTCAGTCCCACCGACTTTCTCGTCTTGACTTCCCCTCTCTCCAGGACACCGTCATTTCGAACCCGAATACCCTCAACCGCATCGCCCAAGCCCAGGACCTCGTCGACCTCTCAGGTACTGCCGCCGACGTCGTCCTCAAGGTCATCCTTCGCGCCGAACAGATCCCCAAGAGCGCCAATCCGACCATCAAGCCCGCCATCCAGAAGGCCAACGATCTCTTCGGCGTCTTGGTGTCCATCGGGGACATGGCCAAAGTCTTCGCCAAGCAGAAAGCACATGTATGTCCTCCTTCACGGACTCTTCCTCCCTCTGAGTCGATCTTCCAGGCTGAAGAACAAGAGGCTCGCCAAAAGATCGCTTCTGACAAGGTCCGTTCCATCTTCATTGGTTATCAACCCTCACGCCTCCCTTAGCTCGCCGCCATGCAGGCCGACAAGAAGCAGGTGCGCCCTTCGTCGCCTCTTTTTCCCTTGTTCACCCCCGCTCTTTACAGCAAGAAGCTGAGCTCCTTCTCCAGGTATTTTCCTGGTTCCCCGCCTTTCGCAATTTCTTCAACCCACTCCAGGTCACTGCGGAAGCCGAGGCTGCGGTGCGACATCCCTTAATCCCTGACTACTTCGAGCTAACTTTCCTTGTTCGGTCAGGCCGTCAGCGCCAACAACAAGGTCCGTTACGCCCTCAACCCGCGTCCGCTCCCCCTCATGCTGACTTTCAGCGACAGGTCATCGACATCGACGATGACGGCGAGGTGGGCCATCTCTATCACTGCCACCACACCGGAGAGCACGTCATTAACGACTGCCCATACAAGGTCAAGGCCGGCCCGAAGAAGAAAGCGAAGAAGGTGACTCTCCGCGACCTTCACTTCCAGCGTTATAACCACCAACCCCAGGGCAAGTCCGTCGCGACTTCCAGTGCCAACTCCGGTTCGACTAGTCAGACCTCTGCCCAAGACGAGGTTATGGTCGTCGACCCTGAGCCTGTCGTCGCGGCTCCTGTTCCACCCAGCCGCCTTGCGAATGACTTCGCCGTTGTACGTGGATTGTCCGTTCCCTCCGACTCTCGTTCCTCACGCTCCGCTTACAGCTGCCCGATACCTTCTTCCCCAACATCGTACGTGCTATTCAGCGTTAGTGATTACGATCTGATGAACCAATCTTCCCGCGGTTAGGCCAACAACGATCCCCTTTGGCCCAGCCTGCCCAGCGAGACCACCGCGCGCATTAACGGCATTATGTCCGTCATCAAGGCCCACGATGGAGCGCTGGACCCCGTTGTCAGCGAGAATCAGCTCCTTCTCGTTGCGGACACCTTCCAGGTCCAGATGATCCTCCAAGTCCAGCACCTTGCGCACGGCATGGCGAACTATCGTCGTCTCGAGACCAATCTCATCCACGTGTATGAGACCCTTCAAGCGCGCAACATCGCGTACCAGGATCGTCTTCCGTGCGTATATTCGGTCCCACCGAATAGTGTCGATCTGACTTCTCATCCCAGGTCGCTTGACCAGTACATCCGCATCATCGATGGATCCACCAAGGTCGCCCCTTCTGCTCCTCGTCGTCGCACCTAGGCTCATTATTTGCCTATCCCCGGCCCATTCACCCGTCCCGGCAATTCGTATCGGCTATTCCCCAGGCTACTGCTCCCACCGAGCCCGACACTCCTTCATCTCCCGATTCCGTTAAATTGTTCGTATACCATGACAGCGATTATTTTGAAGTCGTTTGGAGCGACGATGACTCTTCCTGGATGTAGTCCATTCGTAGTCAGTAGTCCTATCCGACTTCGTTATTAATCGACGTTATTTGGTCCTCTTAATTTTCGGTTTCGTGTTCAGAGCCAGTGTCTTCGTCTTAGTCAGAGTCTAGGCGCATATCTCCGAATTGCAAGTCCTTCCCCTTCCAGTCGTCCACCTCGTCGTCTTCCGCGGCCAATTTGTCCAACTCTTCCTTGCTCATGTCGATAAGCTTCTCGACATCCTCGGAAAGAGTGATCCGCCGGCGCGCCTCGTAGGGGATTACCCTAAATTGGCCCACTTTTCCTGGGTACATTGCTCCGTTCAACTCGCAGACGAGGTAGGCGCCTCCCTTCGTTCACCTGACTACCACCATCGGTCCTAGGTACTTCAACTTGGCCTTCTTATCCAAGCTCTTTTCTATTCGGGTGTTCCGAATAAGTATCAACTCGCCCGGTTTGAAGTCGTAGTCCTTGATCGTGTACTTGTGGATCCTCTCATACCGCCGCACTGCTTCTAGCTTCTCTTTATCGACCCTCAGGCGCATCTCTTCTATGTGTTGCCGGTGTTTCGCCAAGGCCTTCGCCCTGAGTCCCACCAACTCCGCCGTAGATATGATCCTGCCTGGGTATTCAACCAACCAGGTCGCCTCCACGATATCTAAAGGAAGTATAGGATGGCAGCCAGTCACCGCGTAATAAGGCGAACATCCCAAACCACGGCGAACCGTTATTCGGTCTGCCCATACTACCTGCGGAAGGAACCAGAACCATTTGTTCGCATTCCCTGAGCAGGCTTTAACGATAGACTGCCTGACATCCCGGTGTCCGCTCTCCACTGGCCCATTCGCTTGAGAGTTATATGGCGAGATCGTTATTCCCGTTATTCCGTACTTCTGCTCAAGCCAATCTAGCGCAGCTCTGAATTGCGGAGCGTTATCCGTTACCAACTCAGCTGGACACCCCCACCGACAGATAACGTTCTCGAGTAGAAACTGTCCCACAGCCGCTGCATTGTCGGCCCTCAAGCCCTTTGCTTCTAACCATCGACTGAGCGAGTCCCTGGCCGCGATGACGAGCTTGTGTCCGTTCGACGTCGCCCCCATAACCATCACATCGGTATGTATCTTTTGGAAGAGACTCGGCGTTTTTGTCGGCACCGGCGGTATTCGCAACAACTTACTCTGACGTACTTGGCACATGTGGCATGTCTTAACATACCAAGACACGTCCCTTTCCATCTCTGGCCACCACAAGCGGACCTCTATGAGTGATTTCGTTGCGAACACACCCCGGTTGTCCCAGACTATCATGCGCCGCTCTCATCGCATACATCCGATGTTCAGGTTGAACGACCAGCTTATTCATCCCTTCTCTATCCTTCCTGAACAGTCGCCTGTCTTTCCCTAGGAAGAACTGCCGTGAGTATTTTATCAACGCCGAATAGGCGCTATCTGAAAATCCTCCCGGGCGCTTCAATGGATTTTTCAACCACCTCTGCAGAATTCGTATCCGGTCATCCAACTTCCTCCCCATGTCACTTCTCTTCTCCTCCGGATAAGGTTCTCGCTTCTTCGGGTCCCCACTTGAATGCTTCGTCGGGCAAGAGTTTTTCGCCCTCCTTGATCTCAGCCAAGTACTGCGGCATCTCTAGTCCCTTCCACCGAATACCCCTGTTCACCATTTCGGCCTCCTCGGCGTCATCCCTATGAGCTTTTATGCAGTCTTCGGCGAACGAATCTAAAACGCGTTCATAGCTCTCACGTCCTTCCTCGGTAAAGATAGCATTAAGGTATCCACCTCTGGTGTCTATCTTATCCTTGAAGTCGTCGAACTCGTATGGCTGGGGGATAGAGTAATCCCACCCGGCGTCCATCCCTGGTAAGTTCATTTCCGGGACTTCATCCGTGTTTGGATACTCCTCGTCCCCAGGTTGAACATCGCGTCTTGACAAGCCATCCGGGGTGAAGGTCTTCCCTTTTACGTGCCTTATACGGAAATGGAACATTAAAATCTGTTCTATCCATCGATTGATAGTTGCATTAGGGCCCATGCCAGGATTATCCAGCATGCCTTAATGTACATCGCGTCGGTCTCAAGAACTAGATTCCTATGCCCCAATAACCAGTACTGCATATATTCGAGAGCCCTCTTTATCCCGTACAGCTCCCGTTTTGCCTGCGAGAACCTTGCCTGCCGCTCGTCGAAAGGTAGAGACGCGAAACGGGCGTAATAACGCTTCTTAGATCTTGTGGGTCGACTTGATAACAAGTCAGGCCACATCCCTTGTAAGAGCTATCAACTTGGAGCACCGTTTCGACCGCCGGGTCGTCCGAAATTGGTCTTATCGACGGACAATCCACCACAGCCTGCTTTATTTTATCCATTGACGCCTGTTGCCGTTCGCCCCATTCAAATTCTCTCCCCGCCTTCAACAATTCGTTTATAGGCCCCGCAAGAATAGCGAAATCTTTAATAAATGCCGAATGTAGGTCAAGACCCCCAAAAACTGACGAACTTCGGACACGTTCTTCAACGGTGGCCACCGCTGAATAACTCCTACTCGATCTGTCGATGGCCGTCGGCCCTCTGTCGAACAAGTATGCCCAACAACCACGAATTCTTCGGCACAGATTATGGCTTTCTTCCCCGAAACCGTCAGGCCCGCGTGTTTTAGTCGCTGTAGGACTCTGTTCACATTCTGCATATGTTCCCATACGAATCTCCGAATGCCAGGGTTACCGATTATCCTCTCCTCTTCCCCGTTTTCCAAAATATACCTCGACGCCGGTCCTCTTAGGGGAACATCGTCGATATATGGCATGGTAACGTGTGGAATCTCTTCCCTCAACGTGTAATTCACGTCGTCGTGGAAGATTGGCACCGAGTTGGTCCATCCTTGCGGAAGTTTTACCAGCCTCAGTGCTCCAAAAGGAGTTTGGAATGTAGTAAAGTCCCGCGAGCTCTCCGCAAGATCCCTGTGATCATATCCAGAGTACAGATCCAAAACGCCTCCGCACGCCCTTCCCGAAAAGTGATCCGCTAATTCCTCCGTCGCTGGCGGTATGCCCGAATGAGCTATGGTGACCGCGTTGAGAGACTCCAAGGCGTGTACTAGCCGTATGCTCTTTCCATCCTTCTTAATTACTCCAAAGAACTTCGATCGGTAAGAGGCATTAGACGGTTCGTACACTCCGGCGTCGATTTTCTGCTTGATAATTTGCAGAACTCCTCCAACTGGCCCCTCGGAATCGGAATACTCTTTTCCACCCAGACCTTATGCTCCACCGTCGGTATCTCAATGGGAGGGAAGAAATCATGCCTTAGCGACCCCCGCTCGTTATCGTTCCACGCCAACGCCTCCTTCTGCATTACAAGCATGTTATGCATTAAGAGCCTTTCTTGTGGTAACATAAACGTCCCTGGGTGTGCTTGGTCGATAAAATCCTTTCTCTCTTGTTCATACCGCTCGACCGGCACATAATCCCTTGGGTGAACCGGCAATTCGGGCATGCCGTCCAGAGGATCTCCCAGAATTTCCCTTTTTATTCGGTATCTTTCTGGTAATTCCCCATAGACTGGTCTGACCTTTAAAGCCACTGGTTTGTATTTCTTCCCCGCGAATGAACTCAGCGTCGGACCATTGTTGCCCGTCCTCGAACCATTTTTCTCACGGTCAAAGCCTTCCTCGGCACACCTGTAACACGCTCCGCCCCCGTTACTCCCCGTGGGCATCTTCCTGACCGAAATCCTTCAACGGGTATCTATTTCCTTCTTCATCCTCGACCCCGTCAATCACCTCGCTTACTCCATGTCAAAACCGGTATGACCTCTCCATCTTCTTGCATCTCCAACGGCATCTCTTCAGCATACATATTTAACAGAGCCAGAGCCTTTTCATCCCGCTGGAACGCTTCCGACCCTTGACTCGCCATTAAATACGACACGCGCACTTCCTCCTCCGTGAATTCCATCCCATTCGCCGGCAGCGAATATCCCTCAACTTGTACTTCACCGTCACTGTCTAGCCCGAATTTCACACACATTTCCTCGCCTCCCCAGTCCCTGACCAGTTCCTGGACGAGTTGTGAAAATCCGCCTCTCGCTCAGTCTTCATGAGCTGTTCCTTCGGAACCTTCTGCTCCTTCGGCGCCTTGACCTCATCGTGCACCTTCTTGATGTTCGTCGTGGCCGAATACGCGCCCCTGGCTTGTGTAGGGATAACGCATCGCCGTTTACTATTTCGGGTCGGTGATTGTGATGGTTTGTGTCCCGTTGCTGCGATTTTCGACCCTTGATTCAGTCAGGATGTCGAATGGCCTTCCCAACAGAATCTTGTACGCTGGTTGGTCGATCACATGTACTTGCAGGTAGACCGGAATATCTCCCGAACAAGAAACAAACGTTCCTAGCCAGTCCCGCCGACTTCTTCAGTGTACCATTGGCGCTCTGCATATATATCTGAGCGTCGGGATCCCAAGGAATCCCCAGCTCTTCAGCTAATGTGAGCGCCATGGATACAATCTGAGAGCCGCTATCTACCACGCTTTCCACATGTTGCCTCCCTGCGACTAACGGATGTACTACTCTGAGCGACGCCGACCCTGTCCCCGAATACACTTGTTTTGGTGCTTCTTGATCGCCAAGGTTCGCCATGTACTGAAGGAATGGATCCGTGGCTATTAGACTACCAGGAATCGTCCCGACATCCTCTTCGGTCGAGATGTAGAATGAGTCGACCTCCGGAAGGTCTGCGAGATCTATTGCATCTCCTTGCAGCTTCACTTCTACATCCTCGTCCTCCATGAACGGAAAGGCCGATTCTTGATCCAACGCCCCGTTCAGAAGCACCGGCTTAATCGGCTGCCTTATCCGACCCATTGACTTTCTCAATTCCCTGGCATAGCCCGGTGACATCGAGACTAAATCGCCGACTGTGATGTCGTTGACCATGGTCTTTTCTGTCCGGTCTACCAGTTTCTTGACTGTCTTCTCGTCGTCGAACTTGGTTACCAATTTATAAGCCCGTTCTCCCCGTTCTCGGCAGAAGATCCTTCTTCGGTACCTCTCTTTTCGGTGACTCCGAACTAGGCAGCTTTCTCTTCTCATACTCCACTGGCGGTTCCTCGATGTCTGAATCCTCTCCCCGAAATCTTGCCCTTCGATTCTCTTTCGGAATTTCGACCTCTACTTCTTCTATCTCGCTGTCGTCTTCGTCACCCGAAGCGACTGCCTCAACACTCGCTCTCTTGCTCTTCTTCCTCCAATTCTCATCTCTGTCTGCGGCCGACATACGGTTCTCCGGAGGTTTGGCTACCCGGGAAGGTTTACTTTCGCCCTTCCTCTGGCCCTCCTTCCTCAAACTGTCTAGAAATTTGTATTCGGGGTCTGTCCCGACTTCTTCAGTTGTTCGCGCGTGGCTACCAACTGGTCGAGGACTCCCCCATTTCCGTCGCTGCTCCCGGATACACCAGCCACATTTAAAAGCGAGAGTAACTGAGCCAAGTCCAACTGGTTTGTGCTAGCCGGCGCCTGGGGGGTCTGAACGAACTGTGCGTTCATATTCCCGGACTGCCCTTGCTGCCCAATATTTTGGCCCGGATAGTACTGCCCGGTTCCCATATGCGGCGGCACCTCTCTTCCTTGCCCATACATTCCACCCGCCAAGCCAGTCCCTCGATTGCGCGCGTTTTCGGCGGCCCTGTTTTGCTGGAATTGTTGAAGTTCCCTTGCCATTAAAGCCTGCTGCGCCCTCGCCGACCGTAACTCGTCCTGTGTCGTGTCGTAGTGCTGGTCGAACTGGTCCGGATACGCCGCTTCATTCATGAACGATGTTTGGTACATATTCACCGCCGCCGGACTTGTCCCCGTCGCATTCTTCCTGTGCCATTCCTCCACTCTCTGATCCCTTGTCAAGTGCTCTGGATACCGCGGAATGAACAAGTTCCCCGGCAGCCTCGCTTGACCGTTCTCAATGATTATCTGACCCCTGTCGATTTTCTCGTTCTTTCTTCCGCAATTCGCCATCATATGCCCCTTCTCTCCACACCAATGACAGCTAATGTCCTCGATGGCTAGGTGGGGCGGAGGTACCATCCGATAGCTGTTCGGCTCACGGTGGAACTGTCCATTCGGCGTCGGCCTATAATCTCCACTATTCGGCTGTTGTACCGGCGCCTTCGCTACTCCTTGGCT
The DNA here is from genome assembly GCA_029282125.1 of Mycena amicta. NCBI lineage: Eukaryota > Fungi > Basidiomycota > Agaricomycetes > Agaricales > Mycenaceae > Mycena > Mycena amicta. The sequence continues at coordinate 85,760 of JARIHP010000062.1, forward strand.
AAGTACTCGAGCTTGTTCGGCGACAGTCTCGAACTTCTTTAGAGTCTCCTGCATCTGCCGATCCCTTACGCTGAAGGTATCTTTCATTGCGGCGATCTCTAACGCGAAGCCCTCGATCTGGTCGGTGAACTCCTTCTTTACCGCGTACGGGGTTGCTGAAGATCCTTTTATCGGAGGAGTGGTGTCTATGAGCGACCTTTCATCGTGCCGCCCTCCACTTATCTCGAACAAGGCCTCTCTTCCCGTCCAATTCGTAGCTAGATACACCGCCACTTTGAGCACGTCCGTGTAGGTCATTCGGTCGCCCCGTCTTTCCATCGTTCCTACCGCCGCCACCGCTGCCGCTGCCGCTGCCGCTGCCGCTGCCGCTGCTGCTGGCGCTGGCGCCTGCCCTCCTGCTTGCTGAATAATCTGAGATACTCCGGGAAGGTTCATGGCGTCCTCTATCTGCCTCGAGAACCCAGGATCCAAGACCTTCAAGATTGTACCCACCAAGTTCACGTTCGTCACTTGCGCCGGGGGTTTCATTAGCTTAGCCGCCTCCGCCTCAAAGAACATCTGAAAGCGCCTAATTTTGCCCAGCTCCGCCCTGGTACATCCCTGAGCTTCTTCACAGATTTCCTTGAGCCGAGTCAACGACCCTTGCACTTTCTCCTCCAACTCCGGGTACAACCCTTTCACTGCCTTGATCCACTCCTCACACGTCCCATCCTTGTACTCTTTCAGCATCTGCCATCCCTCGATAACGTGGTTGTCGTCGAGATAGTAGAGGTATTTCTCCTTCTTGTCATCGTCCTCCTCAATGCCTCCTTGCTTGATTATCCGGCCGACCTGTTCGAGGTACTTGTCCAATTTGTTGTACGTTTTCCCATCGAACTGCGGTCTCCCTGCCTCCCACGTCTCTGGCATCCTAAACTTCTGCGCCCCCGTCGCCGCTCTATTCGGTTGTTGTTGTTCTCCGTCGGGCATACTGTCTCTCCTTCGATGTTGTTGCTGTTGCTGTTGTGATTGCTGGTGTTCGGGACTCGTCCTTCTCCTTGACGGTCCTGCTTGTTGCGCCTCCGGTTTCTTCTTCGACTTCGATGGTTTTGAGATCTTACTAGCCCCCAACGGTGGAACCGAACTGCTCGCTGCTCTTCTTGAGTTCAAGGTAGACCTTGCGCTCGCTGAGGCCGACGTGGTTGGTCCGCTCGTGTGGAACGTCCTAAGCTCTCCTGACCCTCGTAAAACTCCCTCGAAATCCCTGTCCGAGGCAATGCTGAACCTCCTTGTTCAACGCTGCTTTTGTCGCGCGAAGGGTTTTTAATCCTCCTAAATCGTTCTCGATTTACCACCCCTCGCGGTGGGCTCCAGATGAAAGGTGTGCTAGAGAACTAGACTATAAAACCAAACTGAGCGAAGCGAACTAACACAACTAAACCTAGACTCTGAATAGCGGGATGCTTTAAAGAGCTAGACCGAATAGTGCTTTCTGCCCCTCTACAATCCAATCCTATGTCTGAGAACACTCCAAGCGAGTTCAACCCTGGGTACAGGGCCGTTTGTGGTGGGTGCAGGGTAGGTAGTTCGAGAGTTTGTTGTATTGCGCACGATAGACGTACTATTCGACGAAAACCCGGTGAAGGTCGGCCAAATACGATGTCCTCGGATGTTATAGTCGCTGCCCGACTCAATGCCAAGTCCCAAATATCCTCCAAGTTCCTATTCAAGCTTCCAATCCAATCCCAAATCCTAATCGGTCCCACTGACAAGTCCAAACTCTTATTCGCACGCTCCGAAAACCCAACCAAAATATAAAGTCAAAGCTTTGCTATTGCTCAGCCACAACCCCAGAACGCTGCTAAACTCTAGCGGGGCAATTCCGTGAGTCCTGGCGGTACAAACTTTCCTACTTATATACTGTGAGACTACATAATCCTGATAGTGTAAAACGAGCAGTCTTGCTAATACTGTGCTTATGAATACGCTAATCCTGATCACCTGAGGCCTATTCCGCCTTAGTCCGTAGGGTACGAGTAGTAAATGCAGTGTAGATGTGATAATGGCTATGACCAGCCAGCTATTGAGTCCGATCGTCTGTACTGTTTTCGTTGGTCTGTTCCTCCTCTTGGTCCAGGATCGTAGTCGCCGTCCGTAGCTCCCTAGCCGTGTTTAGCTCGTCCCCAGGCTCCAAGCCCTTCCCAAGTTATGGCCTATTCTCTGCCAGGGTGCCGGGCCGCTCGATTGGTCCGGGTCGGTGATTAAGAAGATAGCCGTGATGTCGGTGCCAGGGTTTGTTCCGGTAACTCCTGCAGCCTCGGGCGAAGTCGGTCTCGTAGGTCCGGCCAGTGCCGGCGTCACCGTCAATCCAATGCTGTCCCAAACTGTTGTCCTAGGCTGCCTAAGCCTATATTCGGTGCCGCTCCCTTTGAGTGTTTTTATAGAGTGGATAGTTCTATAACGTGGGCTCTGCTAGTAGTAGTGTTCCCAATGAACCAGTAGTGCTCCGCGGGTCGTCAACCCCATCGCAACTCTTGTTCACCGCCGCAGATATCTCCCAACTAGCTATTCGGGACTCATACTAGTTCTATAGACGGGCGCACCGAATAAGCATGAAAAGTGACCTTTCCACACCTGTTCATAAGAGCGGCTTATCACCGCGACTCGCTCCAGCAGCGACGCAGATCTCGTTGACCCCTTCTGCCCCACCGCATTTGCATTCCGCCAGTATATCAGGTGTGTCTTGACGTAAAGCGCGGTGCGAAGGGCCGCTAGAGCGTCAGCGCATTGACCTAGCCGTAGCTTGGTCTCTGCGTTGACCACTCCCCGTGCGCAAACCCGGTGGCACTCGTCCGTGGTCAATTGTGATGGAAGATAGATCTTGAGGTGTTCTGCCTTGGGTGGGACTGCATCCGGGTCACGCTGATCATCCTCCCTCCTCCGTATGTCCTCGACACCGGGCATATACGTCAGCTGGAGCTGGTGGAACGTCTTCAGCTTCTTGAGAAGAGAGAAGCGCTGTTCTTGGATAGCACTCGAGCGGTCCGCTGTGATCACGGCTTTGGCCTTGAGCTCTGCCAAGATCCGTCGTCTGTCGTTTATCAGATTTACCCAGTCTTCCGATGAGTTGCCGACTTACTGTGCTTCCTCCAGCTGGAGCCCTGCCTTGATAAACGAAGCGGCCGTGATCTTCCCTCTATCCAGCAGCGGTGCTCTACCAGCGCGGACATCCTCGAGCTCTGCGGCTTTCAGGTCCTCCATAACCTGTCGTTCCGACGGTCCCGCTGGCCGAGTCAGATAATTGCTTTTACGCCTATCAAAACACTCGTACCTTCTTTCCCGCCAACCACCAGATATGGGTTCGGCTTCGTCTTGTCCTTCTCCCACTTTCGGACCATCTCTTCCCATTTCCGAATGGTCTCCTTCGACACCGTTGAGGTAAGGTGGTCAAACTCTTCTTCCTGCGTTTTGCACTCTGCGGTGGCCACAATAAGCTTTCGAAGCAAGGTTTTCCCTGCGCTCTATCAGTGAATTATCCCTCTGCTGCCATGCGAGACGAACCTTGGCCCACGTTCTTCTCGAAGTTAAGATAATCTATCTTATCCTCGATGGCGTCGTGACGAGCGCCCTCGCCCATCTCCTTCGTCGACCAGCCGATGGGGTTCAACAGCGACCATGTTCGCTCGATGCCCTCCCCGTCGGTCTTTCCAACCCCAAACGCGTAGCTGAGCGTATTCTTCGAGCGGCAGTTGATTTCATGGGCGGAGGCGTGCCATACGGGTAACGCGAATTGCATCTTGTATTTCGAAAGGTCGGTCCTCAATTCTCCGCGGCCACGGATCCGGTCGGCACGAATGGGCAGCAGCACTTGCCAGTGGCAGGCTATGTCGTACGTAACGGTGGTGCATTTGACTTGCTCGTCTTGCAATGTCGCAAGCACGATATAGTCCATATTCGCAAATCTGGTGGTCAATCAGCGACATTCGAATCTTCCAGCACGAACTCACCGTTCTCCCTTTTGTAAATCGCCCATACCATGTCTTCGAACGAGCCCATGCCTGGCACACACTACCCCACCAACGCCGGATACTCGCAGGCCGGTAGTAACCTTCGTATCTTGTTGAAGCAGCGCTGCGAATGCGACACAGCTATGAAACTACATTGGAGTGATCAGTTTCGTCGGTACCTGCAGTCTGAGCACCTCACCTCCTTCTCCGCAACGTAAGTTTTCAGATGGTTTTTATACGGCGTCGTTTCGACGAAATAGCCCTTTCCCTCGCCCAGTGCCGGGTCCTGTCGTTCGTTGGCGCGAATTCGGTTTTTGAGGCGGAAGTTTGCGTCGACGGAGATCATAAGTTTATATAGATATCTGGATTCATCGTTAGCGCTATCAAACCACTTCCCAGTCCGGTGTGGTACATACTCGTGCGACCGCGCGACGTGTTTCCATCCCTCCGGCAGGTTCCGTCCAGGCTGTGGACACGCCCAACACGATACAGCAAGCCCGCCAGCACAAGTTCCTTCCAGACCACCGGATTCATGAGCTCGACCTGCGCGCTTCCCTCGCATCAAGTATGCATGTTGTCGATGCATCCGGAAGAAGGCTTTGTAGCGGTCCTGCAAATCGATTAGTCGATGTATTATCACTCGCTCGAAAGTCCACGAACCGGCGTTGGGTCCACCCGTGTAGGATCTGTCAAACGCTCCAAAGTCCCCACAAAATCGTGTACATTGACGTTGCCGACGACCTGGAGGAGTCGGAACTGTTCCAAAGCTTCCAGCGTCGCGCACGTTTCCGGGTCCGTCGTCGTCGCGGGGGTACCAGCCATGAGCGAGTAGCTGCCGCAAAGTGTTGCGGGTCTGGCCGAGTGTACAGCGGCAGGTGCGTATCCGCAGCGTAAAAACGCCTCGGACGTCCAGAACGACCATTCGTTTTGTGCTGGGGCTTGGATTCGCACAAGGGAAACCATGATGTCCGATCTGAAAAACCCAGCCCAGGCCCGGTTGTCCTTCCGCATTCGGGGAGGACGAAAACACGTTCGTTCGACACCAGAATTCGCCGTTCCACTCCTGCCCATCCTCAGTTGTGAATCGAAGCTGTCGCCTCACATACCTTGATTACATGGAGCGGATGTGCTTGGTGCTCTGACCGGAGGCATTCCTCGCACTGCAGGTAGTCCCCGCAGTGTGTACAACGGAAAATGCGGTCGCTTCCCGGCCTGAAAGCTTGCGCGCAGCGAGCACAGTGAGGATTGTGCGTAAAATCGCCTAGTCCCTCGCGTCGGAGCAGCTCCTCTAAGAACATCGGGGCATGCGGCACCCACACCGACATTGGGTCGTCCTGGGGAGGGTATTCTTGTTAGCTCGTCTTTCTTTCACCCATAACTTCCCACTCACCGAGCTGGCGTATCTCTTCCGTTTCTCTGCGCCTGCTTTTCCGCCTACGTCGTCCATGTCGGGCTCCGTCTCGTAAGATGAGACGGCAGCGGCAAGTTGACGGACATCGTCCAAGTTGCCCTCGCTCATGGGCGTCCAATCCGTCAAGCGCGAGTCGTCTTCCACCAAGTCCTGCAGATTAAGTCGACGGCGCTTGGTGGGGTCCACGGCATTGACCACGTCGGAGAATACACGCCGCCTGTCGCTTGACGCATGGATTTGCTGGTCACCGACTACAGTGCTTGCATTGAGCGGGGCGTCGTATCGGATGTCGCCGAGCCTGTCCCACTGGTTGGGTTGACCCCTGCGGCGTTGCATCAGAGAAAAGGAAAAAGTAGGGGAGGAGGGCTTACCGAGATAGTATTCCTTTCATTTCAATGCATGAGGGCCACTTGGCGGGCTGATGTCAAGCCGCGTCGCACGAGCCGAAGACGAATTTGGCACACATCAGAATTTTTTAAAATTTTGCGTGCGAATTGGTCAAATTTGGGACAGGTGCGTGCGGAAAATCAAGCACATGATGATTTCTACGCGGATCCTCACAACTGACAAGCGATATCATACGAAACTACTATTGCAGGCGGGCACAGCGGGGGGCACAGACAAGCGCGAGAAGTCAGCCAGAAATTGCCCCATCTCGAAGAATGGATCCTCCTCTTCGTTGTCGCTGCGGGATTTGGGCACTCGCCGAATATTGTTCTATGCCTACGCCCCTCCTGGAACACATACCCCAAGTCCGAAATGCGACGCAGTCTGATCCAGCCCGTCGACTCTTCGTAACGCTGCAAGACATGAGCAATCAGCAAACAAGTCCCTCGAGACAGAGAGAGAACACTCACGTCGACGAAGCCGTGCTCCGGATGGTGTTCGTGGGCGATGAGAATGCATGATTGGCACGCGGACAGGCCCTTGAGACAGGCGTCGTCCAAGGAGCACTTGTAGAGTACTTCTGCCTTGTCGATGGACAAAAAACACCACGCGCATTCCTTCGGAGGAACGCCGAGACCTCGCTGCCTCGCCAGACGGAAGGTCCATTCCATAATCCCGTTGGTGCCGCGTTGCTCGTAGCGGATGTAGTCCCGACGCAGCACGGCAGCGTCCTCCGGTTCATCGTCGTCGAATGCGTCTTCGGGCTGGAAATGGGTCAATAAAGGACTGGGTATGAAAATACAAGTCGGAGACTCGCAGGTGTGGATTCGCCACCCGGGCGCGACATTGCAGACAACGTCGGAGGAGACGACGTTGGGGGAGACGACGTTGGGGGAGACGACGTTGGGGGAGACGTCGCGGCGGCGCTGGGAACAGCAGCGAGAGTCTTGCGCAAAGAGAAAAAATCTGTGATAGACTTCTGCTGGGGAGCCATGGTGCGAGGAGAAGGAAAGAACGGGACCTTTTAAAGAAAATTCTAGTCTCACTCTGGCTCCGCGGTAGCAATTAATCAATAATGGGGCAAGAATTCGAAGAAAAAAATGCGCAGGGCGACATGCGCCATAGACGAAGCGAGCGACAACCATCAGTCGGATCTAGAACAAAATACAAGCGGCGCCTGTGCCTGATATGAGATGCGAGGCCGGCGAAGTCTTGACGAGGAGAGACGAGGAGAGGGAAGGCAAGAGGAAGGTAAGTACGAGCTACATGGGTGTTCAGGTTGCAGCGCAGTCAGCTTACTAACAGCGCAGAAAAACGCGTGAGAGTCATAGGTCACAAATAAAAATGTTCTCTTTCTCCCACCGTATTGGATGACTGCCTGAGCCTCAACGGAGACACAATCTGGACTGTTGAATATTTTCTGGTAATACCTATGGTAGGTCGCTATGTCGCAACTTCCGTGGACCGTCAAATCTTGATTTCTTGCGTTGCTGCAAATCTTACGCCGGAAATCTTACCCCGAATTGCTCGCTTAAACAGCCCAGCCAACAGCCCAGCCTCGCTTTCCGTCCCCAACTGCGCCTTTCCCTTTCCCCCCACGAAGACACATCTTGAACTCACCGATGACGACGGGTCAGCCTGGGTTTCTCTGCATTTCGAACGCACGCACTAACCATGTTCAGACTCTGAGTCTGACCCCCCTGGTCTTTTCGTCGACGCTGAACAGTCGAATTGTGAGCGCTCCCCAAGCTGGGCCTGTTCCACGCTAACACCTCTCAGATATTGATTTCGACGTCGAGCTTGCAGCCCGCGAAGCCTCCCGCCGAGCCATCCACGTCCGTCGCCGCGCTGAGCAAGACGCGCGTACGAGGGTCCCATACCAGGCTCGTCTCAAAACTAGTGCGTGGCTTTCTTTCTCATCGTCCGGATGACTGAACCAGGCAATAGAGCCCACATTGCACAGAGTCCCTCGGGTAGTCACCGAAGGAGATCGTTCTGAGGAGGCCTTGGCCTGGACGGACGAGGAATCTTTTGTCTCCAACGCTCGTGTGGCTCCAAGTCCGGCTGAACGGCTCCCAGAGCACTGCTGCCCTCTCTGCAGCTCTCTCTTCTCCCATCCCGTCGTGTAAGTTTTCTTATATTCAATCCAGCCCAACGACTGACATCGTCTGGTTTTTTTTTTCAGCAATTCCGCATGTGGACATGCGTATTGCTATCTCTGCATCCGCCGCCACTTCCAGACGAGCTTTCGCTGTCCCATCGCCGCCTGCAACGCATTGACCGTGAGGTCCGAACCCATGCGTGTCCCCCGCGTTCGAGACTGCTCTGGCGGGTTTGTACGCCGCGCGGTATCCAAACTGGGTGGATCTTAGCGAGACTACGTACACCTTCAGAGGACTGACATTCCCCCGCCGTGAGGCCATTTCTGCTTGGTCTGGTTCTGTCGAGTACGCGTAACGTTTTACGATTGTAATGATAAATTCAACGAACGAAACTTTAGCCACCAAAAGACCCCAGCTCGGCTCACGATAGAAAAAAAGAATGGATTGAATAATCGGCTGTGCTGGTACAGGGCTCTAATCCTGGCGTTCCCTCAACCGACATATTCCTTTCTCCAGCACAATCATTTCAAACGACGTCAACCCTTCTTCGCCACCGAAACGCGTGTGGAGAACGTCAACCCAATCCTCCAGCTCGTACAGCTTCTCGATTTCTGCTAGATGACGGACACCACGGTCTAAGAACAGGCCTTGGCGATGTTCGAGGGCGACGCCGGGCATAGGATGTGCGAGAAAGTCGGTTAAGGTAGCAATCGAAGGTGCAGCGTTGTATCCCGCAGGCTCGATACGCTGAGAACGCAACCCGTGTTCCAGCACGATGACCTGGAATGGCGAGAGTCCGGGGGTATTTATTGATCGCCGGGCGAGCAGACGCGTCAGTGTGTCGGAGATTTCGACGCGTGTCCACTGAGCAATTGCGAGGAGGGCCTGTGCTTCAAGACCCACGGCAGCAAAGCGCGCGAGATGTTCCGAAAGGTCTAGTTTGGGAGAGATATTGTTGAGACAGGTCCGGAGGTCTTGGGGTTCGCCCCCCGCACATTCCATCGTAGTCGCCGGTAACAAGATGGTGCAAGTGATCTGCCATGACAGACGTTATGATCCCAGATCCTGCGAGATAACGGGGTCGGATCTTGCGGATAAGCATGAACCGAGCCAATCAACGACCGAATAAAAGTGGTATCCGGAAAGCTCGAGCGAAAACTTCTGAAAGTCTTCTTCGATAAGACCTTGGAAACCCCGCAGAGGCTCTATAAGACCGCCCCTCTCTGAAAATGCCAAAATATATGCCTGGCATAGTTGAGGGTTTTTTCAGCGTGAACGACGGAGAGCAAAGCCCTTCCAAGGTCACAGTAGTGATCTGACCGTCCTTCTTCCACCTCCATTGCATGGGCCGAACCGCGCTTCACCTCACCCAGGCTGATCGCCAACGAGCTGCTCATGAACGGGTCGTCAAGTACAACAAGAGCGCACGGTGCGTCCTCTAAATTATGGTTTTTCATTCTTGTATCAAAATCGTGTTATACAGGGGCAAAGCTTCGCGTTCTGCTCAGCGCCAGCAACGCCATGCCAGGAAAACTCCTAGGCAGCGTCCTCGGCAAGGTCTCTCCGCTCCCAGCTCTACTCCGACAACACGCTGGCTTCGAGCTCCCTGTGGACGACACGGGCTTCCTTGACGGCTACTCGGCCGACTATGATATTCTCAATGGCCGTTTCAGAGCCTGGGCCCGCTTCCCAATCTTCCCTCCACCTCCCTCCGACGTTGGCATCAACCCCGACAGCGCTGAATACCACGAAGAAACACGTCTAATCGAAGCTGTCTTGCACGGAGACTACCGCAAGCGGGAGCAGGTTCACGAATTGGAGCTGACACAGCAGGTGGCGGATATGGATCCCAAGCTACGGTTGCAATGGCTCCGAGAGGAGTATCACGGAGCACTGCAGAGCTGGAGATATTCGCTGTCGTCGTTGGGCAAACACGAGTCCGAGCGGGAACACACAATTTTGCTGCTACATCTTGGATGGCAGGCGAGGAGGGCCTTGCGCCTTTACCATGGCATTACTCTGGGCGAAGAATAGTCGTTGAATATTTTAACAATCGCATATTTTGACTCATTGACACAGTGTGACATGTTTCGTCCAATGGCTGCCACCACCACCACCACCACTGCAAGCCTGCCGGGAAGGGTTCGGACGCCGCGAGCAGCGACAACGATTCTGGCTCGACGCGCAGCCTCTGCTCGCTACCGCGAAAAGAACAAGGAGGAGTTGCGAGCGAAAGCTCGGGAGCGGATGGCACGGTGCGTGATCCCCGTCTTGTACCATTCGGCGGACTGATACAACAGCAGACAGCGGGAGGCGGCCGCCGAGAAAGAACCCGACGAGGAAGCACGGCGTCAGGGGCGAGAGCGCTCTCGGGCGTATAGAATGCGGTGCGTGTCGGGTCCTCACTATTCCTTGAATGAACGACTCAGGCGTTGTCAGACATGGCGGCGAGATTGCTGCACGCAAACGGGAAGCTCACGCGCGCAGCTTTATTCAACGATACGGAGAGGACGCGTGGTCGGCTCGGGAAAGCCAGCGTAGGCTTCGGAAGAAGCAGATCGAAGACGACGACGCTCTCCGAACGTGGCAAGAGGCCTGGACTTCCCAGCAGCAGGTCAACCAACGCCGCCGGGATGCCGCTCAATCTCTGCTCTGCGTCTCGCGTTCTTGAATCAACTTTTTTATTACCCTGTACTTTTCCTCATTGTTTTGCTTACTCGCTTGCTTTGCTCACTGCTGTTTGACGTCGTAGAAAAAAAAATATATTTATTGCAGACAGAAAGGACGGTAAACGAGGGACGCAATCTATGCACGGGTAGGTTCACGCCGAACGACGACTCCTCCGCTGAGTTGAGCTTGCTCGAAGGCGGCGATGGCGTCGGACAGCGTCTCTCGAGAATCATGGGCCGCAAGGCGGATGCCATTGGTATTGAGGGCAGCCTCAAGGCTAAAGTAATCCCTCAGCCAGATCAGTAAAAGAACGAGAGAACGCAGGGACTGACTATGTGGGATAAATGCCAGGATTGATGCCCTGGTAGACAATGTACCAGAGGTCATCCGGCGCCCGAGGCTGGAGCCGGGCCTCGTCAACACGATGCGCGGTCACGATTGAGGTAGGAATCTGGTCAAGTGGGAGTGGAAGTCCGCGGTCTTGAGGCCGTGTAGCCGTGTAACGGTGTGCTTCCGCGTAGTCGAAGGCTCGCCGCGCCGAGGTAAGGTCGCTATACCCATGATAGATTGCAAGCCGGAAGCCGCTAGTAGCAGCTTGTGCAAGGTCCCAGCTGTCGAAGACACCGATAGTCCGCCCGCGGAAAACAGTCCAACAGACAGTCCTCTTACGCCGGGCAGGCTGTTGGGAGACGACGCGAACTTGTGCATTACGCACACCTTGAGTGTTCTGGGCAGCTTCAGACCTGTGTTGGCTATCAGTCATTAGCGAGAGATTGATATATCAATCGTTACCATTCTGTCGTACGCGTCGGAGCAACGGTCGGCGAAGAGAAGATGTACTCGCGCCGAGCTGCTGGGGGAACCAAGGGCTGTTCGGCTGACGGTGGGGGTGGAGGTGTTGGGGGTGAGGAAGGAGGATGAGGTGGACCGGGAGCTTCTTCGTCGTCGTCAGAATCGGGGATAATAATGACCGACGTGTCATCAATCGTAGAAGAGCCGCTGACAGTAGGCGAGGCACTAGGCAACGGGATCAGCCTTGGACCGGGTCGTGTGATACGCCCAGGCGTATCGCGAAGTGGTCGCCTGCCTGATCGTTACATGCGTCTCAGCTTTCGTTGGCGAAAGAAATGAATCACACACGCGGAGTATCCAGACGAGGACTATCTACAGTGAGGGCGGCAAGCGACGATTCCAATTGCAGGATGCGCGATTCGAATTCCAGGTTGCGCGCTTCCGCAGCGGCCAGTCGTCGCAACAGCTCACTGGAGGAGCTTGACTCGGAGAGATTCGACATGAGGAGAAGAGGCAAGAAGAAAGATGTGTGAGAGGTCACGGCTAGCAGAAGCGAATGTGCATATGGTAAATGAATACAAAAAAAAACGTGCTAAAGCTGAGATAGAAGTCAGCGACGAAACAGAAATAAGGTCGGAGTCATTACCGGCGGAGGGAGAACAAACGTGTTGGGAGGCAGCGGCTGCGGCTCGAAAAGACTCTGAATCCAGCTATATGGTTATTTAACGATCGTTCTGACGATGAATAAAGAGCATACCGACTGAGGATCTCGTCCACCAAGTCCAACTCCGATGAGTTCATGTCGAGGAGAGGGAGAGTGCCACCGGGAGTGCTGGGATCATCGCATGTGGGGTGCTTGAAGATAAGCACTGGCCCACACACAGTTGGGATACCCGACGGCAGGATGGCGGCGACGGTTTCGTTGTGCTTGAAATCGTTGGTAGTTTCGTCGGGGCCAAAAGCACAGAAGCAGGGACGGAGGATGCTGAAACAGGCGTCGACCCCTTTGAGCTGAACGACCGGTTTGTCGCAATAGCGGCAGGTGATAGAGCTGGTGGCGAAGATACCCTCGAACGCGTCCACATTGGAGGCAATCGTGTGCGGTGCGACACTCCGGGTGAGCTTCGCAATACGGCGTGTTCCGCTGGTGGGATAGTGGATGAAGTAGATATCCTGTGTATTGTTTAATGGCGGTGGGAAGTGACAGACGTAGAGACTGACCCGACGTCCGGTGGAGCTCGCAGTAGACGGGGACGAGGCAGCAGAGGTGGACGAGGCAGCAGAGGTGGACGAGGCAGCAGAGGTGGACGAGGCAGCAGAGGACATAGCAGAGAGGGAAGAGCCGGGCGAGGGAAGCAGCCGAGTGAGGGAAGCAGCCGAGTGAGAGATGGGGCGCGCGCGAGTTATTAGGTTGAGGGGAAGGCAAGGCACGCGAGAGGGAAAGACCTAAAGGAAATAGATCCAAGAGCTCGGCTGTTTGGACCATTAAGCGGGCAAGAAACATGATTCGTGAAATTGTTACCTGCGTGATTTGCTCGACACTCTGACTCCCTCGGACACACGAAAAACTGTACGTCCCGATATTGAAAAAACTGTACGTCCCGATATTTGCATGAGCTGACGAGACGCTGAACCGGAAGGCAGCTTACCATGGTCAACGATAGCAACAAAAAAAGTCTCAAACGATTTCGTCGGATGGCGAAGAAGGAGCGGAAGAACTTGAAGTTCTGGGCTGAAGGGCTCCGCGAGGAGCTCCTCACGCCACACATCGAGCCCTACATGGATGCACTGGCATTGAGCTGGCGGGCTGAGCGCGATTATCGTGCCAAGGTCTGCAACGAGTATCACGCTCGTATTTCTTGGCGCCTTGCCGATGACGAAGAACCCGAGGCGCTGCTAGACTGGGACCCGCTAGCACCGCCCGTTGAAGAACACTTGACAGAAGAAGAGGAGAGGGCGAAATGGGAAAGAATCGAGCTGCTCAATGCGGTCAGTCACACATCACAGGCGTCTCTTCAGTCATGTAACCGCCACCAGCGAATTGAGCGGTGGCTCAAGTACCGCGCGCGCAAGATCAGCGGCAAGTACACGAGGTCGCAGCCCAGCTTCGACTCGCCATTCATGCGCCTGTTCGCCGTCATGAAGGTGATGCAAAAGCCGACTCGCACCCTGGCCCCATGGCAGGAGTTCCAGACGACGGAGAATGAACTGCTCAGCCCCATCTACAAGCGACGTTACGAGGAAGAGAAGACCAAGGCTTCCGCCGCAGGGCTCCCACCGCCGAAGAATCACGGCGGGTTTCGCGGCGTGGTGGCGCGAGAGGAGTTTGAAAAGCTCACGCTGGACGTCAAGAAGGAGTGGGCGGCACGGGCGAAAGCGTCGGGTGAGACGCGGAAGACGGCTTGGAAGCAGCTAGAGAAAGCTGGCTTTCCGAAGGACCCCCATTGGCGCCAACGGTAAATCGTATTCCCTTTGCTGAATCTCGACTGAGTGTCTTCGTTAGAGCAATCCGAGACATCGAAAAGTTTCTTCTACCTATCCTGCTCAAACTCTACGAGATGACCGGCTTCCACGCCGTGTGCATTCTGGGTGGTTTGGACGGGGAGCGTTCCGAGGAAGACCCTTTCCGCACCATAACGCAAGTCGTTCAATCTTTAATGACGACGACTAACTGACGTGTGTGTACTAGATTACTAGCTGGCCGCAATCGCGCTGCCGTTAGTCAACCCTTTTCTGCAACCCACCCCGACGCGCTCGGCGATTTCACCCAAGCATTCAAACAATATCTCAATACATGCTTTAGTAAGTCGAAAATGGCACACGAGTAGATCGATCGAGCTAACTGGGCTCCAGGCATAGACGACAGACTCAAAGCCCGAGCGACCGAGCGTGATCCTGACGTTATTACACCGGAGGACATTCTCAAGGCAGCCCAGTACACGTTGGACGGTTCCGACTCGGGCTCGCAGTCCGAAACCTCTGAGTCCGACGTTTTCACGGATGTAGAGACGTCAAAGACCCAGACCAAGCGCGGCGCGATGAAGACGAAGAAGTCTACTCCGAGCAAGCCTGTCGGCAAGCGACCACGCACGGCGTCCGATTCACAGTCAGATGCGGCACCATTACCTACCCCCCATCAGCAATCCCATCGTCCCAAGCCTAAACGTCGCAAAGCTCCAAGGTCAAATGCCGACGAAAGCGATAACGACGAGCCCATGCCGGCTTATGACCCAGCAGACGACTCGATGGACGTCGACGGAGCGTTCCAGACCTCCGGAGCTGCCGCTGCCGCTCGGCGTCGCGCAGAGGAGTCGGCAGAGAAAAAGGCTGAACTGGCGAAGAAGCAGGCGGAAGCGGCCGAAAACGAGAAGCTTGCAGCGGAGAAGAAACGGCTTGAGGCGGAAGAGAGGAGGCGGAATGCGCAGGAAATCGAGAGGGTGCGTGGGATTGAGACCAATCGTCGCGAGGTCGCTGCGCTCGTTGCTTTGGCCAATACCGAGGAGGCGAAGGCGGAGGCGAGACAGAAGGCGGAAAAGGAGAAGTTGCTATTGGCAGAGGCTGCCAAGCGTCAGCAGAGAGTCCACGATCAAGTTCAGGAACGGTTGCAACGGTCGGCTTTAGAGAAACAACAACAACGGGAAGAACTGCAGTCAAAGAAACGACAACAGTCAACGCTCGCGTCTTCGAGCTCGCGTCTTGTATCGGAACCGCCGTCTGATGCGGCGGATATGCAAGACGAAGATCCCATTGGTCCCAATCGCCACAACGACACCGAAGACAAAGACCTCCTCCCTCCCCCTCTATCCCGCATGCACTCCCCGTCCAGCTTCGGGGGAGATTCCCGCGACGAACCGCCTACGACAGAGGAAGAGGACGGGCCTCTGCCGACAACAGAGGAAGAAGATGGGGGTACGCCGTCAACAGCCGACGACAAGCCATTCACGATAGCGCGGCCTCTCAACTGTGCAGGTTGGCTGGAGAAATTCTTGGTGGAGGCCTGCCGCCAGGACCTGGGCCCGCTATTCCGGCAGCTGGTGGAGGCCGTGGCGGAGCTCGAGGAGGCCTACGGGTATGCCAATGACCTCGGCGCCAAACTTACGAGGAAAGAACGCCCCCCACAGTTTGCGACCTGGTTCCGGGATGGTCGGAAATGGAACGCGGGGCACGACGACATTCGTTTCCAGGGTGACGTCGAAGGCTTCCGCCAGATGTTCCTTTCCTGGTGGTCGGAAATGCAGCCGGCTTGGCGCGAGCGAGGCGACGACGGACGATATCGACGGGATCCGGCAGCTGGAAGGGGCTGGGAGACAATGGGATCGCCAGGGAAGGATGGCATGCTATTGGTCGTGGCAGCGCTGAGTTGGTGGGGGAGAGAAGAAGGAAAGACTCATTCGGTTGGCTGGAATACGGCGGCGGAGGATGTTCTATGGGTGCTGCACTCTTTGAAGGACGATGCGACGGCTACGCTCTCAGCGCTCTCAGCTGCGGCGGCTGAGGCCGAAGAAGCCAAAGGCGCGAGGGGCGGCAAAGGAGGGCGAGCGAGGGGACGGGGAGGACGACGCAAAGTCGCGTAAAGTCGGGGACAGGCCTTAATTCTTTGCATATGGACCTCATAGTACTCGCAGGCTTGTAATGTATATGTATTTCTATACCAGGACCCTTCAAAATGGCGACGACCAAGGGAGACTGGACTTGGCAGAATTTCAGCGTGAGACTGGACTTGTCAGAAGGGTGATGACGTGCACACATAGCGCTTGCTGGCTTTTGTTTGGAGAGAAGCATCTATTGCTGAGGGATGTATACAGCGAGGGATGTATCTAAGCTAAGAGGTAGGGCGGACATATAGAGAGTAGTGGAAGGTATGATACGAGAGGAGCAACGAATGTATTTTGCGACGAATGACTCGGAATAAGTTGGTGAAGGATGATGATTATGGTGGATAATATGTGAAGACGAGAGACGAGAGAAGAGACAAGGGCTGGGGAGGCCGTGGGTGGATTGTAGTGCTGCCGGTGACGTGGCATTGGTGCGTGGGCGTCGAGGAGCTGAGGGATTTGAGCTGGGAGTCGTAGGAGAGTATGGGTACGCACAGGTATATGTAGCGGGCGTAAGCAAAGCCGGACGGACACAAGGGCAAGCGAAAGGGCAGGGCGGGTATGGACGGGCAGGGCGGGTATGGACGGAGCGGAAGAGAGTGACTGATCAGTCCATGGGCCTTCAAAACAAACAAGAACAAAGCTGCACCCGAGCCGGAGCCACGAGCGATCACGATAGGCTGACTGCCGGGGCTGCCGGGGCTGGAAGGAAGGGGGGGAGGAAACGCTGTGGGCTGCCCAGGGCCCTGGAGAGCCCAGGAGACAAGCCATCACTTTCTATGGGCATGGCCAGATTTCTTATCATTTATATTAGTGCTACGGCTCCTTTCGTAGCCGAGGAGATGTTGGCCGAGCCAGCAGCGGCACGATGGGCGGCGCTAGTCTGGCGAACGAGCGAACGGGTGCTCATGGTTGGCAGAGTCGCAGCGGCAGCGAGTGCAGCCGCATCGACTTGAGGGCGCCCATAGACCTTGCTGCGAGTTATTCCCGCTTGAAATAATTAGACACGAGCACATACCCAGCGGCATTACCGACAGCGCCATCGCGGGTCCCCGTCGAAGCGGAGTTCTGGGTGAGCGGCATAGTAGCACCACGCGGGTTGAGTTCGGGCAGTGGCTGGAAGTCGCGGGTCACCGTCGAAGCGGAGTTCTGGGTGAGCGGCATAGTAGCACCACGCGGGTTGAATTCGGGCAGTGGCTGGAAGCTGCTCGTGGTGACGGGGGTAGACACCTGGTTGCTACTCGACGCCGTCAGTACAGGCGACTAGCGGCGACATCAAATGAACGTACACAGAGGACGCCCCGGCCGTATTAACCTGGGGAAGAGCCTGGGTGTCGCTTGTGGTGACAGCGGGCGGGGTAATCGCCATACCGTCCGACGAGTTGTTATTGGAGGTGTTCTCGGGGGCAGACATCGTTTCTGGTGGCAAAGAACGAGACCTCGAGGGCATTATATGGCCCTCGGCTCTCGAGTGGTCTGAAATCGACGTCAGAGCGAGTCTTGTGTACACATTCAAGACTTGCCATTGAAATACTATGGAAGGGTCTTCATGTCATCGGCCTCGATAGCCCGCTGCAGGTCTTGTCGCATCTGAGACAAGTTCGCTCACCACGCAGGCGAGTGGGCATGGTCGTCGTGGGCATGGTCGTGGAGATGGTGTCAGGCGTTACGCAAGCGTTGATGATACCCACGCTCAAGAGAGCGTTGGACAACGAGCGAGAGTATTTCACGGACAATCATCGATATCTCGACGTTGTATACATCGACATTGCATACAGTGTGCAGTACTAGTCCTGGGCGACCCTCACTTTACCTACTGCGGACTGTAGTCCGCATACACCATCCCCGGCATCGCCAGGCACCTCGTCCGTTTCGGATGCGAGGGATCAAATTTGACGATGGTGGTAGGAGTCAGGAGGTTGTACGGGATGATACTTACTCGGAGCAGGTACGCATCGGCATTGGAGCCAGCCTTCCCGCGATATCCACAGATATTAGTACTTAACGCATCCTGGTCGCTACTTGTCTTGTCCCATCAACTATGAGCAGCCCCCCCTCAGGCTGCCCCATCCAAGCCAATCCGGACATTTCAGGAATCGGCGTCCGTGCAGCAATCTACATACAAAATATACTCAGCTTCATCCCTGCCATATCTGCCCTCTGGGACGGGGAAGTGGCTCAGTATGAACTGGAGGCTGTCGAGACCCAGGCGACCACAATCCTCATCACCGCTTTCGCCATTTTGATCTCTGCTATGGTCCAGGCCCAGGCTCCGAGGAGTCTCCTGCCCGTATCCGCATTCTACGCCAACATCGTTCTCAACTTGTGCTGGATGAACAATACCAACACTTTCATCTATCTTCTACTCTACATTCAACAAAGGAGTCAGCTCGGACCACGGCAGATCTGGTCCGACCTGTATGCAGGATGGAGGCGCGTCAAAGGCTGGTTTTCTGGTAGAGTTTCATCTGGTGACGGTGCCAGTCGAAAGGGTGTGTCAGTCCTCATTTAGAATTGTCAATTTTTCAACGGGTTCAAAGCACAAACATCCAATGACCAGGACCCCGAAAGAAGTAACACCCCGAAGAGTGACACAACTCCCTATCAAGTGAACAACCAAACTGAAGCTTGCCTAGGTGCCGAGATCGAGCAGAAAACTTTATTATCTGCCATCTTTAGAATCAAAGTCAGCGGTGCAGTTGCAATCACAATCCTTGGCTCCCTTCACCTCACAATGACGGCGGCACTTGGGATATGGCTCTGGAGGAACCCGAGTTCCTTTGGAACCGCAACAGGCTCAAACTCTTGCACTGTACAATTCTCCTCCTACATCATCCTCGGCAAACATGTCCCATTTGGGTCAAACCCATTGCGTGTATGCTCACTTGTGATCTACGCAATATTCCTCCTGCCGGGGTTCAATTTGCTCCTTCCCATGGCCGTTTTTCTGGGCATGCTTTTTATTTACAAGGCATTGCACGGACAACGGTATGCCCACAAATTTAATCCGTCGTCAAGCCAAAACATGCGGTATACGGACCAACATGGGAGTGCCCAAATCGGCCTTTCGCAGTCACATTCAAAGGGCCGCAGTTGCAGAGTCCTGGCGTTACAAGCGTGGTATAACCCTGTTCTCTTTCCTGTCCTCACTGGGATGGTTCTTCTTTTTGCAGTTAATCTCGTGTTCATCTTCAATATTGAACTCACACTTCGAGATAACGGACACTTGCGCACCAGGGGTGAATCCAATTGGACATTTGGCCAGATCCTTGCAATCCTTCTGCTGGTGCTTCCCTTGCGTGACCTACGAGTCTTTGGTGTGCGTAGAGATTTTACGACATCACTGCAGAGTGCGGTACAGTGGCAGGGACCCACAGATCTTCTGCGGGATTTAGTTCGGAGGGGTGCAAATGTGAATGTGAAGGCCAAAGGTGACATTACCATTTTTACTATGTTGCATGCATATTCTAAGTTTACTGTCGCAGGATCCAGATATCCAACGGTGTTGCTGCTAGCAGTCTCAGAACGGAGAGATCCGGAGTTCACCCAAATGTTATTGGTGTATGGTGCAGATCCCAATATCAAAGGTGAGAACTTGCGTGAGCTTTTTCGAGAAGTCACTTAGACATTGTGCTTTAAGACGACACAGATTATACACCACTGCAGGCAGCAGCTTCCCATGCAGATTTACAGATTGTCAGGCTGCTTCTTGCTTATGGCGCAGACCCCAATCTTGAAGGTGAGTATGCAGATCAATTTTTCTGAGCTGCCACCAAATTCTTGCACATATCAGGGGGTGAATACGGCACTGCACTACAAGCAGCTGCACATTCAGGAGACCTGCAGATAACGCAAATGCTCCTTGAGAAAGGTGCAGAGGTGAATATGCATGGTAAGAATAAAGTTCAATCTGCGCAAACTGATCAACATAATGAAGGTGGCAAATATGGCACGGCCGTCCAAGCAGCTTCAAGCAATGGCCACACGGAAGTTATAGAGCTGCTTCGTACACACGGAGCAACCTCCTGAGCGATTTTGTTCTAACCAAATGTGATATCCATGCAAACAATATGACTAGCTTGTAATTAATTCGAAAACCCAATTGGCTTCCATAACATTCAGCATCACGGTCGGAAATGGTTTGAGTGATTCGAATTCTCTGTGTTAAGACTCAGATTGTGTTTTCGACATTCGTTATGTTTTAGTTCCAAAACTTGAGGATATACAACGAAAGAAGATATCTATGCTACAACGTTAACAGTGAACAGAGATCATCAATATCGCCCTCGGTTTCCTCTCGGCGGCATGCTATTCGGCCCCTGGTAGGGCCCATAGTCTGGAGGCGGCCGCCCGGCTGTACAAGAAAATTAGATTCGTCAGAAAACGATCAAGAAATACGAACAAGGACGAGCAGCTGCAGGCGGTGGTGGCGAAGACGGTTGGGCTGTAGCCGTTGGCGGAGGTGGCGAGCGTGATTTGTTTGCGCTGAGAATGACAGCGCTTCGTAGCCTCTCGAGAAGGTTCTCTGTATTGAAAATTGGGCCTGTAGCACGATTAGCGAAAAGCAAATGACAGGCATTGAGATTTTACCATCGAAGCTTTCGGCGGGCGGTAACTGCGTGACAAACCAATGCAGCTTTTGCGGGAGCGTAGCCTGCCTTTGTTCCTCTTTTCGAGGTTCATCTCGTCGTTGTGGCGGCGGCGCCCTCGCGTCCCGCTCCCAGGAAATAGGTGCTTGCGATGGCGGCGGGGAGTGACGCGGCCCCTGGGGGCGACGATCACGGTCCCGCTCATCCTGTCTCGGTCGCTTGTCGTTGCGCTTATGGTCTGCGGGAGGAGGCGGGCGTTTATTCGAGTTGATGTTGGAGAGCGAGTCGCTCGGCGCGAGGGCGTTGGGTGCACTGGCCATCTGAAGAGACGACTGAGCAGAAAGGGTATTTTGCTTGCGCGTCTTAAAAAAGCCCAGGTCGTGGTCGGCAATGGGATCGATGCTGTGATATGTGTGTCGCTGCGCGAAACGCTTGATTGGGGCATCTGGGCTGTTTTATAGGTTATGTTTACGCCAGTGAATATCCCGCACCATTGGGATAGACTTCGGCCATTCGCCGCTCCAAGTCCAAAACAGCTGTGAGATCGTCATACATGTACTGCGATCTTGACCATCGCTCCCAGATTGGTTTAGCCTGTTGAGGGGTGAACGTGTTGATCACACGCTCAAAGAGAGCGCGCGCATCTGTGGTAGATTGAACAAGTGATTTGGCCAAAAGATCCCAAGGACGCACTGTTTTCGTCGTTGATCGTCAGGAGAAATCCCAGGTGGCTCAACACATATTGCGGGTCCGTCCCGTACTTCTTCATTCCCATTTCGAAGATACGCGCAGCAACCACACGTCCATCGTCCAGATTACACCGATACTCTGTGAGAGCTGTTGGTCGTGTATCAGCATTCAACTCGAAGCAAAGATTTAGAAAACGTACCAGCTGCTTCGAAGACCTCCCATCCCGTATACTCGTCCCTTCGTGCCTTTCCGAAAGCGTCCCGTGCAGCCTTGTGCCCCAGAGTCCGTCGAGAGAACCGCATGTAGTTGATCCATGCATTGGAGTACTGCTTCTTGCGCTCGACGAGCTCTTCGGATGTCGGATTGCTCGTGGATGAGTCGGTGCCATTGGCATCGGGACCGACATGTCCATTGGCATCAGGCATAGGCTCGTCGCTGAACGAATCGGGTGCCGCATCCGACGAGGACCCACTGGCCGCTTGAGACAGCTTCACGAGGTTGCTCCGCAGAATGGCGAAGAAAACGCTCATACAGCGCGTGTACCTCGGCAAAGTCCCTCGGTTCCTTCTTGAGCTCAGCAAGTTCGAGTTGTTCAGCGTAGGCATATGTGAGTGCATAGCTGGATCAATGCATGAGTATTGCCATTTATCGAGGCGAGCGAGCGGATGTACATACCTGTCCGGGTTGGCTTCCAGTCCCTGCTTCAGGATGGAGATGGCTTCTGAGGTGTTGCCGACAGTAAGATTCCACGAGTACGCCATGAACCTGGGCAAATCAATATGCATGTCATTTGACAATTGAAAGAAACGCACCAGATTTCAGGGTAATAGCGCATACGCACAAGCGCTTTGCGGTACATCAACTGCACGCGGCTGATCAACGTTGCTTTGTCCTTTTCTTCAATCTCCAACGGGTTTCCTTCCTCCCACTTGAGATACGACTTCCAGCGACCGACAAGCTGTCTTTCTATCGGGGAGAATGACGGGGGCGCCGGGAGCGAAAGGCCTCCTTGTGGATTGCTGAGGTTCAGGCCACTCAGATGGTTGGAGAGTTGTCGGAGGACGGTTCGCGCCTGCATGTGCGCTGGGGACAAATCGGCCATAAACTTTTTTGCAGTAATCTTGTTCAGCGCCATTTCGAAGGCTTCGAGGTCAGACCACAGTTTCTCGACGTTGTCGAGCGGGATCTGAACGGCGCGATGGTATACTTTGCGCAAGCCGTCCATCTTCTGCTGAGTATCCCAGGTTGTCGTCGTCTCGGCCTCGTTGAGAAACTTAATGTACGCCGCGTGAATAAAACCGCTATCGCGATCCTGGCCGATGTGGTTGAGGGCAAACTCGAACGCTTTCCGTATCGTCTCGCGTGTCTGGGTGCCCTGCTGGTTGGTGCCTTGTACATAATCGAGGGTAACATCGCCAGAGGTCGACGGCGGGGGAAGTTCGTAGGAATTTGTTGAGGAGCTCTTCTGCTTCGCTGGATGTCGCTTTGTTGACGAGGAAGTGGTTTATATACGCAGCCTGGGCCGAAGGGTTGTTGGGATACTGCTTGAGCAGGGCATCGTACGCCTTGCGAATACGGGACATGTCATTGCTAGACTCTGCTAGATGAACCAGACGCTTCCAGCCCTCGGGGTCGTGTGGCGACTCCTGCAAACGGGTCAAGCCCACGTCGAGTTCGTCAGTGGGGAGTGGAATGGAGCTTGGAGTTTCGTCCATCGGTTCATGCTTGTCAGACATCTTCACCTCTGTGTCTTGTAGCACACGGGAACGAATGACACCGACGACAAGACGCGCAATGTGTGTGGGTGCAAAACGTGCTAGGCGTTACTCCGGTCACACCACGCTTGGGCCACAACCACGATGAGCGACTGGGAAGCTCAATACCAACGCGCAGCTCGTCGGGAAGAACAACATGACGAACCAATGCTCGATCTCCATCTCGAGGACCCTCCTGCGCATGAGACGCCCTTGCAACAACTTACTCGACATTGGATGAACGAGCGACACGCACCAGATATTCTCCCTGCTCAGGACGTCCTTCTTGGCTCCATCCTCGACCATATAAGACGACAGGTGGATGTTTAGAAGCGATCCTCGACGTGTGTTGACGAACACAAGTCAGACGCAATTCAGCTGCTTCGGGGAGACCCATCGACCTCAGAGGAAGAGCATATGCGCATAATGCTGGCACAGACCGAAGTTGAACGCGTCAAATTTATCGTCCGGTCCTATGTGCGAACTCGATTGTACAAGGTATGCACCCATACTAGCATTGTCGAACCTATGGTGATCATGCACTAGCCTCGTCTTATAGATCGAAAAATACGCGCGGTACATTATCTTGAATGAAGAGGTGCAGACACGCATAACTGCAGCAGAGCGCGACTATGCCAGCCGGTATGCTCTCACATGCCAGTCCTTCCCTTGCCAACAACGTCCACAGACATGCCAATTTGTTAGACCGCCACTTCCATTCGTCGGTTCTGCAAAGTTTGCCCGAATCCCAGGCCGGTCTCGACGACATTCCAAACTTCATCATGCCGCCGATGGGTCCGTCGTTGCCTAGCTAGCTCTCTTGTCTAGTCCTCACTCCCTGCAGTGACGGAACCAGAAACGATACGCCCTGTGTTTGCTCACGCGTTGAAGAACACCATCGTCAGGACAGAGGAGTGAGCTACGCGCTCTCGTCTTTCCATTCAAACTCATACAGCGCAGAGGAAAGACTTTCGACCTGGCAAGAGGCAGCTTAACGCTGTTGCCGTTCTCGGCGGTTGCGGACCAGATTGGTGTCGGGGACATCGAGCTTGTGTGAGAATGTATGTATACAAAGCGTCAATACAGTAATAAATGTGCGAGAGATGTCCGCTACCGTGCGGGACGATAGGGTTTGTCCTCCCAGTCACTGTCGTCGTCCTTCTTGGCGTAGTCTTCTGGATCCTCCATGTTGGTGTCTTCGGCGTCGTCATTGTCCGGGTCAGTCTTGACTTCCGCGCCCTCCTCTACATCTGCCTTGCGCTTCCTTCGTTTGCGCGCGGGGGCTGCTGCTTCACCGTTGGCGTTGCTTGGTGCAGCCTTCTTTCCCTTGCCTCGCTTCTTCTTCTCCGCTGCGGCCTCTTCCAGGTCAATAGCGCCGCCGTTAGACGGATCCGGGACAGCCTCGACGAGTTCTTTGAGAAAGTCGAGCATTTCGGTAGTCACCACAGCGTGTTTCCTATGGCAGATAAGCTTGCGGGCAACACCAGAGAGACGATTAAGCACAGGTGGTACGCCTCGACCTTTTTCGAGCCGCGTTCTATCGTGACCTTGCTCGCTTCGTCGATGATGAGGCCCAGAAACAGCTCGAGCGCCTTCGCTACACAAACTCTAAGTTCCCCCCTCAAAGAACAAAAAGGGACCCACATATCACAATAGGCGTTGCTTGAGCCACCTTGCCCACTTCCTCGTCTTTCTGCATGATGCGTTTTATCCGTGCCTGAGTGCTGTCTGAGTGGCGACCACTTGAGGACGGTAGCTGCGTACGACGGGGAACTTTGTTTGCTTGTTCTTGTTCTTCATTGTTGCGATGAGAGAAAACGCGCGCGCTCAGGCGGAAAGTGAGTGTTTGTGAACAAGAGAGGTTGTGACTGGGACGTGTGCGTGACGCGACCTAGAGTCCGACGACGACGACGACGACGAGACTCTACAAGTAATTGGCGGTCGTGGTATTTGGCAGGAACAGAGGCCAGATACTTAACATATACGGGACCCCGGTTGCGCGGCTATTTACGTATTCTCGGGATAAAATGAAATTTGACGTGGGCCGACTCTTGTCTTCAACCACCGACGTGGACTCCGGTCATGTCCTCCTCCACCGTTACGCCTACCACACTAGCCTCTATTAAAAATGCCCCGGTGGTCGGCCTGGCCGAGGGCAATGGCCAATTCTCAAATTACCAGCTCGCGGCCGTCGTCATTGTGGTCCCCTACGTCCTGAAGAGTATTCTTCCCATCGTCAGCTACGGCGGATTCAAAACGTACCTCTTTATGCTCGTCCTCACCGGCGTGCCCGCTACCGTCGCCTACTGGGCCCTCATGTCCAACTATGGCGCCCGCAAGAACGAAAAGGTCCTCCTCCCCGGCAACGACATCGAGACGTACATTACCATCAAGGACCCTGAGCTCAAAAGGACGTACTCTGGCAAGAACAAGATCCCAATGCAGGTCTTCCACGATGCATACTTTGACTCCAAGATCGACTTCAATGGTGAGCACTGTCGTGTCGTGTCGCGTGCGCTAAATAGCGCGTCAAAGGCGACGTCCTCGATATCCTCGAGCAGCGACACGATTGGGCAAAATTCAACTTCACTCCGGAGCTGTTCCGCTACGTCTTCATGGACTTTGCCCCCGAGGTCATCGTCCACTCGCAAAATCAGGACGAGGAGCAGGTACGCGGCCACTACGACAGAGGCGACGACTTTTACGAATGGTATGAACACTCTTTCTTTCGGTCATGGGTCTCACTGTGGCTCAGGTTCCTCGGTCCCCGTATGATCTACACGTCTGGCGTTGTGCTTTCTCCCGACACCTTCGAATCTCTCGAGACCATTCAGGACAACAAGCTTGCCATCGTTTGCAACAAACTTGCCCTGAAGCCTACTGACCGGTTTGCTGATTCCTTCCCTTCCTTATGTCTCTGATGACAAGTCTTGACAGTCTATTGGATGTTGGATGTGGTTGGGGAACCCTCGTCGCTTATGCCGCGAAGAACTTTGGCTGCGACGCGACCGGTGTGACCCTCGGCAAAAACCAGGCCAAGTTCGGCACACAACGCATTGCGGACAACGGAGTAGGCCTCCACCCGCTTCTGCTGAATTTACATCTCATTCCCAACCAGATCCCGGCGGACAAGGCTCGCATTCTCTGCTGTGACTACCGGGAAATCCCCCATGGCGCTGGAATCTACGACAAAATCGTCAGCTTGGAAATGGCCGAGGTTTGTGAAGAAACTTGGATCTTAACGAAACTAAAAAAATTCGCAGCATGTCGGTGTTCGTCGCTACTCGACCTTCCTTGCGCAAATGTACGAATTGCTTGCGGATGACGGTATTTTCGTGTTCCAAGTCGCCGGTCTGCGCCAAGGATGGCAATTTGAGGATCTCGTATGGTATGTGCGGGCTCCGCTGTTTTCGCCCAAACCAACGTTTTATCAAGGGGTCTCTTTATGAATAAATATGTCTTCCCTGGTGCCGACGCCTCCGCTTCTCTCGCCTGGGTCATCAACAAGGTCGGTTGCTTGTCCTGCAGCCGGCATCAATGTGCTTGACACTCTTGTCCAGCTCGAACAGGCCAACTTTGAGATCAAGTCTGTCGACGTGCTCGGTGTCCATTACTCGGCCACGCTCTGGCGCTGGTACCTCAACTGGTTGTCGAACAAGGACAAGGTTGTCGCAAAATACGGCGAAAAATGGTTCCGGACCTGGGCGTTCTTCTTGGCTTGGTCGACGATCGCTAGCCGGTACGCTTTCGCTGGCCGTGTACATCGTGTTCTAACAGTTTCACAAAGGCAAGGAACTGCGTCTGTTTTCCAAATCACGATGCACAAGAATCTCAACGCGTACCACCGTATTCTTGGAGCTGCTAACCACGGCGGAATCCACGTCAAACTCGACAAGGAGCCCCAGTACGTTCAGTTGCACATCTCATGTCGACGAAGCTGACAACAATCCAAGGCTCATCCTTTAAAGGATGTTGTTACAAGCCGAGAAAATTATCGTACTTGCGTGCCTACTTACATGCTGTAGGCTTAGATGACAATTTGGTTAATACTGAGAGACTATTGCGCTTGTTGTTGTTGTTGCTGCGGGCGTCCAGGACCCCGCCTTCTGCCGCCTCCTCGCCTGCCGCCCCAGCCTCCGACATAAGCACCCGGCCCAAGAAGGCCAACACCCCCAGGTTCTCCGAACGTGGCGACATTACGCTCCCTTTCTTCCTCGCGGCGATTGAACCCGCCTCTTCCACGTGCACGTCCACGGCCGCCGGGACCTCCTCCCCTCTGCACGATTGGTGGCGACGACAACGAGTCGAAGAAGGACTTTTGCGGGTTGTACGCGCTCTTGTCTTTTGCGTCGTCGTCGTCACTTGGGTTCGTGCGGTCGCTGCCACCATCCGCATGCACCGAACGGGCAGCCAAAGCAGCCTTGTCGAACTTTGCGTTCATGCTCGCAAAGTCAAAGTCCACAGCGGGAACGGACACTCCACCGCTGGGGACGGGGGCCTCGTGGGGACGACGAGTGCGTTGGCGGCGACCACCGGAGACGCGCAGGTCACCGAGAGCACGCTCTACGCTCTCGAGCGATGCAGCTGCGTTGTTGATGGCGGTCTGGTTCTGGGTTTGTGGGGCGGCGTTAGGCCGGTGACGGGGAGCAGGTGCGCGGGGTTGTTGTTTGCTGTTGTTGCTGCTGGGGAATTTGTTGGCCCGTCTGCTGGGCGTAGGTTGGCGCCGCCGCAGGTACGGCTGGTTGGGCAGCTTGAGCTGAAGCCTGGGGTGGGTAATAAGAGGTGCAAGCCACGGAAAAAAGACGATGAGATTACCCCAATGACCGCAGGATCATCGTGGATGTTTCGGTGGGACGGCGGTGGCTCGTCCACAGAAAGGTCTTTGACCTCGGACGCGCGGAAGATGATGTACTGGTACGGTTCTTGGACGGGTGGAATATATTCGTTCATTGGACGACGAGACTCGGTGCCCATTGAGAAGACTGGAGGAACGTGAGCGCGCGCCGACGATACAGAAAGAGCGGACCATTGGAGAGTTGAATGGTGGACGCAGCAGGGTCGATACCCGCGAGAATACCTCGGTACCGTACATCTGAGTGAGAAATGAGAGAAATCGGTTTGCTGCGGGAGATGGTGAGTGCAGGAATGGGGACGCGGGGGACGCGTACCCTATGAAGCTGAGGGCCATGGACGAAGTGAGAAAGTGGCAAGGTCACGCGTTACCAAGGACTCTTTCAAGTTGACGTCGTCCATTGACTCTGAGCTGGAGCACAATGGGGTGGAATACAGAGGATTAAAGTCTCCGGATGCATTCAATGCTGTATTCATGCTAGCGCTGGCTCTGTTCCTTGCGGAGAAGTCACACTGCCAACGCACGTTCCTCGATCGATAAACCCTTTTTCCGCCCCTCATATGGCCCACGAATGTTGAACGGAGCCGGTATAAAAATATTCTCTGGTTCGTCCCTTCGTCTTGCACTTGCTTCACGACTTACGGTCCACAGGCACGAGCCATCCCGAGCTTGCCGAAATCATTGCTCGCCGGTACCTGCTTTTTCTCTTTTTTCGCTGCTCGTCTCAAGGCCATCCAAGGATCGGTCTCCCTCTTTCGCGTGCCAACATCACGAAAAACAGCATCGGCGAGAACAATGTCCGCATCGAAGGTGCCTTGGGCCCCGCCGCTCCACTCCCGTCATCGCTGAGCTCCACTACTAGAATCCGTCCGCGAGGACGATGTCTACATCGTCAACACAGGCTGCGGCGCCGTGAATACGTCTCTCATGGAACTCTGTATCATGATCCACGCCTGCAAGATCGCCAGTGCAAAGCGAATTACCGCCGTCATTCCCCTCTTCCCCTACGCTCGCCAAGACAAAAAGGACAAGAGTCGCGCACCCATCACCGCAAAGCTCGTCGCCAACATGCTCCAACGCTCCGGTTGCGACCATGTCATTGTGCGCATCTTGTTCTCGACGGCAACTTGTCGTCCTCATTGGCGCTTTTTTAGACCATGGATCTTCATGCCTCGCAAATACAGGGCTTTTTTGACGTTCCGGTCGACAAGTGAGTCGTCTTATTTCCCATCTCCGCCGGTACTCAAATATTCTTCTGCCAGTGTAAGACCACTGTGGCGTTAGTGTTCTCCTCTAACACCGGTCAGCTCTATGCCGAGCCCTCCGCTATCCTCTACATTCGCACTCATTTCGACCTGAATGATGTCGTCATTGTGTCCCCCGACGCCGGTGGTGCCAAACGGTCCGTTTCATCTAATCTAGCGTTGGTTCCGCTCAACTATCTTCAGCGCTACGTCTATGGCAGATCGTCTTGGTGTTGACTTTGCCTTATTCCACAAGGAACGCAAAAAGGCCAATGAGGTTTCGCGAATGGTTCTCGTCGGGCACGTTGCTGGCAAGGTCGCCATCCTCGTCGACGACATGGCCGATACCTGTGGAACCCTCATACTCGCTGCATCTCACCTGGCTGATGCTGGTGCAAAGTCTGTATACGCCATCGTCACTCATGGCATTCTTAGCGGCAACGCTCTGAGCGCCGTTATGGAAAGCCGATTGGAGAAACTCATCGTTACCAATACTCTGCCGCAGACCGCCAACCAGGCGCAGTGCTCCAAAATCGAGATCATAAACATCGGTCCGGTGCTGGGAGAGGTCATTAGGTCAGTGCCGCGTCCCAATCACTACTCACTCTGACATTATCGCGCACGCAGGAGAAGCCATTATGGAGAGAGCGTTTCTCAGCTGTTCCATGAGGTACCTTTCTGAACCAAGGACGTTTTTGTATAGTAGGAAAAAAAAGCAGTAGACTTCTGAGCTCCCGAGAGAAAGTAGTGAGAGGATGGATGTAATAAAGGGATATAAGAGTACAGAGGTCGACTAAACGGAGTGTACAAATAACGATCCGATTTTAAAGTTTCACCGCGCATACGGGTGATAATTGTGCTGTCCACGGGTGCCCGCGCGCTGCGGGCCGATACCTGCGCCGCCCATGGGACCAGTGGGTGGGCCGTTCGCAGCGGCACGGGGACCTCGCGGAACGTTTGGACCAGGGCCTCCGCCTGCCGCACCCGGACCCTGGGCAATACCACGTCCCATACCAGCGGGGTTGTTGCCGGCCATGCCGACTCCCATTGCCATGCCTCGGCCCATCCCCGGCATCATCCCTGCGCCCATGCCCATGCCCATTTGACCGCCCATCATCCCCATCCCTCCGCCAGCCATCATATTCATTCCTCCACCGCCCGCCATCTGGAACATACGCGTGTAGAGCGCAGCCAACGCTTGTGGGTCAAACGGTTGTCCCGCCCCCGCCAGCACCAAAGTTCCCTCCTCCCTGTACAGCACCGCCGTTCATGTTGGCGCCAGCAGCAAAGTTGGTTGTCGGGCCTGCAGCTTGGCCGTCCTCGCTAAAATTGTCGCGTTGGTATCGTGGCTGAGCGAGTTTAACATCAATCTGCATAATGTTAAGCAAGATCAAATGGAAAAGGCCGCTGCTCACCAGCTTGCCGTCAATTTCCAGGTTTCCGAAGCCGAGGAAGGGTTGCACGTCAGTGTCTTCAAACGAGACAAAGCCAAAGCCTTTGCTACGGCCAGTTTCACGGTCAAGCATGACAGTAGAGTCGATGACTTTGCCAAACTGGGAAAAGAACTGGCGCATGGATTCCGACGTTACGCTGCCCGCAAGGCCACCAATGAATAGTTTCGTGGCTCGCTGATGCTCCTGTCGTGGGATGGCGCGCTTGGGGTCAATCTGTAGGATAATCAGAGACGGAGATTGCATCAGAGTGGGCACAACTGACAATTTTCCCATCGAGAACGTGCTCGCGAGCCATCACGGCGTTGACACTGGCGGGATCGTCGAAAGTCAAAAATGCGAAGCACCGTGAACGGCCCGCGGCATCCCGCATGATGGTGCATGCATCAACCTTGCCGAATTGGGTGAAGTAAGTTCGGAGCCCCTCTGAAACATGTCATTTAGCAGTGAGACTATGAACAGTGAATAAGGCTACCATCTGTAGTGTCCCAGTTGAGTCCACCGATAAACATTTTGCTGCGTGCCCGAAAGTCGATTCAAGGAGAATGGACATGGAAGAAATACGGAAAAAGTTGATATTAGCATCCGTAGGCTAGAACAACGTCACGACGAGGAGAAACTTGAAAGTCTACTTGTGGGTGCAGACGTAAAGACAGCGGCGGATTACGCTAGCTAGAGCTAGGCTAGAGACTGACTACGCGCGCGCGCCAAGGTGTACATCGCCAGACACAGAGTGGACCTGGAAGAAGGACGGGATGAGAAGAAGGCTCACCCTTCGTCTTTCATTTCTGAAGGACGGATGCTGCGCTCGCCCCCGCCATGGTATGCGCCGTCGGAGGAGAGGCCGCCACCTCGGTAGTCGTTCGTCTGAGGCTGTTCGTAGGTCGGTATTTGCTGTGTCACAGGCACATAGGGCGCTATTGGTTGCCCGCTTGTCGGAGCAGAGACGACCTTGGAGACTGCTGGCGCCGGGACGAGCTTTGTTTCGGGACTTGTCGGGGCGGGTTCTGAGTCATCAGCAGTGCCTTGGGTGGGGTCCAGTTCGGGGTCGTCGTTGCCATAGAGGTCTGCGGAGATGGTCAGCGACAGGGTGGCACATGGGAGTGGATGGCGCATACCGCCGTAGAGGTCAGCGTCGAGATCAGCGTCGGACATGGGGGTTGGAAGGAAAACGGAATAGATGTGACACCGTCACAGTCTCAATGCAGGACCAGCGTCAGCTCATCGAGAAGTCGGTGTTCAATCGTCGCAATGCAGCTGGCCAGCTCGAGGAAACATACATGGCCCACGTCAAGATCTGGGAGGATGCCGGCCCCGAAGGCGGAGGCAGAAAGCCCCGCTATATTCTGCTATCTCGTATGTTCAACGCCGTAACCACCGGCGCGTCCTGTTCATGTCTGCTAATAGAGACCCTCAACGGGAACGGCTTCCTACACAAATCTAAACTGAATACAAACGGCACATTCTCTGTCGGAAAGACGTGGAGGTTGCCAGAACTCCGCGGTCTCGCTGTGGTCAATGTATGAGCTACCCTCTGTCCATGCATCTCATCGAATCACTTGCAGCCAACCACCTTCAACATCACCCTTTCAAGGACGTATAGATGGCAGACAGAGAACGCCGCCGACCAAGCTCAATTTCTTGAGACCATTGTTCGCCTGTTCCGCACTGTTTCTCCCGGAACCCCATTGCAGCTCGAAGGCATCGAGGACCCATCAGGTGCATCTACTACGCATATTGTTATTCTTTATCATTGAGCCCTTTACCAGCTTCGAGACCCAATGGAACTCGCCGACCCAATGCTCAACGCGCAGCCACTCCTTCACAAGCTGAGAACGACTACGAGCGGCGCGCTCCGTCCCCTCTAGCTCCGCGATCTCAGTCGCGAAACGGATTCACGTCTCGTCCAGCCTCACCTGCAAACTCAAGTCGAGGGTATCCATCTGGCCGCTCTGCCTCCCGTCCACCAGCACCCCCAACAGCCTCTCCACAGCCTCAGCCACGCCCGCGTACCGCCCGCCGTCCATCTAATGCCGGTTCTACCTCGAGCCAAATACCCGCCAGTGTCAGCAGTCTTCAGACGACAGCGTCGCGCGTCCCCGAAAGAACAGCATCGCCCGAGATAAATCGATCATCCCCGAAGGACGCTAGTCTCATGCCCTCCGCTGCTCCTCCCAGAACATCGTCGCCATTGCCCAGATCTACAAAACGATCTGGAAACGTCGCCGCACCGCCTGATGCTGTTTCCCGTCGAGACCAGACAGCCCAGAACGTCCGCGTGTCCTTCTTTGACCCTGCGAATCAAGCGGCGCTAGATCGTCTTATAACGAGTGCTGCTGTCGATGTGGATGGAGAGGAAGAGACGGCCCAGGCAATGATGTCCAGCGTGGAGGAGATGATTGAAGGTTATGAGTGGGCCATAGACGACGTGATCGGGCGCAAATCGTCAAAAGGCGCCGCAGACCTGATTGAGGCAAGGCTCGTTGACGAGCTATTGGCTCTTGACAAGGTTTGTTTTCTTGCTTCTGCCCGAGTTCTTCGGATAACTTGATAATTAGGCCAATATCCACTCGTTCTTGGAATCCGATGACCTCATTGACATCGTCCTCAAGTTCATGGACGACGCTGTCGCGGAATTAGACAACATGGACAGCCTGGTCCAGACGTACAAAATCCACCTTAACGTGAGATCATTTCCTTTCCCCCGTTTCAGCTGTTGATTATCTCCCCGTTCCAGGCCGTCGGCGACGATATTTCGTTCATTCAGTCCCAAAACCGAGGTCTGCAGGTACAAACCCAGAACCAACGCGCTTTGCTGGGTGAATTGCAAAATCTGCTGGTAAATCGCACCGGATGTTGTTTTGCTTCTATCTTATCGAAACACAGCAAACCGTTCAAGTCGACAAAGATGCTCTGGCCATCCTCACGCAGGAGTCGCTGGAACAATCAGCTGGGATTCAACGACTCGAGGAAGCTGCGACGATGCTTTACAAGGCGCTCCAAGCCGGCCAGGACACCGGTACTTGCATAATTACGATTCAAAGACGCATCTCCTCACCTCACCCTGTCAGATATGGCTGCAACCATGGAACGCCTCCAAGAGTACCGCACTCACAATGCACAATTCTGCAAGCGGGTATTCGATTTCCTGTCCATTATGTTTACAGCTCAAGTGCGATCATTTTTTTCTTTTCCCGTCTGCTGAACTTTCTCCAGTCTCAAATGCTTCTCGGGTCTACAGATGGTGTCACGAAAGCGGATGCTCGTGGGCGCCTCAAGATCATCGCGCATCAGGACCTCGAACGATACCTCGGGCGTTACGCGGGCTTGATGCTTTATCTAAAGGAGATGGATGAAAAGGTATACGCGAAGTTGTGTGCCGTGAGTTTCTCCATCTCATCGGAGATGATATTTACACCGACAAGGCGTATTTCTCCGCGTCCAGCTCGCTACACAATACGCAAATCAAGGCCCTCACGAGCGCTTACATGAAACTTGTTAAGAAAGCTTCCGAGGAAGACCAGGAGCAAGGTGTGCACTCAACATCCTCTCTTCTTGTGCTAACACCCGTAGGTTTCGGGCCCACGCCGACAGTCAGCACGTACGCCAAAGGAGCAACGGGAATGCGGCGCGCTGGAACACTAATGAGGTCTCCGATGGAGGCGCGCAATAAGGACAAGGACAAGGACGGGAGCGTCAAGGCGCCTGAGGTCGCATGCTCCTTTCCATCTTTGCCACCAAGTCTGATGAAGTGTCCTAGGTGTTTATGCTCCTTCTGGAAGAGATCGCACCTCTTCTCTCTCGGGAGGACGAGTTCATTGCCGACTTCTTGCAGATCAATGACGCTGCACTGACCTTTGCTGACTACATGGACCTCGACAATTACTTCCGGAGGCAAGCTTCACGGGGTGCTGGGCTCAGCCAGCCCACGATGAAGCTGGTCCGAGGAGCAATGGATCTCATATTCGGGTTCCTCCCAGAGGAGCTGAAGACGTGGTTGGACAGCGCGCTGGCCAAAGACAACATGTTCGTCAAAAAGAAAATACCCATCTCGCTGTTAACACAAACCCAGGCAAATTATTGGTCTTCTTGCGAGCATTGAACGCTTCGTGGCGGAGGCGGACGACAAGGGCAATGCTTTCCTGCTGAATGCGCTCGGCAAACAACATACGCGCTTAAAGGGCTTGTTTGATCGGCACATTGTTCGTTCTACTCTACCACGATGACGAACTCGCTGATGCTGCCCAGAATGAACAAATCAAGGGCGTCGAGCAGACGAAACTGACCAGCAAGAAGCGCAAGGGAGTTGTGCATTTCGTCAAACACTTCCCCGTATACATCGGTCTGGTTGAGAGCCAGCTTATCGGGGCGGATTCCTTGGAGGTCCGGGGAACGGTGGACGCTGCATACGACCGTATCGTCCAGTCCATGTTCGAGTCCCTCAAGCAAATGGCGAAGATGGATGGGGAGGGCGAAGACAAGGGCCAATTGAACTTCCACGTCATTCTTATTGGTATGTTCATCCTGTTTGCGTTTCGCAGACTCATCTTCACCAGAGAACATGCATCACTTTGTCGCCGAGACGTCGCAGATTGAAATCGGCTCTGTTTCAGTCTTTCTAAGACGTGCTGAAGCCATATACGATGAAAATCTTACCGCATACGTCAAGATAGTCCTTCGCCGACCATTTGGCAAGCTTATCGTGCGTAGCCCCTCCTAGGTCCTTGTTGTTTTTCCACCAATTGATCCCATGCTAGGATTATTTCGAGGGTGTGGAGCGACTTTTGAAGACGACAGCCCCGTCGGAGGTCGCGACCAATGCGAACTACAACAAGTCGGCCTTGAAGAAAGTGGTCAAAGAATTCAGTGTCAAGGATGTGCGAAAACACGTCGATGCCTTGTACAAGCGTGTTGAGAAACATTTCACGGAAGCATCGGAGAAAACCACGACGGAGGAAAGCGGCGGTATCGCTCCCGGGACTGTCATGGTCGGTGTTTGGAAAGCTTGCGAGGAGGAGCTGTTGAGAGTTACGGAACTCGTCCGCAAGCGCATCGCACAATGCTATGCCGACAGCGGCATCACTCTCGAGTACACTACACCAGATGTTGAGGCTGCATTCCGCCGCCAGCGAAGTGGTTCTTAGTCGAATTATTCTAATACAGTGTACTCTAAGGCTCCACACGAGGGTTACCTAAGTTAGGCAGGACTTGTAGGTACTCAGGAACGACCAAGTCGCCGCTGTAGAATATATTCTTTGTATAATATCACTTTGTGACTGCCGTGTCCGTGACCAGCAGTCACATCATTGTGAGCGGAGCGAGCATTTGTGGATCACGCTTGTCGGCTATCAGTTGTCACATAGAGGTAGATGGAAGGCGGGGAAGAGCCCAGCCCACGGGCTCTTCGGCACAATGGGAATCCTTCTGCGGACACCCCTGCAGAAGACTCCCATTGGCGCAGAATATATTTTTTACGTACAAACCGACTAGAAAATGCATGGATAAATGTACGTAGAAATGGGCATTAACCAACTGCATTAAAAAACCTTCCTGAGAAAACCTCATTGAGGAAAAACTCAGGTAAGGAAAAAGCATGAAGGTTTAGCAAATGAAATGTGCATAAAAAGGGAGTGGAGGGTGGGGCAAAAAAGAATGCTGCCTGCGCTGAGCAGGAGCAAGGAGACAGAGGCAAGGCGGAGTCGACATGAGAGTCGAGAACAAGACTCGACTCTCGATCATCGACTCCGCTCATCCACAAACACAGCTCTCTGTCTCACTCGTACCTCGATCAACTGAGAGCGTCAATTCCCGCTACCTTTAGGTAGTGGGTCTAGATACGAAGCACAAAAAAAACAATTGGTAAAAACCTCGATCTTGCTGAGGCAGTGCGTGAACACGTGCTCGATCATAAGCTTTTTGTTCTCATCGCCGACAGGACCGGGCTCTGGTGTTATGTCCCGGGATATATTTGAAAAAAGTTTTTCAAATACTCTAGGCACGAGGATCCTTCAGCTGACTTCCTCTAAATTGCTCTGTTGCTCAGTTGGATCTACCTGCGTCTTGATTCTTTTGACTTTTTTTTTTTTTCGTTTTCCCTGGTCCTCGGTTCAATCCCCGGCCTTGGCGCCTTTTTTACCGCCTGACCAACCGGCCTCGTTTCTAGCAAAGACATGTATGTCGATATATATCTACACGTTAACGTCGATCTTTTTGCTTCTGTGCCATCTCCACAGCCGGCTTTTGGGGGCAGAGTTTCTGGTTTCCCCGACCTTTGCAACTTTCAGCTTCAGACTGTGGTCTCCCAGCCTTCTGACACACCTGACAAGAACAATGTTTACGGCTGGGTTGGGCTGCGGCACCGGTGACCGGCACTGACGTCGCGCTGCTCGGAGAAATCAAAGGCACGCTGCCGGTGCCTGTGGGTGCCACCGGCGCGCTAGACACAAATCGAAAGCCTGCCTTGGGTGATGATTGTCGGACATCTATGGTGCGCGATGATGAAGACTGGCACCCGGGATCATTCTCGGGATGCTTGAGCGCTGACTGGGTGTTCGCGGCAACAGCTGCGCGTCAATTTGCGTTGGTTATAGAAAGGGATTGGGGAAACATGTTTCTTCCCTGCACAACAGGTGAATAGGACTCGTCTAGCACCGCGCTCATGGGCGCATTGGACTGGATCACATCGAGGAACGGTGCACAATCTTTTGCAGTCATGTGAAGTGATGTGACCTCATCGCGAGCAGCCTTCCATGGTTGGAAGTGTGCTTGAAGCTGCTCTGGGAGCTTGAAGAACACACTTTTCCCGTTGGCATGGTCCCTGTTCCACACTTTCGCCATCGCCTTGAAATCTGGTTCCTTCTTCTCGGTACCAAATTTCACCTCCTCCCGCCCAAACAATTTGAACTCGGCATTGGTGTGGAGAGGTACAACGGCATACTTTGTGCATTGCGCCTGCGCGAGATATTGGTATCAGTTTGTTCGTGCGCCAGAGATATGTGCGACAGGAAGATGAGGGATAGGTTGTCCGCGACTAGCTGCAGCCTCCGGCATGCTTAGGTCGATCCAATGCGGGATATTGTGCTCTGATTTGAGCTTCTCGGGCAGTGCGGAGATGATGAACGTCTCATGTGTGGGTTTGAACAAGGAGATATTGATTTAACCAGGGTAATGCTGCCGAGGAGTATCGAACGGGAGTGTCTGGTAGGCAATATCAATGACGTCCTCGATCCAAAGGTCATAATGCCCACTGTACACAATTCCGAATCTATGAAGAGATCCTGACTAAAGATATGAGTGGGTTTGAATGATCATAATACAGATAAATACCTCAAGATTCTTTCGGTAGCAGAAGTCAGACAGCAGGGCGACCATCAACTCCACGGAAGCGCCGCATGCCCCAAACCGATTCCGAACAGGCATGTGAACACCACCCTCGAGGGAGCTCGTTCCCTGAAAGCCGTGCCATATCGGAAGACCGTGCTTGTCTGTTCCGAGGCGGTTGTAGACTGCATACCCCGCTGGATCAGAGAGAGTTCCGCTCTTGGAATCTTCAATGATCAAGTCGGCTGCATGGTGACATTCATGATTGAACAATGGAGCTTTTGTTCGTGAGCAGCGCAGATTTGCATGTGTATTGAAGAAATTTCGCAGGAGTGGCAAAAGTGAAGCTGGTGGTGGTGCATATCGGCGGACATGTGTCCAGACCCATTTAGGGCAGCTTCGCAATGCCTGCTCCCAGGTAATTCCCTTCTTTTTCAGAACAGCCTCGACGCGAGCTTTGTCGATTTTGTCTGGCACGAGCATGACATCGCTCAGTTGCCGTTGAAATTCCTTCTTAAGCGAATGGTCTTTGCTGATCTTCTTGTTGATGTGCTCCATCTCATGCCAAATGTCCTGGAATACGTGTGTTTGGGAGTCGCCAGTGAAGGATTGTACAAGGCTTGGAGGTGGCTCAGGGATGTCAGAGGCAGAGGGAAGTGGATAAGCCGCAATATAGGCATCCAAGTCCAGTGTTGGCAATAAGGTGCTAAGGCCTTATCTTATTAAGGCCTTATCTGCAGATAAGGTAAGGCCTTATCGGACTTAGGATTTTGTCCTAAGGCCTTACTAACCCTTACCATGGACGATAGTGTATTTATAATCAGAATAACACGAGCCAATGTCTCCGTTTTGCATCAGAAAATTCTCCTCCGCCCATATGCCCGCACTCGGCGACATCTGGACACCCTTCCACCGCAGTACGGACAAGCCCAATGGCACGCACAACCGAGCTACTCATCTTTGATGCATCTTGACCCGCAAACCCGACACCGCGGTGATTGACATTGACGTTGACCTGGATAAGAATATCCGCTTGATATTGAAGGAGCCGTGGTTTGCAGACGGTGCATCTGCAATCTCTGCCCAGCACTCGGCATGACTAATGGATGCCCAGCTCGACAGCAGACGGTCGACGCGAAAAAAGACTGCAACGGCGAGAAAAACGCGATGGCAGGCCATTTATGTAGCTGTCCACACTCGACAGCAGATGAGAAGGAGCTAGCTGCGAGGATAGCACCAACCAAGGCAGAGAAGGAGATGGCAGAGAAGAAGAGAGAGAGAGGCAGCAGCCAGGCGCAAACGACCCAGTGTCGAGGACTCAGAGGAGGGGGAGGAGGGAGACGACGAAGGGATAGGGGCGGGGACAGGGACAGGGACAGCTGGGAAGCGAAAGAAGAAGTGCAAGTCTGCGGCAGCCGTGGAAAAGTCCATGTCGCAGTCGAAGCTCAAGGCGTACAAGGGTGTCGACATGCCGTTCAGTGCGGACCAGAAAACTGCGATCGCCGACCAGTTCCTTCGTGCAACACAGTCCGCAAATCTCCCAGAGCGATGGGTTGAGGACGTCGAGGTGGCGAAGCTCTTCATGATGTTTCGCTTGTGCGCCATGGATGTAATTCCATCGCGCAAGCAGGTGGGCGGGACACTGCTACAGAGAGCAAGCAAGCGGGTGAATGCGGAGATTCAGAACAAAGTGTGTGGCGAGAATGTGTTACTCAAGTCAGTTTTGCTCTCCTCGCTTGAGTCTTGAGCTAATAGGTTTCTTCCGAAGCACCGATGGGTGGCGGAGCAATATGAAGGATAGCGTTGGGGGCGTGCAGCTGAATTGGAAGTTTCAGGTGAGCGTGCTGGTGGCTCAGATCCTGTGGTACTTAACATGACTTGGTAGACCCTCCTCATCGACATCTTGCGAACGAACCACTGGCTGAAAGATGGTGAATCGTTGGCTGTGCATTTCGGCGGCATGATCGATGATGCCAAGCGCAAGCTTGGATGCAATGTCGTGGCATTTCTCACCGACAACGACGGCGGGAGCAAATGTGGGCAGAATCTCCTCGGAGAAGCACGCCCGTGGTTACTGGTTTTCCCGTGTGTTGCCCATCAGGGACAGCTCATCCTCGGAGACTTCCTGAAGGAGTGTCCCGAAGCCGCTGAAGTTGCCGAGGAACTGATCGAGTTCGTCAATTGGCTAAATCAACATGATAAAGTGCGCAACATCTTCGACGAGCAACAAAAGCGCAGCGGTAACACTCTATCATACATTGTTGCCAACCTCACCCGCTGGACCACGCACCTTGTCGCCTTCCTCCGATTCCGCGTCCTCAAGATACCTATTCGTGCCGCTATTCTGAACGAACGCGATGCAATCATCAAGGCACAAGTCGGCGCTGAATCGAATCGGTGCAAGGCGGAGTCGTTACGCCTCGATGCCATTGCTCACTGCGAGTCCGTCGAGGCCAATTCATGGTGGGACCGTCTGGACACGGCCATAGACGATATTGAACACATCTGCTACCTCACCAACATCTCCCAGAGCGACCAAGTTCAGCCAGACGAATTCCTACTTGCGCTAGCGGGCTTGTTCCTCCATTTCCGTGACCACACCAACAAGGAGCTGGGGAAGCGGATGTGTAAGCGCCTCGAGAAGTGCTGGAAGGAGCTGGATCAGGTGGTCCTCATCATCGCTCTCATCTTCAATCCGTTCCAGGGACTCTCTCGATTCGGCGATAACGCGAATATCGATGCGTTCATTGTTTCAACGGCGCTAGTCAAAGTATGTGTCTTGCAGATCAGTTCATCCTAATCTCACAACTCGAAGCTATTTGAATGAATCGAATCCCGCGAGCCACTCCTCCCTCGGACCGACGATGAGCAGCGGGCGTTTGAAGCGGCTCTGAAGAAGCGCACACAGGCACTGCACTTGGCGGCAATGCTCTATCTTAGCAAAACCGGGCCATTCGCAACGTGGTACGCGGAAGACTCGCAGGTCCAGGAGACACATTTGAAGCTGCACGTGCGTCCCAGTCCGCAGACTCTGCCAGCATGTTACTAATGACACGGAATGAAGGGTGACGATCCGATGCCCTTCTGGGAGGTATTCAAGGGCAACACCGAGGTCGCCGAGCTGGCCAAGTTTATACAGATGCTGCTTTACCTCGTACTCAA
The DNA here is from genome assembly GCA_029282125.1 of Mycena amicta. Taxonomy (NCBI): domain Eukaryota; kingdom Fungi; phylum Basidiomycota; class Agaricomycetes; order Agaricales; family Mycenaceae; genus Mycena; species Mycena amicta. The sequence continues at coordinate 126,765 of JARIHP010000062.1, forward strand.
CCAAGCAGGCCTTGAACGCTCATTTTCGGACTTTTCTAACAAGAAAAACAAGAAGCGCGCACGTCTTGGTCTTGAAAAGATAGCACAGCAAAGCAAGGTTATTTTTACTCTTCTTCCACATCTCTCGATGCTCAAATTTCGTAGGTGACCAGAGCGATTCGTCGAGAGCAGTACGAGGAGGGCTTGCAGAAAAAACGAGACATGCGCAAGAACCACAGCAACGAGACAGTCAAGACCCTGCTCAGTGTGCCGCGATACGCTGATGCCGTCTTAAGCAATACCGACGACGAAGGTGGTGGTAAGCAGTCCATGCTGGTCGGCACCAAGGCTGGTTGGCGAAAGGAGGTCAAAAAATGGCAAGCTGGGATGGAGGAGCTCAACGATTCGGACAGTGGTGCTGGGAACAACAGTGACGACGATCTTCCCGCCAACCTCACCGTCCCGGCATCCCGTCGGGTGTGTTGATGGCTTCCCGCAACGCTCGACAAGCTCTTCGGCGGCAAGATCGTTAATCCGGCTCGGATACAGCAGCAGCGACAGGCGATTACGGAGGAGAGCCGCTTGATGGAGCTGTTGGCAGCAGAGTACAGCGGAGAGGAGGCCGATGCCAGTGCGATGGAAGGGTCCGGTGACGACTACAACGGTTAATTGACCCGCACCTATGTCTTCCCGATTAGGAAATCAGCCCTTATCTGAGCCCTTATCTGAACACCCTTATTAAGGCTTACTTGGGAGATAAGGCCCTAGCGGGAACGGGCACCCTTATTAAGGCCCTTATTGCCAACACTGTCCAAGTCAGGGTCCATGTATTCCTCGAAGTCGATTGCGTCGCTCAATGGAGGTCGCACTACTGTGAGAAAATATGAGCATATGCAACGGATTGAGGAATAAAAGCGGTTACCATTGTTGCATGAGGGGAATCGTTGTTCTATGTCAACCTCCTCATTTTCTGACTTGGACTCTGAGTCGCTCGAGTCCTCATCTTCCAATGCCCCAGTGCGACCGTCCTCCTCCTCTTCCTCCAAATTTCCTTCAAGCAGAGGCGCATTGCTGGTACTGTTTCTTTGGAGCTCAACACCCGATACCAGTGATGCAAGATCAACAACCATCTCGAAGGGTGTTACACCGAACTCGCCCAGTGTGCGTCGGTGATAATGAGATATGAAATTCGGCGCAAGAACATTGGTAACCCGAATGAGTGCGCGCCATGTACCGGAGAGTTTGACATATCCCTTGCTCAGCTCTTCTTCCGAGATGGGAAACTTGGTCATTTGCTCCACAAAGATTGCATGCGCGACAGCAGAAGTCCCATTCTGGAGGGTGATATTCTCGCCAGGATGACCGACTCGGGACAAGCGAGCACCTGCAGGCGGATGATCAAGAATGGTGTGGAGAATATGTACAGGGACCCAGGCATTCTCCGTTGCATAACTAATTTGCTCGCTGGACAGACTGGTTTGACACCATTTGGTGCACCGTAAATTGTCTCGATAAACCAGTGTCTTCCCGAGAACTTGCTCGCTAATTTGAACAAGTGGCAATGAAGGATTTGTAATGAGATGCTTGGAATGCGCAAGTATTCCAATGTCAACCCAGCCCAACTTCCCGTCAGATGAACTCGACGGTGGTTCAAGGTCCCAAAGGAGAGCGAGCATGTCGAGATTCCCCTGGACGTGATGGCCGACCTTGACTAGCTGGTCCGAGTAAAGGATTGCCTTGAGCAACACCGGAACAGAGGATGGATTGGAGAGACAATATGTCTGTACCTGAAATCAGTACCTTGAAATGGTGGCATCAATAACCCACCTGTAGCAGATGAACAGAATCGTCAATCATAATCTGCATCAAAGAGGTGGGAAAGTGGCCATTCTGGCTCGCGCGCCAGTCCCACTCCAATGCAAACCCCACAAACACCTTCTTGTGCAGAGGAACATCTTGAATGCTGGCCAGGATAGTCGCACATGCCTTGTCAATGAGCCACGGAGTTGCCGCATGTGCATAGTTGAGGCGTGGGATTTGGAGCAAGGGAAACTTCTCTGTCGTGCTCGCTGTCGCTGCTGACATGTCCGGCCGGAGAGTCGGAATGACCTGCTCAACGAATTTTCTGTCTGCCTTGACATTATCGGTCCACAGAAGAGAGGTCGGCAGATGACCGTGTTGATACAGCGATTTGGCAATATCGCGCAGCGGGCCCTCGACGTGATGGAGATGCTTTGTGCGCGTAAGAATCATCTTGCATATTTGTTCCACCTCGTTCTGCAGCGTCCATAGGCTCCCGAATGCTCTCACACCGTCTAGATGTGCAATATATTTCAGTGCCTTGAACGACTGGTCCATCGAAGCCACCATGAGTGGGATCGCTGCCATGGCTTGGTCTTGATACGGCTTAATATGGTGCATGTACTCCATGTACATTTTGTTAATGTACCAGCGCGATGGCGAGAAGCCCGCGTATCCATTCTTGTCAGAGAAAGGAGAGAAGGGAACAAGGGGAGACGGAAGGTTGTCGAGTGATTTGAGCGGATGAAGATAATCGCGCTCAGCAAGGTCACGCCGACAGAGGTGCAGTTCTCGGAGAATCTGCTCCAATGCATGTGGCGTGAGACCATGAGCAATTGTACTTCAAATCAGAGTGATTGCTCGCGTGTTGATTCCGCTATGGTGCGTTGAGAATGCTGAACAGCAAATATAAGTTGTGTTCATTTCAAAATCATTAGAATGTACCGGGAAACTGATTTCGAAGGTATTGCGGAAGTTGCTCGGGGATTTTGTCATGATACAGGCTATCAGACGACTTGCACTTTCCCCGGCATCGCACACGCTTGGAGAGAATATAATAACATGAATCGAGGTTGACGACGTGACGCGCAACAGGATTATTGTTCCACCCTGCTGACAGGTCAGCACAGCAAAGAGATGTCCCAACTGAAAATTACCATCGTCGCCCATTTTCTCACCACAACACATCAACAAAAAGTCGAAAGGAAGCAGCTTGTGTGGCAGCCACACAAACACCCACGGAATGTAATAGTTCCTCACGGACCCACCAGACGTGCGCACAATGAAGAAATTGTCGGGAGGCTGTATCCAGAATGTGGAGTGGTGATAGCACTCTGGCGTGTTATGGAGGGAGAGTTGTGATGCAACGTCTTTCTTGACGTTGTCGAGATAGGCCGCAACGACCCCGTCGGGCACTGGAGTCTCCTCTGCTGACTGTTCGGACTCATCATCAAGACCCGCGAGTGTATCAGCGGTGCCAGCATCATGAAGGGAGTCCACAGTCTCTGGAGGTGCGGTTAGAGAGTTGGTTGGTTCCGCTGGGTTGATATTGGGGACGGGCGCAAGAGCGGGCCCAGGTGTGTTTGTTTGACTCGAGTTTGTATTGTGTCCTGGATACCATTAGTTTTGCACAAGTAAACAGCGACAGAAAAACTCACTGAACATGGGATATAGCATTTTTGGGGGTTCAATTGAAGCTCGGATGAAGACAAATGCGAGCCTGAGGCAGCTGTCACGGTCTTCAAGTCGTGAACATTGGCAGTGTGTTGAAATGTGTGGTCTTGGTTCCCATCGCCGCAAAAAAGGTTTGCTATTGAGCCATTGAATTACATTCAAGGCATTGAAGCAAAAAAACATGCACAAGTCTTTTGTCGTTTGGCAAGTGGCTCCGATTCCGAGTCTGAATCCTTGGGCATTTTGCGTCTCCGACCAGAATTTCGTCAGGCACCACCAGCTTTATGTCCAGGCAAGTTTTTTGAGCCCTTGGGTCGTCCCGGTTTAGTCATAGAGAGGCAAGTCACGTTGAGTGGCGGAAAAGGAGCGTAGAGTCACAGTTGTGACTCAGGTAAGAACGAGCGCAAAGATGAAAAATGGTAGATTGAGATATACGGGACCTTAAAATAACAGGTTGTATACAGAGGCGAATGTTTAGCATGGCTGGAAGCTGGTATAATGCCGTTAGGCATCAGCACGGGTAACGCATACCCGTGCGGGTACACAGGTTTTACCCGCGCAGGTACGGGTACGGGTAGCGCAGCGCGTACCTGCGCAACCCGCGGGTGTGTGACATACATTGCTCACGTGTCCGCGATGCGGTGCCGTTATCCGCTGCCATCTCCGAGTTCCTCCCACCACCATGACATCGAAGACCACCAAGCGGAAGCTCACCAGCTCTCCGACTCGTTCCATCCCACAAGCATCATCCGATGGCCCTGCCGTGCCGGAGCCCTCCAGTAAACGGATCCGCCGAGCTCCAGCGGACCCGGTGCCAAAGCTAGTCGCTACGACAGATACGGAGGCAGTGAGCGGCCGTAAGAAGGCCGTGGACAAAGGTGCGTGCTGTCTACTCACGTAAATTCTCAATCTTATCTTGATAGGTTCCGTCGTAAAGCCAGCAGCCGGAGGTGGAGCTCGGACGAAAGGGCCAGGCCAAAAGACCGGTGTGTGATCTCATCTAGATAGTGTAGCTGTCTGAGTATTCTTGCAGACCAGATGAAAGACAAGACCTCTCGCACTGCCAGTGTGGTCGACGAGGAGCAAGACAACGAGCGGCTCAGCGAGTCCGACGAGATCGAGGACTATGACACGGATGGCAATCTTAAAGCGAGATACCGCGGCGCCGCTCTCAAGAAGCGTGCTGTCAAGCCTCGTGTGCACGATTCGACCGACGATTCCGATGTGGAGGTTGTCAACTCCAAGAAGAAGGGTTCGGGCAGATCGAAGAACACCGCCGCCGAAGATGGCAAGGAGGAGACTCCAGAGGAAGAACTCGGTGCGTGTTCATGCTCCCCACCATCTGCAGCTGCTCAATCATGCATAGAACACCTCTCGCAGACATGGAAGTCAGCGGTGTATGCCTTCTTCAAGAAGGCACCGGCAATCGAGGTCAGAAGCAGCCGCCGCTGCCATGTATTCACCTGCGCCAAGCCTGGCTGCCGGACGACTGTTGCGCGCTATCTCGACTCGAGGGATGCAGCATCGACAGGCAACATGATCAAGCATATTCGCGGCAAGTGCTTCGGCGACGCGGCTTGGGAAGCCGCCAGGGATCTGAATGCCGTGAAAGCGCGAGCCGACGTCGTCAGTCCATTGCTGACAACAGGGAAGCTCACCACCGTCTTCGAGCGTCAGAAGGGGAAAGGTGCTGTGACGTTCTCCACGATCCCACACACGCGGGAAGAGATCAAGTACATCTTTTTGCTTTTTCTACTCTACGACATGGCGCTGATATTCTCGCATAGAGCTGAAAGTGTGAAGTGGTGTGCAGAGAACAACCGCCCCTTCTCCATTGTCGAGGACGAGGCGTACCGCCGGCTTGCAAAGACAGGACGCCCACACTATTACGTGCCGTCTGCGTCAACGGTCTCGCGCGATACGAAGCGCATCTTTGCATGCTGTCGAACGCGAATCGCAAAGATGCTCCAGGATTATGAGGGTGAGCTCAACTTCATCGGAGACTGCTGGACGTCGCCGAACCACAAGCCAATGTTCGGCATTTGTGTTGTCCTGCTCTTCGATGGGGAACCTCTCACGCTGGTGCTTGATGTGATTGAGGTTGCCAAGGTACGTGCTCACCTGCCGCTTACAGTGAATTTCAGAGCCGTTGCAGATTCATTCTGGGCTCACGCTCGCAACTGAGTTTGAGGCGATGCTGCAGGACTTCGGAATCCAGCACAAGGTCAGTCATCCAGCACCATATAATGGGTTACTCACCGGCGGTAGCTCTGTTCGATCACGTCCGACAATGCGAGCAACAACGATGCGATGCTCGATGAGCTCGAGTTCATGGTCGAGGACTTCTCTCGCTCGCGCCAAACTCGGTGTTTCCCTCCACATTATCAACCTCATCGCTAAATCCTTTCTGCGGCAGTTCGACCCGCAGCCGAAGAAGAACAAGAGAGCCGTAGCTGTAGTTATTTTGAAAACAGTCCTGGCTGTACCCAGGCGATTGGATGTCAAACGACACGGCTACTCCCAGGCCCCTGGGAGCACCCAGGATGTGAGCATATACTGCTCTGGCGGCCTGTCCGAGCTCGGCACCGGCGGCAGGACCGATGCAGTGACAGCATCAAGCTCGGTTGCGGTCATACCGCCGAGGATAAATCATTGCTCGGGAGATGATTGTTTGCTTCTATTTGTTTGTTTGGTTCTGAGGTCGCTGACATAGACTTGCTCTTGACTGGCTTCCGTCCTCGCCGCCCACCTCATCCTCTGCGCCTCTCCCGCCGCCTGCACATGTTTGAACGTCAGCTCCTACGGACGTCTAGTCGTGCCCGACACTGCCCGGCACTGCCCCGCGCCTGCCCCTGCCTGGGTTAACCCATGCGGGCCGACTTGGACCAGCGCCTGCTCGTTCCCACCCACCAGCGCCTCCAGCCGCCTGCCCATTGTCTGCCGTAGCCCTAGCCCACTCCGTGCTGCGCTCTCGGAGACGCAGATAGGGTTGCCAGGGTGACGGAACGATCCTCGTCGTCTTCCCTTCCCTTGCGCGACCAGCAAATTTCCGCAGGACCACATTCAACGTAGTCCAGCAGCACCTCAGAGGCTCCATCCTACCACCCATTGCTCTCATGCCACCTGGAGCGCTTCTCCCCGCCGGCATGACGCCCTTGCCGCTGAGCAGGCTCGCACCACCACGATGGACCAGTTTTGCGAGGAGATCTTACCCTGGGGCGCTCCGGTGTGTCTCGTCACATCGCATATACCCAACCACTCATGCCATTCCAAGGTCCAGCGTCGTCGTCGATCCATGGCGCCATCACCACCTTGACTGAGGCCAGAAATGCCCATGGACAGAACAGCGCACTGCGGCATACGCCGAGACCTCATGACCTCGCAGTCCCTCCGTAACAACCATCTCGAGGAAGCTTCGCCGCTGCCCCAGCTGAAGCGACCTTCACCGAAGCTGCACCTACGGAGGTGCTGTCATTGGGCCGTCAGCTCTGGACTCTCACACACGCGCAGCCAACCGCAACGTCCTTCCCAACACCTTTATCGTATCCAGCCCGCTTACCGACGAGTTCACCGCCAACGGCGAAACACCTTCGAGCTCGCCTCCACGATGCCGTACCGCGACGCCAACGCCTCGAACGCACACCATCTACCCTTCGTCTGCAACCACTGGCCTTGTCTCCGCCGAGGGGTCTGTCCGTTGCCAGTGCCGGATTAATGGGCTCTCTATGCGCTATGTATCTGTTGTGATTCAATGCTTACTCTCTTGACGTCCGCTGTTCCTTCCTACTGCTGTACCCATTTGTAATTGCCCGATATTTATGGAAATACTGCTCCTCTGGACCTCTGGAGACCCAACTGGCAAGGCAATGGAGACGACGGGTGGTTTGATGGCGATCAATTCCGGTCAAGGCACCACTTTTCAAGCCTCTGTGCAAGGACTGAGGAAGACAAGGGGCATGTGGGGAACGGAGAGGCTCTGTCTTGGTCCTATAAATAGTTCCAGACCGTTTTTTGCCCAGTGCATGAAAAAGATACCACGAAGAAGTAGTGCGCACATGTACGAACGAGAGTTATTTCGATGATTTCTGCAATCGCTGTTTACAGACTTTCAAAAAATGTGTGAAAAATCAGGAAAATTAGGACAGATGCCTGAAGGCCCATATATTCCATACCTCTGGTATTCTGAAGCCTTGAGCTGTGTGTGGATGCAATATTTAAAGTTCAGTGAGTTCAATCAGTGAGATTTGTTCGTCATACATTTGAAGGTGAGTTCGTCATATGTGAGCCGTCGGGAACGAGAGAGACACCGTAGCAACGACAACGACAAGCACGACGACAACGGCGACAAGCACCGACACTGGTCGAGGCTCAATATTGCGGAAGCATCGATTACATGTGTGTCGACGGCGATGGCGGGGTTTGCGATGACGTGGCAGCTCTAGACGCGAGGAGGGAAGGCTAACTCCGTTCTCGATTGCTTGCAGCGTGAAACCCCGGCGGCCGGCAGGCTAAGTATGCTCCGACCGGGTGTGTCTGAGCACGAACGAACGTGGGCGACAGGTCTTGAGCCCGTGAAGAGCCCGTGAAGACCGCGGCCGGGCAGAGGGAAAGGATAGTGAGTAAAGCGTCACGGTATAACGCGGTGCCGGCGGTGGGAGACTCAATTCCCCACAACGCTCAAAGCGTCAGACCCATCCATCGATCTTGTTGGGCGGCGAATGACGTGCTTGGCGGTAAGAATGCCGCCGGCGGTGGTGGGAGTACTGAGGAAAGAGAGTCCAGCGTGGTGCTCGAGGCGGTCATCCATGGGCCACATGGCGCCGGCGAGCTCCATACCGGACCATGCGTGGACGAGTCCGAGTCCGGGCGCCGGCGCATCGGGCGGAGGCGGGTCGAGGCGGCAGAGGTGCATCAGCGGAAAGTGCCTGGGTGCAGCCAGCTCCTGGGTACAGCCAGCCGCTTCGGAATCCTGTCAAGCCGGCACCGGGCACCCAGATATGGATTGTTCGGGTAAAAATTTCTCATCTGACCATAAATGGAGCATCTCGGGCGAAATTGCACGGCTAACAATGATCGTCTGATGTCTGTTGCCGGCCGTGCTGATCTGATCCAGCCCATCATATGGTGAGGGTTTCATCTCCGCCTGGGTACTCCCAGGGGCCTGGGAGTGCCGGGGGCTTTGGAAATCAATAGCCTGGGTACACCCAGGCGCTGTTCGAAACCTTTACAGCCACGGGTGAACAAGAAGAACCCTCGCGGGGGCATTCCGAATGCGCCTCCCGCAGAGAGTGTCGAGGACTCGGAGGACGTCGCATTCGAGCAGCTGATGAGAGAGGTAGAGCGAGAGCTGGACAGACATGAGGAGGAATTGGGGCCGGATGAGGACGAGGACGATAAGGTCAACGACTGGGTTGATGAGCTCACCGAAATGGATGCAGAGGAGCGAGAGGACATCAATCTTCGACTGAAGGATGCTCGTTGGGCACTTGCCAAGGTTCGGTCCGAATTTCGTCACCGCTGTATGCTTACTTTCAATCCAGATCCGCCAGCTCGCTTTCAAGACCATCAACTCCAGCACGATACTGCTCCCGCGGTGGAAGTCGGCCTGCACTCAAGCGCAACAGTCGGTAAAGAACATCCCATGCGCTGGAACTCGACGTTTGATCTCCTGCGTTTCGCATTGAAATATCGGGATGTTATTGACTCGTTTACCGGCAATTGTGACAACGAGCTCTGTGCATTGGAGCTCTCTGACCATGAGTGGAAGATTCTGCGACAGCTTTGCAAGGTGCTCCAGGTGAGCGTCAACAAATTTGGAATTTCACAACATCACTGACTGGATGCAGCGCTTGAAAGAGGCAACACTGTTCTTCTCGCGCGACCAGCCCAATCTCGCGGCGGTGATTCCCGTCATGGATGATCTCAACACCTTTTTTACCGACCTTGAACGTGACACCACCTTCCACCGGACCGTTCGTGCCAGCATCACGGTCGCAAAGCGAACACTCAACCGTTATTACTCCCTGACGAACGGCGCTGAAGTGTATCGGATCGCGATGAGTCTGTTTTTATCTTTCAAATGGTCTGCGTGTTTACCGTGCACAGTGCTCCATCCGCGTCACCGTCTCAAGTACTTCAAAGATGCCAGCTGGTCGGAGGACTGGATTGTAAACGCCAAGAAGATCCTGCGGGACCGGTTTGACCAACACTATCATCAGAACTTGGTGCAGACTGACGACAACTCGGACAAATCTTCACCCGAGGCAACTGACGAAGACTCGGACGAGTTCAACAGTCCGCAAAAGGTCAGTCTCTTGTAATGCGAGGTTGCTCTTTTTTCTTATAATAAACAGGGCAAGAACCGCTACGACAATCTCGCAGCCTTCAAGACGCCGAAAGCTGCCTCGTTGGGTGACGAAATCGATCATTACCTTGCCGGCGATGTGGAGGATGTGAAAGATCCTATTAAATGGTGGGTTGAAAGGCGCGCCGTCTACCCCTGCCTCTCCCAGATGGCCATCGACTACCTGCTGATCCCTGGTGTGTGCTGACTGCCCGTTACGCCTTTCACTGCTGAATTGTGATGCTTAGCGACATCGGTTTCCATCGAGTGTCTGTTCAGCCGTGGCCGACTGATATTGAGCCACACGCGCAGCCGGCTCTCGTCACAGTCTATTTGTGCACTGATGTGCTTAGGGCAGTGGAGCCGGCTAGGGTTGGTGAAGACGGAGGATGTGATGCATGTCGTGAAGGATGCTGACGTGCCGAAGGATGAAGACGAGCCTGAATTGGAGGATGGATGGGATAAGATCGAGTTGAATGCACTGTAATTCACCTTCCAAAAAAAACCCCATTATGCGGCCAACGGAATAGCTCTACCCGCCAGCTACCCGCAGGTAAAACCCGTACCCGTACCCGCAGGTACGGGTACACCGCCACCACGGGTACGGGTACGGCGCGCGACACCCACGGGTTTACCCGTGCCAATGCCTAAATGCCGTACAAACAAGAAAACCTAAAGGTAATGGTGAGGTATGAGAGTGGACGGTAGCGATACAAGATGAGATGCTATTGGCTAAGAGGAATGCCCTGCTCATCCTCATCTTCGCCTTGACGTTGTCGATGGTGTTGGACGACTCGACCTCGAGGGTGATTGTCTTGCCGGTAAGGGTCTTGACAAAGATTTGCATTCTGCAGCGAAGATGCAGAACTACGTTTGATGAGAAACCGGCGTAAGAGTGGTTGAGTGAACGTACCGAGCTGAAAGGTGGACGCCTTCTGGATGTTGTAGTCAGAGAGGGTGTGGCCGTCCTCCAACTGTTTGCCGGTAAGATCAAGCGCTGTTGGTCGGGGGGGGATGCCCTCCTTGTCCTGGATCTTCGCCTTGACATTGTCGATGGTGTCAGACGACTCCAGAGTGATGTTCTCCCCAGTAAGCGTCTTGACGAAAATCTGCATTCCGCCGTGGAGACGAAGAACTACGTGCTAGTAAAAAACCCGCGAGCTCAAGCAGCAGATTGAACATACCGAGATGAAGGGTCGACTCCTTCTAGATGTTGTAGTCCGAGAGAGTGCAACCGTCTTCGAGCTGCTTGCCAGCAAAGATAAGACGTTTCTGGTCGGGCGGGATGCCCTCCCTGGATCTTTGCCTTGATGCTTTCGATGGTGTCGGAGGACTGGACCTCGAGCGTGATGATCTTCCTGGTGAGCGTCTTTACGAAAATTTGCATTCCGCCGCGGAGACGAAGAACTACACGATATTGAGAAGACGGGATGACTCAGATAGGGATCGAATGTACCAAGGTGAAGTGTTGACTCCTTCTGGGTGTCGTAGTCCAAAGGAGTGCAAGGTCGATGCCGGGAGATGGCTCAGTGACACCACATGACCACACACCAGTGTGGGTCCTCGTGGTCATCTCACCCAAGTGACCACACACGAAATGGGTCCTCTTGGATGAGGATTTGGAGCTAAGGGCCAAGCGGAGGGTGGACTAGGTGGTCGTCAAGACGAAAGACAGGCGGATGTTGAGCGACGAGAATGGGGGCAGATTGTCCCATTTGAGAGGGGTCAAAGTCGAGCTGGTGGAGTGCGGAGGCCATTGGGGAGTCGCGCCAGACGTTGAAGGCACTAGAGCGTGGCCAGACAGGCGCGAGGGGGAGGTGGGAGTGGCCGGAGCAGCGTGTGAAACAATTGCCTAATGCGTGACATACTCATGTCCAAATCGGGGCATAAGTGGTCCCGGGGCACTGCACCAGAGTCCCAGGACCGCCCTCAAAAAATCAACAACGCTTCCTCGACTGGCCCAAGCAGCCTGTTATTCCTGCCGTAGGACCGTCCCAGGATGTCCTCAGCAGTCAGTGACGCGTACTCGACATCCGTTGCATTGAGAATGCGTACAACTTGAAGGCGCTGGGCTCCATGAGATCACCATACTCTTTCCTTCGCCTGATTGTTGCTAGGCAATGAGTGCTACAGGAGGCTCTGGTAACTCTTCACCAGCGAGGTACATCAACTTGAAGGTTAATGTTGCTGCACAAGAAACAAGTTTCTTCTGATTTTGACGCCACTCACAGCGCGCTCAAGACACCTATCTCCATCGTCTCGCAAAGTGTCTCATCCGCCGCAAGCTTCTTCAACCATCATTGCCAGACTAACACTGCAGAGGCTGTAGAGGGTCAAGCGGTTTGCGTCAAAGTCGTGAGACGTCGAGCAAGACGTGCAGGATGGGAAGTGTGATAACCTCTGAGTTGGCCGTGACAAGAAACACCTGGAGGAGCAGGATATGTGTGTCACCTTTGAGCATGGCACAAACACCTTGAAGTGCGCAGGCTCCGACTCTACGGTTATCGGCACTGGTCGAGCGGCGAAGCAAACGAGAAGATGCAGTTGACCGCACCAAGCTTGGCTCCAAATTCCCTATTATAAGGTGAGTCGTAACTCTCAGCCATTATTTTCTGTCTCTAACTGATTTCCTTCAGGCCGGCAAACATGCCCAGAACTAGAATACGACGACTCCCTCTCCACCGTCTTTAACGCTATCCACACTTAGTCAACAAAGCTTTCGACAGTGCGTCCGACAACTGATTCTCCGCTGACACGTTTATCGAGGACGACTGGCCCGTTCAGAATGTCCACAAGACTCTCCTCGACCGTGTTGCTGACTTTTGTCAATGAAAGTTATGTCGAAAAGGTGCGATCGTCAACGCCACTGGATTCAGACGACAATGGCTCAGACCACAAGGGCAGACACCTTGGCTCTTTAACGGTGAAGATCGCTTAGTTGGGTAACACTGGGTGCGGAGAAGACTGCCACATACTGAAGAAAAGAAAATCCAAAAAAAAAAGCCGAATTCAAGTGTCTTTCTTATTCTGTAGAAATTAAATTACAACACTTGGCTGGTATTCACACTACGGGCATGTGCCCATAATCCAGGCCAGATTATGGTGAGATTATTCAAAATAATCTATCAATAATCTATCAATAATCTATGACATGATCCGGCCCGGATTATTTTGCATAATCTTTCAATAATCTCATCATGTTCCGGGCCGGAACATTCAAAATAATCCACCCCAGATTATTGATAGATTATGAATTGCAATATATACATATATGGAATTGCCCTTTTGAGAATGTCCATGTATAGTAACTTTACAAACTGCATATTTGCCTTATTTAGAAGGTGTAGTACAGCCAGCAGTGTCTGAATATAATTTAAAGACCATGGACTGAACTGAGTTGTTAGTATGTGCAAATTGTGGGTTTAGAGTGTATATTGCAGTACTGGCTACCACACAAATAATACTGTACTGAGTCCAATGACCAACTGGAAACCCCAAATATCTTCATCTCGACGCAGCTTGCAATGTGTTTTGGCTCCGCATAGAATGAGTGAGATGGAGTTGATGGTGAGGGATGAAGAAGCTGTGGGGTAACCTCCTGAGGATTGTCATGACTGGCACACAAGACGACTGTATGAGTGTGTGGACCCAAAGAAATTCAACTCATCCGCTGGTGCCATCATTGCTGGAACGAATTGTGCTTCCGTGTTGTTGTGCATTCACAATACCAAGTAACCTTCTCCTCACCAAGGCCGCAAGGGCAGCTCGAAGCGCAGAACCGAGTGCAGCGTTAATGCGAGGCATTAGAGCGAAACAGCAGGAAGTGCAGTCAACAAGCACGCGACGGCGGTTCGATGATCTGCAGGGTTGACGAAGAGACCAGTCCGCTGATTTGTGTGCTCAGGACTCAGGTGTGGAAACAGCTAACACTAGGAAGAGCGCTAGCTCCAACTAACCAAAAACCAACCACCAACCACCATCAACCTGCCGAGTCGTCGTCCTGACAGCATATGCCAGCTTAAGGGTGCTCAGGAATCCGCTCTACAGAGTGCCCATGGAAAGAGATGGTGCTTATCCCTCTGAGGAAACAAGCAGCACATGAAAGGTACAGTGAGGAACAAGCTAGACCAAGGCGTGTACAACGAGTCTCTAGTCCAAGCAGGGCTTGGAACAAGAGGGAACTCGAGGTTTGGATGTAAAGCTTCCCAACTGTAGCACAGAATAGTTGTAAAATGTCCTCCTAGCCGCTTTAGACGTACAGCTGGGCAATCTCTTTCTCAATGAGAAGACCAAGCTCGATGTCCTTGCGCTTTCCAACCCCAAAATATCTCTCCAATGCCTTATTCTGCTGTCACAACCTAACCAATGCTTGTTCCATCGCCATGTTTCTTATTCAGCCACTCAAATCCTTATTCGGCCACCATGTTTGTTGTTCCCTGCCAAGTCCTGTTCGCTGTCGAGTCCAATGTCCAACCAAATCCAACCAAAACATCCATATTCACTGCCGAAACCCTTATTCCCTGCTGTAACTCTTATTCACTGTCGCTGTCTGCAAGTCCCAATCCAACCAATGCCTTCACGAGTCCAAGGAGCGATACAACACGCTTTAATCCCAGCCCTCAACAGTCCTAAAGCCCTCTAAACCCTTCATCTCAACTCCAAAACACCCAGACCCTCTGAAAATAGCTTAATCCCTTAGACTCTCCAACCCAGAAGCGAACTTGAAAGAAGATTTATTTGTACAAGTCATGTGACCTGCCCAGCCAAACCCCTAGACCGCACCCAAAGCCCTAAGGCCGAAGAGGGGGGCCAGTTGCCTCCTGAGCAGCTACAAACAGTGCTACTTATATACTAGTGCCAAGAAACCATTACAAACCAAGAGAATAAGCGAAAATGAGTAAATATGGTGCCATAGTGGCCGTTTCTCCGTGTCTAGAGCGGTCCATAGTCCTTAGTAACCTCCCCAGAGCGAGCACAGGTCTCTACATCAACCCCTAACTGTCCAATCCGGAATATCCATGTTTCCCTTCTTCCCTGCTGCTGTCCCCTCCAGAACGACAGTCCCATCGTATAGAACGACTCTCCAGCTTTCTAACGATGCCCAATATGTCCCCAAAAGCCCAGATAGTCATAGAGAAATCCAAGGAACAAGTCTGCAGATGAGTTGATGCCATTGTCGGCACCACGGAATTGCTCCGAATTGCTCCGAAACACGGTCAGGTGACTCCCAGGACATCATAGACTCTCATCGTCACCCACAAGTCCAACAATACGACGGAATAAGGCTTGTTCCCAGTCGACCCATCCACCGAATAAGACCAGAACTTGAACCAATGTGAAGTTGGTTGTTATTCCCTTTGAGTACATGCAGGTTGGATCTTCCTGCAATAGATGTGGGCTCTGCTAGTGGTCATGTGTACAATGAACTCATAGTGCTCTGCAGGCTGTCAACCCCATTGCAATCCTTGTTCACTGGTGCAGATATCTCCCAACTAGCTATTTGGGACTCATACTAGTTCTATGATGTGCGCTCAAGGAATAACAAGGAATAAGCATGTTTCCACGCCTACTCCAAAAAGCGGCTTATCACCACAGCGGGAAGACTTCATCGATATCTGAAACAACAAGCATCAAAACTGGCATTTCGTCAACGACAGGAAGAGGAATGGGCTTCTCACGCACCGTTAGGTCATAGAGATATAGCGTCTCGTCGATTGTGATGATGGCCAGACTGCTCTCCAGAGGAAAACAAGTGTTCTGACTAAAAAGTGTGTCTTGCAAGGCTTGTAATGCGCCAGATTGTATGGCCGTGGTTGACACATAGAAGGTGAACAGGAAGTGTAAAGGTTGTGGTTGTCGTGGTCCTGCCGGTGGCGGCTCGAGAGAAAAACATGGCATTGAGAGTCGTTGTGGTGGATTGGTGGCCTAGTAATCGGACAGAACAATAAATTGACTGTCCCACGGTTCAGTTCTAGACGTCGGTTGTGGTCTGTGCGGCGGAGGTTGCCATCCAGATGACAGAAATATTTGGGGAGCACTGGCTAGACACGTCAGCTTTGTACATTCTTGTTTGCAGGTCTCATGGGAGCACAAATTGCACTTTCACGCATTCCCTCATGTTCCCAAGTACACCACGAGTTGATGTATGCTCTGCAGTATACCCAACGGGATGGGCCGTTGTGATGCTGCAGGCGTTCGCACAGCGGGCATGAATTGCGACACTGGCACAACGACACTTGCCATGACATTCAATCCGACAGCGGACAACCCAGGCCCCAGCAAAACCCTTTGTGCGTGTTGAAAGGGACATTGTAAACAAGTTGTAAAGCCTTGATCAATGTTTGTTCCATCAATCAATAAATTCCCCCATCTTGTCTTCCTCCTACCACTCGACATTCATGGGTACTGGACACAGTTTTACAGCTTGTCTTCTTTCTGGTTCAAGGCTTCTGCTGCATGAACTTGCTCGTATCCTCTCATCTTGGAGGCCGTGATGCAAACCATGAGGCATTCCGAACAAAGGGATCTCAGCCACAAACACGATGCACGGATATATCCGAGCTCACGGCGACTGACACGATCTCAGGATCTCAGGCTGTTGTCTTTGTGCCGTTTCCTTTGAATACGACGCGTTGCTTGCAAGGCTCCCACCGCCTGCACCTTCCCATGTCTACGAATAGCGGGTGTAAACGCCGTGCGAGCAGATCTCCTGCAGCCGACACGGGTGGGAACAACACGCCTTCCACTTCTTCCGCTCCACCCACGAAGAAGCCCCGTTCTCGCACTACGGCGACGGGTTCCTCGACAGTCCGGAGCAGTCAGGCGGAGAAGGGTAAACGCAAGCGGCGCGGAAATGGGATTTCCAAGCGCGACACGCCGGATGGTGCGGGACCTACTCGGGTGCGTCGCTACCCTTTGTCCACTCTTCTCTTCATCTAATGGAACTCTCCAGGACGCCTTCACCTGCCATATTCGCGCCTTAGCTGGCCTGCTGAACGCAACCTCTGTTCTCAACAAAGCAGAGACTCTGAAATGCATCGAGTTTTACAACCAGCGCTGCAACAGTGCAAACGACTCACCACTCGGCATTCGGCAGCTAGTTGACCAATGCAGAACCCCCAACACCGAGGCGCATCGCCGCGCGGAGCAACTGTTGGATAACGCATCGACGCCGGCCGCTGGTCCAATCACCAACGACATCGCTACAATTCCAGCCAAGCATCTTGCGTCCTCGTTTGCTGCTGTTGCCCGAGCCGGACTGAAAGCATTCCTCCCAGATGTCTTTGGTCCAAAGGGATCGTCCTACAACGAGCTCCATCGCCACCTCGCAGTCTCCACGTTCACGGCCATTGCTACATGGTTCGGATTTACCGAGCTTACCGTCTCCCTTGGCTGGGCACAAGACATCGTTCTTCTCGAAGGCATCTATGACAACTTCGTCTATGGGACTCTTCGAAGCAGCAGTCGTCTTGCAGATAGGAAGGGGCAGAAGAAACTCGTTGAAACAGCGGAGCTCACGGCAAGACGGCGAAGGCGCGAACGGGTACGTCGCATAATCGAGCACCTTGGCGTCAGCTAACCGCTCTAGCTCTGCGACCGTCAATATGAGCAGGCTAAGCTGGAGGGGTGGCGCAAGGCGATTCTTCGCATGGTCAAGAACGACGGTCTTCACTCCGACGATGAGCCGATCAAGGCGGAAGCTCGTAAGATTACTGACCCTGTGCAGTATATTTACCACGCATGCGAAAAGCCGTACCGCAATGCCAAGCTCACGGGGCTGTTTCGGTCGCTGGATGAGCGCATTCAGGACAAGCTGGCGCGAACCCCAAAGGCAGGAAAGCTGTAAGTGCGCTTTTTGAATCCTTATTCCTGTCACCAATGATTTCAGCCCGGAGGCACGTAAAGTGGACCAGCTGCTTCCGCCGTCTGCACTTTCCAAAATTCATCCCACCGTCGTTGATAACAAAGACAAACCAAAGAAAAACCCCATGCCACCAATCGACACATTCGATTCCATGTACTACAACCGTGTCATGGACATGGAAGAGCGCGCATTCTTCGCAGATGGTCCTCCGGCTCTTCCTCCTCTCGAGTACTGTACCGGCGCCGCGCTCGTAGGCCACTGGATGTCCATGTCTTCCAACGAGTTCATGCCCTTATTTGGCGAGGAGACCCTTGCGGAGTACCTGTGTCCGACGCCGAAGGAGATGGAAGCGGAGAGGGAGAGGATGGAAGCGGAGGATGCTGACGACGAGATGGACACAGACTTGGATGATACGGACCGGGAGGACGACAACGACAAGGAGGAGGGGGAGGTTGAAGCGCAAATGCAGACTGAAGATTAGATTTTTTTTCTTGCTTATAGAGCTCATAGAGCGAGCGTAGATTTTTCCCTCACATGGTATAATGAACTTTTCGGAGTTTTTCCTCACAAAACAAAAGAAAAAAAATTGCGGGGATGTTTCAACACGGCAGAACCCTTCTAGAGTATCCTGAGAAGCTTTTTGAAAAAAAACGGGCCCTTAACTACCTATAGATTTCAAGACCTATTCGAGACCAGTCATGACGACGTGCCAGACGACAGCAGCGCTGGTGACAGTAACTAAATTTCTGAACATGCAGTTATTATTGTCATATGAGGATGGTTATCTCCCCCAGTTTTGGGATCTTAGAGTGAAAGCCCCGACGAACGGCGGCGGGTTGACCATCAGCCTGCAATATGTGATGCATGATGTAAGTATCGCCTGCTGTTGTAGCACATGTGATAGTAACTCAATTTCTGAACAGGCAGTTATCTTCATCATATGAGAACGGTCATTCCCCCAATTTTGGGATCTTAGAGTCAAAGCCCCGATGAACGGCGGCGGGTAGACCATCAGGATGTATGATGTAAGTGTCGCCTGCTGTTGTAGCACATATGACAGTAACTCAATTTCTGAACAGGCAGTTATTATTGTCATATGAGAACGGTTATTTCCCCCAATTTTGGGATCTTAGAGTCAAAGCCCCGACGAACGGCGGGGGGTTGACCATCAGGCTGCAATATTTGATGCATGATGTAAGCGTCGTCTGACCTGTTGACACTTTGATCGCCGCTTGTCAACCACCAACCACCACCATGCCAGAGGCCAACGAAGCCCACGCTGCGGCTTTTGTTGCTCAACGGGGCCTGGACATAGCTCTCTCCCAAGGGGAATCCCTCCAGGTCCAATCCATAGTCTTCGACCCAACAGACACAGAGCGAGAAAAAGCGAAATATGCAGCCGGAACTCTCAACGGTCTGCCCCTCACCTTCGAACCTTCGTTTCTGGATGTCATGCGCGGAAATACCACCTCTCAGAACGATCTGTTCGGCCCCTTGCATAACCCTGCATCGAAACAATCGAAATCGAAATCGGCCACTCCAGCTACTGCGTCGAAAAGGCCCAGAAAAGCCGTCAGCAAAAAGAAGGTCGATAAGAAGCCCAAGAAGCCGCGTAAATCGTCGAAGGAGAACTTGGATCCAACCTCGAAATCGGAAGACAACACCGACACCGTTCCTCTCGCAATTACGTTGATGCATCTTCATGGCTTCCATCCCCATCTGCGCGGAATTATCCTGAACCTAGGAATCGTGTTTCTCGGTGTGAGTCAAACTCTGTCTATTAAAGCTTACCACGAGTTGCCATACCCGCGGATGTCTGCACAGGTACCAGTGTAAAAAACCCGTGGATACAGGTACCCGTTTCCCACGGATGCCACGAGTACAGGTATGGATCGAGCAAAATCTCGGAGGTCATTTGCAAGCTCATCTCCCTATGTAAACCCATTAAGGAGCCATTAGATTCAACAACTCAGCTGTAGGGAAGGTTCATCTCACCCATCTACCATAGTATGACGGCTGTGGACCCCTTACAACCTGTATTCAGCCCAAAAACCCGCGGGTTATCCGTGCAGGTACCTGTATCTGCGGATACAGGTATCCGTTTTCCCACGGATGGCAAGAGTGGAGGTATGGCTTTTGAGGACCCAAAAACCCGCAGGTATTGCAAGGTTTAAAACCCGTGCAACTCGTGGTAAGCCTTACTGTCTATATGTACCACCCATTAATAAGCACCAGATTAATTACCTGACGCACACAACCGTCGAATGGTATACAAGAACTCAGTGGGATAATTTGATCTGTCTTGTCCCATGCAGAGTATGTGTGCTTTCTCTCTCTCTCTCTCTCTATCTGCTGGGTATTTTTCTGACCGCTTCGATTCAGGTCCGAGGATTTCGAATCGGCATTGCGTTTGTATTCGAGCACCGTGTATTTGCAGTGGTCTCTCACGACAACATGTTCCAAGTGCGTTATTTGTTCTCCATTCCTGCGACCTGTTAGTTTATGTGTAATTAGCCGACATGGAACAAGACACTTGAAGCCTTTGGTATTCCTCCCTCCCCGACCAAAGACCGTGACCGCTGGCTTGCAAACGCGAAGGAGTGGGTCACTGAGCAGCTGAAGTCGAGGTCCGAAGCGCTTGCAGCATTCGTAATCCGAGAGAACAAAACGATCTGGGAAGGTGCTGGCGTATACACGGTGTCCGAAATATTCTTTCTGGCAGGTGCGTTTGAGTAGCTTGACTGTGGAGGAGGAACTGACCAAACTACAGGTCTTCGGGGTTCAACAACTATCCGGCAGCTGGTGCGCAACCCGTCGGCCATAGCGCGTCTCCTCTGTGCGTTCTACACCCATGTCAAATTCGGAGCGGAGCACGCTAGGTAACAGTCTACTTCGTTCTTCTTTTATTCTGAGCTCACCGAACGGTGAATTCAACAGATCTATTGTGTCAGCCAGCATGGTCGACGGCATCCTGGCACCGACGGACGACCAAAAGTCTGCGGAATCGCACTATCTCCACGTGCATGGCAAGGAGCATACAATGATTTCGCAACGTATGTACGACACGATAACGGTATGTCCGCCACTGCTGTCCTGTCTCCCCCACTCAACGGACGGTCTTTTTGCTTAGTACCATGCTGAATTGGATGCACTCGAGCCTGCTCTTATCGATGCTGAGATTCTTGCTCTGTTCGCACCTGCTATCTTTGGCACAGCCCAGGCTGAGAAGCTTGGATTCAGCGCAACCGCATACTGCTCTTCTTTTCTCGCTGCATACACACAAGAAGGTATGTGCATTAGCACGGCTATTGCGCAGTTACTGACAAATGTTAAGGGGTTTCCGCTGTCAATAATACATCAACCAACCTGCGCTCCGACATCTACGACACGATCTTTCGCACCCCAAACGAGTTGCGCGCGCGCAAAGCGGACGTCACTGCGCATCGCGTAGGAGCCGGCAAAGGATGCAAGCAATTTTGGACGGTTTTCAAGGAGACTCATTTGCTGACGTACATCGCTTGCCTCTTTCATGTTTGCCAGAGTCCGATATCTTACCACAGAAATTTCCCGCTTTTGCGCGGCTACCGCAAGTACTTGTTCCTCCATTTATCGCTCTACACCTCCAAGGAGGCCATCGGCCTGCTCGAATATTGCAGTAGTGGATTCCCGGTAACCTTTGGAGGAGTGACACGGTGTGTTGCTTCTTGCCGGGCTGAGATTTATTATTCTGACTGCACAATAGTGCCATGGCATGCCAGGGCGACCCGCAGTTCTCAAACTTTCATCACGAACGGCGCCATGTCGGCCAGAAGCGCGCTAACATTATCATGGAAACGAACCACGGTCGACGGAAAAGAGGATGGGAGGAGACGGAGATGAAGCTGCGCAATGATTCACTGCCGTTGACGCTGGCTGCTGCTGATGCAGGCCGTGTTGTGTTGGAGGCGCGGGCAAAAAAAAGGGCAGCTCCAGACGATGAAGTGCCCAGGGTGATCAAGAGGCGCAAAGGAGCCGATGCAGCTATCCGAGAGCAATTTAAATCCATAGGGAACATATTCTAGTCGTCTTGCTGCCGTGCCATGTATCGATCCTATCCTATCCTATCCGAGTTTCTCCGTGACAGCCGTGTATGCTTGAAGTGCGGATATGGTAATGTTTTGGCTGTGCAACCTTCGCCAACAAAATGATAAGAAGTTGTTAGACTGCGAAGATTGATATATGGAGTGAGATTAAAAGCGGAGTCAAGAGACATTCCCTCGCCATTCTCTCCCTCTCCCATGGCCCCGAAGCTAGTGCCCTGCACTTGCTCTCACTTTGGGTGCAACAAGAGCTTTATCGAAATCGATGGGACACGACAGCCTGGCAAACTCGTATCATTGGCGCTCCGCAAAAGGCACAGAACGGGGATTCGTCCCAAGAAAACAGGAAAACAAAGAAAACGAACCGCCTACACTTGGAGGCAGGCACCACATGGGGATGGTGCGCAGGAGGCAGAGACAGATTTGGAGGATACTGATGAGGAGGATGCCCAATGTGCGTCAGGTTTTGTGTGCGGTGTGATATATTTATGGTCCTACAGATAACGTGAATGAAGACCCTCAACATTCCACTGCCAATACTTGCCGAACCAGGTGTGTGTGTGTGTGTCAAGAATGAGACCAGAAAAACAAGCTCAATCTCAAAATTCTTCAGAGGTCCCACGTGGTGCCGCACTCATTGTCCAACTCTGCACAATGCTTGCAATCTGGCTTCATGTCCAAGCAAATGTCAGTCGGAACACAGTTAACATAGTTCTGAAGGCGCTGGAGTTAATCATTGCAACTGTCTTGGATGTTGTCCGGATATCTCTGGCTGCTCAGGGTATCTCTGCTGAGCTGCCAACAATTGAAATTCCAGTTGATGTTCGGACTATGCATGCACACTCTGATCTGGAACCTGAAATTACTCGGACCGTCTGCTGCCCAAAGTGCTACTCTCTATATCCTGATGATCTATTGAAGATTCCTGTGCGCTGCCCGTTCAAACGCTCGCCACGTGCCAAGCCATGCAATGTTGAGCTATGTCGCAAGCGGCGAACGGGTACTGGCACCAAGGATGTGCCTCACACAACGCTCAATAGACAGGACTTTGATTCCTGGTTGAAATTCTTCCTCTCACAGCCTGAGGTGGAGGAACATCTGGCTACTGCTGTTGATAGGGGCTTTCTTGCACCTGGCGACCCTGTTTGTGATTTGCGTGATAGTCGTGCTTGGTTCGAGCTTCGTGACTATCTTTCTACCAAATACAACTTGGTCTTTGGCCTGTACATTGACTGGTTCAACCCATACACCAACAAAATTGCTGGTCAGTCAAGAACCATTATTCTATGCACGGATATTTATATTATTACTTTTAGGCAAGGTTGTCTCTTGTGGAGCTGTGGCACTCTGCTGCTTGAACCTTCCTCCGGAAATGCGATACAAAAGAGAATTCATCTTTGTTGATTCTCTTATTCCTTCTCCGGAAAAAACAGACGCCACCACCCTACCTCACGTCATTGATCCACTTGTGAAAAAGATCCTTAGTTATAATGCTCCTGGGAAGTTGGTCCAGACTTATACACATCCTGAAGGGGTGGATGTTCAAGCACGGATTATTCCCCTTATTGCGGACCTCCTTGCTGCATGAGAGACAGGGGGATTTCTATCTCATGCAGCAAACAAATACTGCTGGGCCTGCCTCCTCACCTCTGATGAGAATCATCGGCTGGACCATCAGAACTGAAAACTCCGAACCAATTACCAGGTTAAGAAGGATGCCAGGGACTGGCTAGCAGAGAAAACCAAAAAGGGCCGAAATGCCAAGGCAACTGCAACTGGTGTCCGGTGGTCCTCCTTGCACCGTCTGCCCTATTGGAAGCCGGTCACACATACTATTCTTGGCTTCATGCACAACTGGCTTGAGGGTGCTCTGAAGTTTCAGCTTCGTGTTGTCTGGGGCATTGGCCGCACCAAAGAAAAAGAACTGGAGCTTTTAAAAATCCAGGACACCGAAGACTACCAGGAGGATGGAGCAGAGACTGCAAGTGAGGCTAGCGACCTGGAGAATGATCCTCTAGATGATGATACTCAGCTGGCAAAATTTCGGAAGGTGTATGATGCTGAATCTGGAGACTCTGGAGACGAGGACATTGACATGGAAGATCTGGATGTTGAGTCTCCAGGAAGTACCCCTCGGGCAACTCCTGCTCCGTCTTCCCGTGTCGGTAGCAGTTCAGTTAGCAGTGATGAGGATGATACAGAGATTGAGTCAGATGACGATGACCCAGACTGGGTTGACACTGCTGTTTTTGGAAACTTCAAACTATCTAAATCTGTCCTGGCTAAAATTCGGACTTTCATAAAAGAAGTTTCACTTCCATCACATGTGGCACGCCTACCGGAGAACCTTGGTGAAAAGAAGCATGGCAAGCTGAAGGCTGAACAGTATCTCACACTATTCAGTGCAATCCTGCTACTTGTGCTGCCTGAGCTGGAGCTTGAATTGGCAGAGAATGAAACAGCGAGCAAGCAGATTCTTGATGGGTTCTACCACCTGGTGGCAGCCACAAATATTATCTCCTCCTTCCAGACCTCTGACGAGGAGGCTAAAGCTTACACTGAGCATGTTGTTGCATGGCGGGAGAGTACACAAAAAACATTTCCAGACATCAAGGAACCCCCAAACACTCACTACTCCTTGCATTATGAGGAACAACTAAGGCACTGGGGACCTATCGCTGCACTAAGTGAATTCTGGGGTGAACGTCTGAATGGAGATCTCCAAAAAACAAAAACCAATAAACATCTTAGTGAGCATTATTTTTTTCTTTTTCCAACTCTTGGTTGACTATTTTCATAGCGGACATAGACTTGACAATGCTGCGACGTATTGCCCAGGCCTGCCGACTTCTCGCAGTATTGCAACACCATGATCTCAAAGAGCCAACCTTGAAGGAACTTGCCGAGATTTTGGAGCCAGGTTCAGCAAAGTCAAGTGCTGGTTCAGCAGAACTTGACGATGCTGCTCTTGCAAAATATCTTGCTGCTGCATCCCGCATGACAAAGAAAGAGTACAAACTCATTCTTGACTACCTCAATGCCTCTGGTGATGCACATGTCAGCTGGCTCAGTATGCCTGATTTGGAGTATTGCAACTTTATATTGCCTCCTAATGCAAAGTGCTTGCGGCAATATAAAGAAAATGGTTGGACATACAGTCACCAGGCTTCTCACTCTCCAAATAGTCTCATCCAGCTCCGTACTCCAAACAGCACAGCACCGGTTACTGGAGTCATTGACAGGATTTTGGAGATACCTATTCATGGCTTTCTTCGAAAATTCCTTCTTGTGCACCTCCATCGTCCCTTGAATATCGAGACGACTCCCCACCAGCGTTATCCTCGATTTATGACAAACATTGTAGCTGTTGAGCCCTACAAGACGCTGACATTCATTGAACCACAGCATGTTATCACCCATCTGTCTGCTTTCATCCGACCATCCCAAACCTATGCAGGGATAAACGAACGGCACATGGTTGTATGTGCTGCACTTAACCGAGGGCGTAAATCATAAATGTAAATAATGATATTCCTTCTCACAGACCTTTTAATGTTATTGCCGCTTGCTTTTGACCTAGTTGGCCACTCATGTGTATTTTTTTTGTGTGAAGAATCAAGCACAGAGCTCACCGGAGATCCAGCAAAATGGACCTCAGGATATATCATGGAAATACAACCAGTAAATCCTGGCATACCGACGAAATTTTACACAGGATTTATTCAGGGCAGAATTTTTTTTTCACATATTTCCTCAATAAGTCCTGAGTACATCCTGTATACACGCCACATGAATCCCAGATATATCCTCGGTGCCTGGTGGACGGTGGCTTCGCGTTCCCGGGCTCTTCCCGCATGTGTTAAATCCCGTGCCGGAGATATGCGGAAGTGACCCGGAGGGGTAACCGGAGCGGAGATACCGGATGTAACCGGAATGAGCGCAAGCACCACAGGAGAGTAAGGGTGTGCGTACTACCCTGGCCGGAGGCGAGACGGGAGGTTCCGGTCGACGAGCGGAGCAAGTCGGAGGATGACCGGAAGAGAGAGGCAAAGGCAAGACGAGTAGTCAAGAACGTTAATAATCAAACTGAAGTACAAGACGAGTAGCTACTGGTATTTATAGTAAGTAGGGAACGGAAGGAGACGAAGAAGTAAGTAGCTAGACAATAAGGATTATCGACAGATAAGGAAATAAGCGAGAGACAATAAGAACAATAAGAATGGAGTCCCAATGTGGGAAACACTCAGTAAACCTTCATTGCGTAAAAACCCAAGTAGCCCGAGGGCTTAGGTCTATGTTGGATGACGTCCGGGGTTCAGAGTCCGGAGTCCGGAGTCCGGAGCCTCCGAGGTCTCCGGTAAGTCCGGAGACCGGAGGGGTCGGAGTGAATGTGCATGGATATAACAGCATGATTGTACAATAGAAGTCAATTCTGCTCGGTATAGCTACAACACGGCACCAATAGGTACACGACAGAGGTACGCGCGCGACACATCCCCATCCTGTCCTGCATCCGCATCCGCATCCCATACATCCGCATCCCGTCCCGTCCTGCCCTGGGCCCACCTCCCATGCTGTATTGAGCCAAAGAGGCCGGCCGCAGCATGCCGGCGATTGGCTCGTCGTCGATTCGGCTTTCGGAGCACCGCCATGGTGTTCACGCGGCAATACAGGAGGGTTCTGGCGAGGCGTCAGTATTAGTCGACTCCTGGTCCCTGGATCGCCTTTTTGACATTGGGAATGAGTGAAAATCGATTATCTGCGGATGAAGGACGCACCTTGACAATATTGAGCGCTCGCCATGCCCGTCAGACAAACTCTCGTCGCACCGTCCAGCACTCTGGTCGTCTGCCAGTGGGACCCTCCTCGGAAAGAATGCCTTCATCCGAGTCGACTTGTGTCCGTTGGTGGTGGAGCGCAACATATTGAGCACTCGTAAGTGAGGATTGAACACACACCTGCAGGCCGAAGTTCCCATGATTAGCGCACGTATGTAGCATTGCGCGTCGTCTGCGCTCCACATCTCCACCTCCTGTCCCTGTCCACGATGGTGCTCGGGTATCCGCCGGTGTTCTGCGCTCTTGTTCGATGTTCGGCATGGGCGTTGCGCGGAGACAGTTGCTGTTGCGCGGAGACAGTTGCTGTTGCGCGGAGACAGTTGCTGTTGCACGGAGACAGTTGCTGTTGCGCGGAGACAGTTGCTGTTGCGCGGAGACAGTTGCTGTTGCGCGGAGACAGTTGCTAGTTGCTCGAGTTGCGACGGGGTTTCCGAGCACTTGAAGAAGCTCTTGCGAGCTTGATGCGTGGGTTGAGCTTGCGTGGAGTTGAAGCCAGAGTAGCATCGGAAACGGTGAGGAGGGCAGAGAGGGAGGATGAGGGGGAGACCAAAGGTGGCGGAAGCCGGCTCGAAACGGCTCGCCGACGGCGTCTGCTGACATGAGAAATGGAAGTGACACGGCGGAAAGAAGCGCTGAGGCAGAATTTGCACGATTTCGTCTGGTGTTGCTGGTGCACGGGCGTACGAATGGGCGGGTTGAAAGGTGCCTGCGAAGCTGAGCTCGTCGTGGGTGGAAGTAAGGAAAGCAAGGCTGTTTTGACGTGCGTGAGATAAGAAGCGAGGCGCCGAGTACGGCGAGTGGAGCGCGTGTGAACACCTGTCAGTTAGAGGCCTGATGCGAGACAGAATAATAAGAGAAGGAGTATATGACACGACAGTTGATTTGTTGCTCAATTCTCTCGTGGTTCGATACCGACGCGTGTAAGTCAAATTGTGAACAGGCAATTCTCATTAGTTCAGGATGAATTATGTCTAGCCAAAATTTTAGCCCTTACGGTCAGAGCCCTGTTGAGCAGTGACCTATCAGTCATTTGATGGGTGGCCGACGGGCCGATCCAACCCGAACATCCACGACTGAGTCCATGCGACGTCTAACTCCAAGGCAACGTCCAAAGGCTGCGTCCATGTCATGCCCAATAGGACAAAGAAAATACACGTGTGGGAGATCTAGATACGAATCTCCGATCTGACCAATGACACATCTGCACAAAGAGAATTGTGTGCATGGCTGTTACATGTCATTGCAAGTGTCGTTGCAAGTGTCGTTGCGCAAGTGTCGCAATTCATGCCCGCTGTGTCGTAGAGATAGATTTCCAAAATACGGCTTTTGTACTATCAAGTCTCAGTTGAGTCGTCCTCTGGGGATTGTGTTTGCAATGGTGGAAACTGTGTTTTTAAATTGTGTGTGTGTGTGTGTGTGTGTATATAAATCCAACAGGGCTAGGAAAGCTCACGCTTGTATAGTTCCTGTGGATGAGGTTAGTAGGGATAATCGAGCTGAGAGGCTGTTGGCCTCCGCGAGATTAATCTGTTGTTGTGGGTGGTGTGTTTTTAATCGAGCAGAGAAGGATTCGTCCTCCGCTGGATTATCTGGTGGTCATGGGCATTGTCTGGCGATTCGAAAGTCTGCCGCGAAGTTGTTGGAAGGAAGGTGGTGCTCGATTCTCTTTGAGGCTTATGTGCTTTTCAGCAAGGAAGTCCTAGCTGATGGATGTTCGATAGTCCCGCTTGTATAGGATGGTCTATACACGTCGCACTCGCGGATTCGAGATATTGGACGGCGACCGAGCTACAGGAAGTCCTCTGAACGCCCTGGTATATGTCTGGGTGTCGCGGTTATTGCACGGTTTCGAATGGTGGTCGCCCTCGTAGAGCTAACTGGCTACACTCTCGTCCGTCGAGGTTTACTATAGCGAGCCGACCGACGCCGAGCCTTATAGCGTCCGAAAAGTGGGTGGAGTGGTGGATAGTGGTTCCCTTTTAATTGGGCGGTCCCGATACCGGTGTCCTCAGTGTCTGTGTCTTGAAATTTGCACTGTATATTGGGGCGCAGTGAAGTATTTACTTGTGTTTACAGTTGTGGTAGATATAGTTTGTGGGTGTGAACGCTTAGTTCCACAATTCCCGCGCATTTGGCCTGGGACGTCAAGTCGTGAGTACCCTCTAGACCCTTGCCAAGCGGATTGCTAATGGTTTGTAAGAAACCGGGTTGGTAAGTGTTTCATGTTTTGCTTTGTAAGGCTTGGTCGCACGGCTGTCGAACAGTTTTGTGGGGTGCTGGGTCGAAGTGTCGACTGAGTCGCTTTGATCCCTGGATGCCGCTGTATTTCCTGGACCTTCGCTCGACTTGTCTGCCTTCCGCTGGGTTTTCCTGGGTGCCGCTATATTTCCTCGAGCTTCGCATTAGGTCTCTCGTCCTCCGCGAGATTATTTCCAGACACCGCGACATTTCCCTGGCACCGCGACTCTTCCCCGGACCTTGTGTCGAGTTGCTTGTTCCCCCGCTGGATTCCCTTGAGTGTCGCTGCATTGTTTCCAGTCCCGTGAGATTATCCCATGTTTGTGCATCAACTCTTTGACCTTTGCTTTGCATTGCTGACCCAGATAGACTCCCTGTCTCATTCTTCTGATGGCTCGCATCACCGTTTGGTTACTCGTCGGACCGTTTCCGTGCCCGCCTGGCTGGACTCGTCTGCAGGCGTGTGCTCGATCTCCGTTTCCACAAAATGTCTGCACCTATCGTGTTGTATGTCTCGCTCCTCTATCGTTTGTCCGTCTGAGTTGTTCCTCTTCCAGCGGAGCAAGGGTTATAGGTGGCATGTCATTCCCAAAAGACGGCGAGGTTTCCCTGCGCGTGCAGTAATCCAGCAGCCAGCTCGTTCATGTCGGCGACGTTCGCAGTGATCGTGCGAGGTTACGGTGAGGTCAAGGGGCTGCGCAGACGCGGTGGGCTCGTAGGTCGAATGGGACTGTATCCGGCAAACATCGCAACCGTAGGTGGAACTGGGCTGAACCGTAGGTGAACGGGGCTGTATCCTGGCAAACATTGCGATAGCAGGAGCGAGTCTCAGTGCGCCAGGTGGGGTCGTAGGTGGAACGGGGCCGTATCCGGGCAAACATTGCGATAGCAGGAGTGAGTGTCGTAGATTTGCTGTATTTGAAGACAGCGTGTCCGGGAAGCGTGTATTAATCCAGCGGTCATGCTCATGAGGGTCGCTTCATTATCTCGAGGTGCATAATCAACCGGCGGCGTTGTCTGTGAGGGTCGCTGCATTGTTTCGAGGCGTATAATAATCCAGCAGTATTGGTTATCGAGTTGT
This sequence comes from Mycena amicta, assembly GCA_029282125.1. NCBI lineage: Eukaryota > Fungi > Basidiomycota > Agaricomycetes > Agaricales > Mycenaceae > Mycena > Mycena amicta. The sequence goes on from JARIHP010000062.1 coordinate 156,661, forward strand.
GTTGTTGGTTTGCTATTCTGGTCCGGCATCCTAAGGCTTGTGCGGCGTGGCCCAGCTATCTATAGCCCTCACACCTCCTCTTTACTTTTTGAATGCCGATCGTCCCTGATCAGCGGCCCTCCTTATTCCCCGGGAACTTCTTATATTTGCAGGTCCTCTCAAGGCTGGCTCGACATGGAATTCGTGAATTTCCCCAAGTTGTTCCTTGATCACAGCGCAGTGTGCTTGCTCGATGATTATTATTATTCGGATATCCCTCATCCCGACACTCTTGGTCTGACGCTCGAGAATTTCTTGGAGGAGACCGTCTGTCCATTCGCTTTCTACCTCGTATGCGTCGGCTTCACTAGTCGTTGGGCGTCCGTGCCAATCAAAATTCACTGCGAGGATGACTTGTCTTTTATCTGTCGCAAGGTCGGTACCCTCATGGACATGATTGTTTGTGCTTTTCGTCCTCGGCATGATTTTCCTTTCCGCTTACTTCTGTTATTCAGCGTGTTTGCAGCACCCTTCGACACAAGGCTTTCCGAGTCAGCGCGGCTAGTCATCCCGTTCCGTCCCAGAGCGCTTGGATGTTTCACTGCACCCTCTGCCTCCTGTCTGCTTATGGTTTCCCGGGCGAAGATACGGCTGTTGACGTGGGCGGGACACATTTGACCATTGCCATCCAGCAGACGCAGTATCTTCTCGATCAGGCGTTGGCATCGTATTCCTTCGAGCGCGACCTTCGAGGCAATGCGTGCGTCGAGTATGCGTCGTTCGACTCCATTCATTCAATCGAGCGGTTCTTCAACAACAGACCCGTACCCTCGTTAATCTCGCGAGTCATTGTTACGCCTTCCTCTGACTGTGCGGCACTTCCCACTATGTCTTGGTCCTCCACACAATGCGTTGCCGACGCCGTGCTGCTCGCGGCTATTCGTCGCAGTACTCCTATTCAGGTCGAAACCATCGACAACGATCACGCTATTGGAATCTCGCGAGAGTGTATTGACCAGATCGTCACCGAAATGGTATTGCCTCCGTTCTTCGATGGTACTGGCGTTGACAGGGAGACAGGATGTTGCGGGACCCTCGGTGAACAACCAGTCAATGGACAATATTCGCGACTTGATAGAGCCTCAAGAGATACATCGAGGGAAGCATGGAGTCCGCTGAGCGAGCGCGTTACTCCCGACCGCGACAATCGTCCCCCGGATGATATTATGCTTAGCGCCTTCGAAGGATCTTCCCCCTTGTCGTCCAGTTAGCGTATAGTTCCTGTTGCGTGTTTTTCGGCTTTCAAATCTAGGTGTTTCTGCGTTTTTCAATCTTCTAAGCACGTTCTCTGTACTTGAGTCGTCTCCCGTGCAATGTCTACCTTTCTGGCTGGGTTCTCCGACGGTCTGCCGTATTTTCTCTTGTTGATTACCGGTGCCTTGGAATGTTGCGGTTATATAAACGGCCTAGCCTCAACTCATTCCCTATCATGGACGACTCCCCCGCCGTCAAACCTCTCGCTTGTCGTTCCTGTCCTGTTCCATACGATCGTTACTTTGACGAGCACATTTTTCAGGCAGTGCCCTATCTTCTTTCCATGCATATTGACAAGAACACATTTGCGCTTGCCAGTACTTGGGAGCCTCCCATGGCACCAGCACAAATTATGTCGCGCGCAGTGCACCCCTCAATCTTCATTCTCCAACGCTGCGCAGACCCCGATTTCACACACGAATTTTCCGACAAGATGTTTCCCAGTGGCCCGGCTCTGAAGGCCTATCAGTCCGAAATCCGCAAGGTTCTTCAGATCCTGGTCCGTTTATCCTTGATTTAATCCCACGGTGGCTTCTTGTGTGATCGGCTCTAATATTTCTTGTAGTATCTCATCCGGTCGCAAGGTGTCCACGTGCCCACCCAGCTCAAGATGAAACTCGGTGTCGATCCAGAGGAGATTGATGCTGATAATTTCGCTGTCAACAACCGTTGCTGGAATATGCTTGACATCTTCGAGGTGCTGGTTAACCTTTACGGTTTCACTAACGAACCCGCTGACTGCTATCTTATGGATAGTCTTCGTTACTTGGTAGATGTGGCGCATAGTTGGCAGTATCTCCTCAATTCGCATGGCGAATATCCGGGCTACACAGCTTCAGGTCAAATTGTCAAGTGTCCTTTGATCACTGGATGGTGATGTTAAAATCCAGTCTTAGGTGTATTTCTTGTCGTAGTCCATCCGCTGGATTCTTTATAATGTCGTGGCCGCTTGATCTGCCTTTCCTCCTCTTCCCTCCGCACAATGGCTTCGCTCGTGCAATTGTTCGACATGGGATTCAATGTTCCTGCCTCTGTGGGGTTCCCCGCGCATGCTCCGTTCTTTACTCCTTCTTCGAGCTCGGCCACTTTCTTGGCCTTGGATCCCGTTCGGCATCTTCCTTTCCTCGTCCTTGAATCCCAGCTGTCTGATGATTTCATGTATGGAATCCAGGAAACCTCTCCTGCCGCGGTCAGATCGTACTCGGCCATCCTCCAGTTCTTCGTTTGTCGCTGGATTTTTCTTGTTCAGGCGGCGTTGGACCCCAACTTCATTCTTCCAGACCAGCTCCTGAGCCTGGACGCTACCGATTTCGAAGCCCTGGCTCTTACTTTCACCATGGTCCTTTCGCGATTGGTGAGTGGTCTCGTCCCTGAATACCACTGACAACCCGCTGACACATCGATTTGCTAGGATTATCTTTTGAAGGTGGTGTGCGATCAGTCGCCCAATATTCCTGCCCACAGCACGTTCAGGATCCCTTCGATGGCATGCAACATATTCGGGATCCTTCGCCATTTTGTCTATCGTCTCCCCGATGACGTTTTTCCTCCGAGTAAATCCAAGGTGTTCACCAGCGGCATTATTAGCGATTTCCATAATCGGGGAATGATGGAGTCGCTTATTTCCGCCGAGGCCTGTACAGTCGAGTACCCGCAGTTCGTGTATTCGGGGCGTCTTAGCCTTCGATGGCTGCAGCAGGCGAGATATCGGGTCGACACAGTCAAAGGACAATCTATGATCGAGGGTCCCAAGCTCGATTTCTTTCACCTCCTGGATCTGACGGAGGAAGAAGCTGTGGATGAAGCTAATGAGCGTAGATGGTAGCGCGTAGTCTTCTTCCCTTAGAATGAAATGCAGAATTTGTCGCGATCCGATTCTGGTGTTTATGTCGCGCATCGTTTCTTCTGGCTAGGTTTTGATGACCGGTGTCGTCTGGTTACGTGCTTTGAAGCCTTTTCGCTCTCTCCGCTTCGCCGTTCTTCCTATAAATCCAGCGACACTCCTTTCCGTATAGCAAAGATGCCTCCCTCGCCCCTCATGCATAATTCGGCCGGCCTTGCCTCCAGTGGGTTGGACCAAAGCGGTATACTTGACCGCTTTATTGATGTTCTCCCTCCGACTCTGGGTGCGCTTGTCAGGTGGATGCCGCCGATCGAGAGACTTCCTTTACCAGTTCTGAATCAATGGCCAATAACTCTACCTCTACTGAACAGATAAGGCCGTAAGAGGGTTTATCTTGAAGGTGTGATTAATTTTCAAAACATTTGGTATGGATCAGCTTTGCCCCCCCCTTACATACCATCCAAAACCCTAATATACTTGACTTTTTAGCTGAGTGTATCAAGATATTGAAGTGTTTGGCTGATATCTGTATGACCTCTTCACCGATGGTCCTGATCCAAGTGTGAGGTCATGTAGGGCCCCCAGTAGTACAATCTGACCTAAATTTAAATCTATTGACCTCGATCTCAGAAGGTTATGCACACGGTCCTCCGCAATATTGCTTCCTTTTTTATTGTTGCCTACATATAAGGTATAAGGAAAAACATCACATTTTCTGGGAGGCCCAATCGGCACCTTTTATAATCACTCTCAATCTCCTCTATATCTCCAGAACTCCTGTAGCTCCACATGCATCTTGTTTGGCACAGATAACACTGATAGAGGTATTCTGGGAGATCCATGATAGCTATAAGATTGATTTCAGTGCTAGAAGGGTTAGTTCAGATATGGTTACAAATGTCCCTCCAACTGTTAGAGCTTCTTTGAAATTATGTTCACACCATAGTGCACAATTGAGAGGCTCCTAGTTCTGCTTAGGACCCTAAGGCTGTCTTCAGCTACATGTTGTGGCATCTCACATACTTTTTGCTAAATCTGATATGGGATACTAGTAGATGTCCAAATACACTCCTCTGACCACAGGGATTATGTATCCTCTGGCCCTAGGCTTCACTTTGCATATTGGACAAAAGTAGAATTAAGTGAGGTGTGGCCAATATGTCATTATCTATCTGATGAATGTGTCAAATGACTTAAAATTTTGGTTGGTAGGGAAGATAAAGAGTCCTCCTACAGTACTGCATACTCTGATTCATAATCTACTATCAGATTTTGTGGTAAATGCTGAGACATATGATCAAATATGAGAATTCTGAGATTTGGCATATTGGGATAGAACTTTCCAGCTGTGTGTAGTGGAGGTATCAGCAGGTTTTAAGGGTCATAGGAGATGCTTCCCACCTATAAACCAACCAGATCTGTGTACCCTCTACAGAGATGTGTTATTTTTGTAAATAATGATATATTTTGTATTGAGTCATGAGTAGCTGTTTTAAAAATAGGTGTCAGCTATCATTTGGTGCATATTCTCTACACCTACAGAATGCATCTGCAATGAAGAATATCGGTACAGGAATGACAAAGATATCTGCTCATCATGCCTCAGATTATCCTCAACTCAATCAAATTGATAGTAGGTCTAATTCTTCTGGATTAGATTATGTCGCATGATGGTTAGTAGATATGTAAAGGATACCTTGAGTGGTTAAAGACTTTCTTGGATTGATGATCTCCTTATCTATCAAGGGATAGCAGAGATATCTTGCTATTCTCTATTGTGATGGAGGTGATCGAGATGTGAAATTTGTCTGACAATTCACTTTAAAGCACAATGGGATTGAAAGTGAAAAAATCTTTCCTCCAGTGGTTCAACCATGTCAATCCAGTCAGTATTCACTAAGATATGCTCTACTAATCTGGCCATAAACAGATCAGCCTAGGTAATTTGCTGACTGTGATGAAGTGGTTGAGTTTGGAGTATAGGTCAATTGATGAGAGTTGTAGCCCTTATCGAAATCTGCAACTTTGATATTGTGACATTGTGTGACATTTGTCACCATTGCTGGTGACGATCTGCCCTGATTTCCTTTTTGGGTAGAATGTCACAGATGTCACCTATGCTAGCAGCCTGCCGTCCGTCTAAAAGCCAAACTTTATTCAACTTTACTCACTTGTATGGTCTACGGCATGCCAGCTTCTTTATTTGCCTTTATTTACTTGTATGGTGGACGGTCCATTGTGTGGCTAACTTTATTGACCTTTATTCACTTGTATGGCTTACGGAGCACCTGGTCCTAACTTTATCCACCTTTATTCACTTGTATCGGGAACTTTATTCACCTTTATTTGCTTGTATGGTGTCACACATGCCCATATATAGCTTATGATTTATTCACCTTTATTCACACCTTATACCTCGAGAATTATTCACTTATATGGGACTTGGCCATGTCACACTCTATATGCCCAAAATTATTCACTTTATTTGCTTGTATGACCCCTTAGACCTTTGAAATTATTCACTTTATTGAACTTTATTCACATCTTTATTCACTAGGAGGGAAAACCTTGTCATAGCCTTATCTTAGAGGTGCCTACCACCCCCAGTAGGCACCTCTAACATAAGGCTGAATGTGGGCTTCACAGGTGCTGTCGGGAGCGGGGAAAGTTTCGATGAGGACGAGATGTGTACGGTGTGGTACGGGAACGTGGAGCGTGTTCGGACACGGGAAAGTCGAAGTCGAGGGATAGAAGGGAAGGGGACTAGTCGGAGTCATGGGAGTCGTTGGTGATGAGTCTGCTGGCCGGTGTGAATGAGAAGGTGCCGCGAAGAAAGAGCTCCGAGATCTCCCGTCCATACGCAAACTCTGCGTCGACTAGGAAGTTCAAGTCCTCGATCCCGACGTAAAATAGTGTGTTGATATCCGAGGCAAAGATGTTGCACACATCGCGCAAGAGGTCCAGCTCAAAACAATAAAAGAGCGGATGCCCTTTGTCGAGTGGTTCGGTTTGCCCAGCCCATTTCGTGTACGACGGGGAATACTGAACGCACTGTAAGGCACATTGTCGTCTCCGTGCGGTCCGCTACGCTGCTTCGCTTGGAAGAGCCATAATTTGTTATCCATGCAGATGTACTCTTGACGCGCCTCCAGGCTTACTTCGAGCAAGAGGAAGTTGAGGAGGACTGATTTTTCGGCGATTATGGCGGCGGCCTTCTCACTGAATGGGTCGCCGGGACCAAATTGATACTGCGAGGAGTAGGGGATGACCGTGCATACAATGGGGTTCCAGCAACAAGGTGTTGAGCGGGGGTACTGGTCTCGTGTGTTGGAATACAATTCGTAGATTTTGCGCTGCAGACAGCAGAAGTCGTTGAGATCGTGGGTGGTGTCAAGACGCCTGACAGACTCTGGCACCTCAGTCCAGTGTTCGAAATCCACAAGCGCACAAATGCCACGTGGAACACCGGGTGTAGGGACGGACTTTCCAGCTTTGTACTCGCCCTTTTCCTGTCTGTGCAGGACTTCGAAGACGAGAGCAGTCAGATAGTATCCTAGCGGGTTACATCAGGAAAAAGCGGAACCTCTATATACGACTATAGAGGGTATGTAGCCGGCATTGCCTCATAGACAAGTCCCCCCTTACATGGCCGTCTGTGGCCAATGCGCAGACTATGATAGCTCTCTGTGGCCAAGCGGCAGGATACCATGGCCTCTATAGCGAGTGCACCAACCACCATGACAGTGTATGGCCAACCAGCCAACCCAGTACCCAATAGGAAATATTGTTGCAGGTGCACGAATCGTGGACAATAAATAGATAGATTGAAATTTATTCTGCAGTGATTACAAACCCGCACCACCCAGTCCATCCACCTCCATTGCTTGCAGCTCCAGCAGCGCGCGCTCGCGATCTGTTGCATCCAGCCCCCCATCGTCACTCATCTCAGGTGCCGCACCGCAGAGTTTCCTGCCAAGAGATCAGAAAGATGCCCAGCGCAGAGATTAGAAACATACCTGCAGTCGTCGTGAAGGCGCTGACGCATTGCAGTGGTTACCGCAGGGACCAGCCCAGCCCAGTCAGTGAGCGCCTTGAGGTGCCTAGCGTACCGGGGCTTGTTGGTAACCTCATCAAAGATGACCTTGGCAGGGCGCTTGCCGGTGGAATAGGATTCAATCGTAAACTCAATCTAGAAGATGATTCAGTCGATGAATGAGGGAGGTGACGAGAACCCACCGCGGTGATGAGGAGCGCGAGCGTTGGGAGGGTGATGGGGCTGAAGAAGGTGGAGTACTGCACACCACGCCCTTTTGCATTGGGAAAGAAGACGGCCTTGATGCACATCTTGATGACCTCGTTCTGCGCAAAGCCTTCACGCGTCACGGTATTCTATCGGATGTGGTCAACGACTCGTCAGGAACAAGGTTGCAGCGCACCCGATGATGAAAGGTGCTCTTCGTAAGGAGCTCGACGACCTTGGCCTTGATGTCGTCAACGGTGCCGTCGAGATGAAAGTGAGTGGTGACGATATTCCGTACACCCGTGGCCACCGCGCTGCGTGCATGCGAGCCGTACTTGGTAATCTGGCTCATATATATTAGCGCTGAATAGAGAAAGCCGAGAACAGACATACCATCGACGACATTCTTTCCGTCAGCTGCAACGGCCCCAACTCCGTCTGGACCTCGACCCAGATATCCCGCACCCATCCCTCCTGTGTCTCGATGCTTGGGTAGGCATCCCTTGTCCAGATACGTGCCTCGTATTTGTGCTGAGCTAGCTGGATGTACTTGGAGCTGTCGCGCGTGAAGTCCTTGAGGTTGGTACGAAGCCCGGCTGGTGCTTTCCCGCTTGCGAATGCTGCCGCTGGAGGAGGCGGCGGCGGCACGGCGGTCTTTGCTTTCTTCCGCGGACGCTAGCGTATGGGGATGAGTTGGGGACGACAAACAAATGGGCAAGTGATGAGTGTACCTGTGACGACGAGCGGATAGGCGATGACGAGCGGATAGGTGACGACGGGCATACGTGTGACGACGAGCGATTCGCTGACGATGACGAGCGGATGGGTCTTGAGTGAACGGGCGACGGCGAGCGCGATGACGAGTGGATGGGCATTGAGCGGACCGGTGACAGCGAGCGGCGGATGGGCGAGCGCAAGGGCGAGCGGCCGCGGGATGCAGAGCGGAGACGTTTGCGGCGGGAGGACGTGTCCACCAGCATCGTCATGTCGTTGTCATTGAAGTCGCCGAAGGTGTGGTTATTGTCGTCGTCGATATTTGAGTCGAGTTCTTGCAGGGGAGCTACGAAATCTGAATCTTAGGACAGAACGAGTCGTACACGCAAGCACGTACCGCGGGGCATGGAAACGACGATGGGCATCTCACCCTCCTTCTTCCTGCGAATCTTCTTGGGCTTTTCCGCATCTGGGGCAGTGGAGACAACCGTCCGAGAGACAAACTAAAAACTTGTGAGCAACGGATATCGTCAATGCAGAGCGACTCACCGAGGACTGGAACTGGGAGATGGGCCGGTCATCGACCTCCTCCTCCTCTGGCGGTGTGTCCTCAGCGTCACGGTCTCGCAGAGTGGCTGCAGGCAGGAGTCAGCAGAGCCGGAGAGGGGGCGTGGTAGATACACACCTTCGAGCTGTGCGGTCTTCCTGCTCTGCCTCTTGAGCTTTTTCTTGAGTGCGGCGAGTTCTTCGTCCTTCTTGTTCTCCGAGCGCTGGTCTGGGCTGAGGTGAGTGGGATACAGTGCAGTTGGGTTGAGGCTCACTATTCTCCTGCTGCTTGGACGATGGGTGGCGAGTGCGACCACGGCTGCTCGTAGCAGCAGCGAGGTCGAGGGGTGGGTGAGACTTGGAGGACCGCGGGGATGGGTCCTCGTCGCTATCTTCGTCGCTGCTCGAGTCGACAATACGTTGCGGCGGCGGCTTGGGCTTGGGTGCCATGATGGTGGAGGGAGAGAGAGAGAGAGACGACGCTGTGACTTGTGTTAGTCAACAACCAAAAAGGCGCAAGCGTGACTTACGCTGACGAAATCGATGCCCGACGAAAACCGCTGCCGCTTCTGCGCTGCTACCCCAAGAACAGCACAAGGACTCCGCTCTCACTATGCTCAACGACCCTCCTGCCGTCGCCAGCTCGAGCTTGTACTTCAAGTCGCTGCCGAGCATGCTGCTCTGTACCAGGACGCTCCGCCGTCGCCTGCTATGGAGCCAGAACCCTTTGACGAGCTTGAGGCCATGGATCTTGATGCTCCCGAGGACAATCCCGCACCGCCAGTACCCCGTAACGACATCGACAGGCGTGCTCGCGTTGATGAGGTACCAGATAAGGACGATTTCGACTTGGATGCCCCGGGCTCTGCGCGCTGGGGCGAGGACTACCCCGAGGCCGCTGGGTGTGTGCTCGATGACGGAAGTGACGGGCCAGACCGATTTCGAAGCGCTCCAAGAGCAGCAGGAAGCACTGGGACTCCCTCCGTGGGCACCGTTCGAGAGCGAGGGCGAATGGGAGTTGGGGAGATGGTTGTTGGAAGCAGGAGTGAGTCGTGCGAAGATAGATGAGTTCTTACGGCTCAAGAAGGTCCGTACAATCCCCGTCTCTCACAAATGACATCTCGGCGCTTCTCCGAGGCGCTTCTTATTCTCGTCCAGATTATGTCCGACGTTCAGCCGTCCTTCCACAATGCCTACTCGTTCTATGCAAAGATCGACTCGCTTCCGACAGGCCCGAAATGGGGCTGTGAGATGCTAACGATTGTTGGAGATACCAAGGATGGAGACGGCAAACCGATAGTGGAAGAGCTTGAATTCTGGCGACGCGATGCACTGGAGTGCATCAAGGACCTCATGGCCAATCCGGCATTCAAGAAGCATATGCATTACGCTCCGGAACACGTCTATCGCGACGAGGCATGTACGAATCGCGAGTATAGTGAGATGTATACAGCGGATAGGTGGTGGGAACTCCAGGTACGCAATTATCGCTGTCGGACTGCCTCTCGCTGACGACAAGCAGGGGAAAAATACCCATCGGCCACACTGTATGCCCGGTAATCATCGGGACAGATGAAACGCAGCTGTCGACCTTCAGCGGCGACAAGAAGGCGTGGCCAGCGTATCTTACCATTGGGAACATTGTTGAACAGGTAATGCACAGAGGTCTGAGGTCAACAGTGAGAAACTCTTGTATTATGCATGAGAGTGAAGGAACTACTTGCCTGAGGTCAACAGTGAGAAACTGGGGACCTCAGAGCGCTATCTAGCTACCTATATAGTAGGAAGTACAAAGGCAAGACCATATATGTAAGTACAAGGGGTTTGCCTAAAGTAGCAAGAACAAGGGCAAGACCATATATGTAAGTATAAGGGGATTGCCTGATTGGGAACAATGGCAAGATAGCTACCAAACAGATCAGATGATGCACAGATAAGACAAGACAAGATAATCTATGAATAGACTGCTTGAGTCCAAATCCACACTTCAACAATTTCGTGGGTCTTGACGATGTTCTTCACCAGCTTTTCTTCTTCGTGTGTTAACCAGCCGTCCTCGTTTATCCTCATCACTGCCATCCGTTCGTGGGTGATGCATTTTCCTGGTGTAAAATCCGGCGGGTGTCGGCTGGGTTCCTTTAAATATTCTAGCGGGTCAGAGGGAAACCGGCGAACAATCCTGAACTCCTCTGGTAATGTCGCGGGCACCGAATTGACCTTCAAGGCAACTGGTTTGTACTTTTTCTTCTTCTTCTTCAAACACTTTCGTCAAAACCATCCCATTCTTGCCGGTTACATTGCAGATCATCCGGAGCGCTGTCTAGTGTCGTGCTGCGCGGAGAACCGCTGTACGGACAGTAAGGTTCGCGAAGAGAAGCGCGGGGATCCAATCTACTCGCCGCCGCGGGACCCAGTCGAGACCATCAAGATCTTGCGAAAGGAGGCCGACGGACTGGATCCACCGCAATTCGACGAGCTCGGCCTACGACTCATCGACCCGTTCTGGAAAGACCTCCCCCATTGCAATATATTCCGCTCTTTCTTCCCCGACCTCCTCCACCAAATGCATAAAGGCGCTTTTGATCATGCACGGTCATGGGCGACAGCTTCGCTCGGCGGCTCGGCTAACGAGAACGAGGCTGAAATCGACAAACGCTTCCAAGCCATGGTGGATCACCCAAGCCTCCGCCATTTCCGCCAGGGAATCTCGCTCGTTTCGCAATGGACGGGCAACGAGGCCAAGGAGATGGAGAAAGTGTTTTTGGGTGTGCTGAACGGCGCTGCCGACGCGCAAGTAATGCTCGCGGTCCGTGGTGTCCTCGACTTTATCTACTACGCTCACTTCGAAACTCATACCGACGCATCACTTGCCAAACTCGAGGCCGCCTGGCGTATGTTCCACGATAACAAGAAGGTCTTCGTCATGATGGGAATCCGTGCCCACTTCAATATCCCCAAGATACATGCGATGCAGCACTACGTCGACTTGATTTGTGCTGGTGGTTCCACTGGTGGCCATAGTACGGAACTCCAGGAACGCATGCACATCGACTGCGCCAAGCTGGGCTATCGCGCGTCCAACCACAAGGACTATATCTCACAGATGACGGTCTGGCTTACGCGCCGTGAGGCGGTCCATCGCTTCTCTGCATATCTTCAGTGGGCGACTCCGCGCTACATTGCTCGGGTTAACCAACTCAAACTGTCGGCTTCCGACAGCTCTGCTGTTACCGCACCTGGTGTTCCTCAGGCCGCTGCCGCCAGCGCTCCTGCTTCTAGTGCTCCCGCGCCTACTCCCTCTCCCAAAGAGCCTGTACCACCATTCAAGATCGCGAAATCTCCACCATTCCATGTGTCCCCGGACGTCCTTGAAGCCGAATTCGGTGCCCATAATTTCCTCTACCACCTGGAAACTTTCCTGCGCTCAGAGTCCATCTTCCCCGATGATTTCAATTCCATTCGCGTGGACTTTCCGATCTACAAGCGCATCACCGTGGTGATTCCGCCTGTTGTGCAGGTCTCCAAGCTCCCAATCCACGATCCTATTCGTGCAACATGTGCCGTTCCCTCGGTAGGGCGCAAGAAGGCAGTACCAGCCCGTTTTGATACTATCCTGGCACGCAAGCAAAAACCACCCGGACCAGTAAAGCGTCTCAGTCTCGACGGTACACTCGTTAACTTGTCCAATTTAATTGTCTAATGACCCCTCAGGCCTGTTCGCTGGTCGTATTCGTGCGATATTTGCTCTCCCCATTGAATATGGTCGATACGAGACTCCGTTGGCGTATATCGAGTGGTTCACACCCCTCACCCGACGGGACGATGTTCTAGGAATGTTCAAGGTGTCCGCCGCATCGCACAACCAGCACAGGCGAGCCTCAATTATTCCGGTGACTCTGATAAACCGCAGCTGCCATCTCATCCCTCAACTTGCTCGCAAAATCACGTCTGATCTCACCTCCGAGACGGTCTTGGATCGAGCAAAGGCCTTCTATTTGAACCCTTATCTCCGTCATATTGACTTTGTACTTCTACGCGGTGTAGAATAATAGCAGACAATCTTTCAATTAGTGTTGCTGTGACCCTCATCATTATGACGTAGATGGCGGGCAAGAGGAGCCTCTCCGCCGCGATCTCCGGCCCGGCCGGTCCTGTTAAGTGCGTGCCAAGTCAAGAGCAGAAGTAAGTCGGAGGCCGATGGAAGTCCGACGGGTAAGACTATAATGAATTGGAGCAGTCGTTGCGTAAACGCTACACAGTGGTGAACGTACGCCTGCCTGTCTTGCGGACTGCAATAGACAAGAGTATCGGAGGCCGAGGAATGCCGACGCGGACTGAGATAGAGAGCGATTCAGAAGAAGAGAACTTGGTGGCCGTTAGGAATGGTCTAACGAACTCAATATTCAGACTGACTACCAAGTACAAGAAGTAACGCTTAAATACTAGGCAGTCCTTTGTATACGAGTAAGGAAATGAACAAGACATGAGCATAAGTAGAACAAGGAAGATCATAGAAGCATAGAGGAACAAACTCGGAGACCGATACGGAATAAGAAGTAAGTAAGGATAAACGGATATGGGTTACGCTCAGTAAGCTTCATTGCATAAACCCAGAGCAAGACGGATAAGCTCGAATGAGAACAAGGAAAGGTCGGAGTTTGTCGGAGGCCGATGAAGTGCCGATAGAGTCAGTATGCACGGATGTAACAGGTCCGGTCGCTAGCGGCGTTCCGGAACAGGACCGTGCCTTCCTTCCTTCCTTCTTCGTGGATGGGCCGCACATGTATCCTACATTGTAGATTGACTATGCTCTAGAGATGCCTGGAGCCTACAGTGCACCTCAACTGACTACACGAGCCACAGGAGAGTCTGTATCCCCCCGACTGGCCACATCCGGCAACATGGCGCTACATATGCAACCAGGGAGGATATGTGTGCCACATCTTCGCCCTACTGGCTATATGGCTTTTGGTTTTTCCTGATGTATAGTAGCGCGAAATGTCCTCGTCCGAGAGAGCAGAGGCGCGAGAGTGATCTGCGAAGAAGGTGTACACCTCGTTTCCAGTAAATGTCGTGGTGAAATAGTCCTGGCTCACAAGCACAAGGTACTCCAGTGAGGTGCGAACCATTTCTGGCTTGGAATCCTCGGTCCGGAATGTGCGAGGCATGACCTCCCACAGAGGTTCAGTGTCCTCAGTATCAGGCATGTCAACGAGCACATCCTCCAAGGCTGTACCATCTCCAGATGGTCCGGCGTCAACAGCGCTGTCCGTGCAAGGCTCGAACGACATGTAGTACAAGTACACACTCATATCAGCAAGCTGGGGCGTGTAGGATGGTTCAGCGAGCGTGGACGGAGATGGCGACGGGGGAAGCAGCGATGGGCACATCAAGATGTGAGAAGGACGGACACGTCCAATGCGAAAAATTGAGGGTCTCGGGGGTCTCCTGGTGGATGTACCAGTACACGTATGCCTTGGGGTTATAGACGGGCGACTCCGGTCGGCTCAATGCAACGTCACTGTCATCGTCGACAGGAATCGGATTTCCCGAGCATCCGGGACTAGCGGGAGTGCGTGCGACAGGTCCAGCAAGGTCATCGCGAAGGCAATACTCGCAGCCGAGGACTTGGTGGAACGTTGCAATGAGTTGGCTGGCATCCATGGAATGCGCTGAGCAGACAGGCGTCAAAACAATGATGCCATCCAACTCGTCGTCAGAGTAGCAGATGGGTACGAGCGGCAGCATGTCCGCGAAATCGTCGTCGGAAGATGCCATGTCAGAACCCTGGGATTCCTCGGGCTTCCGGTATGGCGGCAGAGGTCCACTGCAACGCTTGGCAAGCTGAGGCTGCCATTCGCCGTCGGATTCGACGTCGGGGAAATATGGCCACTTGATGATTTGCCGAGCGACAGGTGATGCGATGGCGGGGGGTCTCCAGATCACAAGAAGCAGATGCAAATAAAGACGCGGGGGTCAACGGTGCGGATATCCGAGTACGTCTGACGGATCTGTCCATCAGACAGCGTCGGAGCTGCGATTCCGTTAGCGTTGCTGTGGGATGACTCCATGAACCTCGACATACCACCACTCGGCGAGCCGTAAAGGGAGGAGAGATGGATAGCGGTCCGGAGCCATGATGCTGGGTGTATTTGCTGGTGCTGATGGGGTAATCGGGGGTGACAGCAGATAGACCGTCGGCTGCATCGCAAGCGACAACAGTGTGTATGCCGCAGCCTCCGTTGGTGTGTTTAGACGATGGACGCGATCAAGAATGCCGAGAAGAAAATTTTGGGGAGTGTCAAGGCGTTGGATGGCCTGTGCAATCAAGTGGGGCTCTCGCATGAGCAATTCTTTTATGTTGGCAGCATCCTGGCGGCTGACCTCTGGATTTGCAATGGAAGGATGATTGAAATGTTCCAGGAACCCATCTGTATTGGTCCCTGCGGCATGGATATCAATGTCGGAATCTGGCGCTAACCCATTAAAGCCAACACCGTTGATTGCACCGTCAAATCCGTAGCCGACTCAGTTGAATAGAACTCTATCAATTGTGAAATTCTCGACAGGAAGTGCCAGAGTTTCATTCTCTCTTGTGTTCCCAACCAAATCAATTCAGGGTGGAGGCCGAGGAAGGCCTGGATATTTTGTCGCTTCTTTTCGGTGTTCAGGAATGCTGTGTTCACAGCCGTAGAGACGGTAAGTGGATTGTCACGAAGGAGTCTCATGAGACTGCTCTGGCGTTCGACCTCTTGCAGATTAGCGCCAGGCTGGAATCTCTCATTTGCGTTGTGACGATGGAAGTCGGTGAAGTGGGTGTGGGCTGTCGGTGTAGTATTCATGACCTCAACAATGTTCCAACCGGGAACATGGTCTCGAATTAGCTGTGCGGCATAGTCTCGTGGTCCCAAACCCATGTCCGTTGCTATCTGAGGCATTTCTGCCATCAGATCTGCGCGCAAGAGGATTTGGCAGGGTGGACAATTAACTGAACGAACAAGACGGAGTCGATCAGTGGTCTTGTGTCTGTTAAATTGGGGTTCAGAAATAAGGTTTTCGATCGTCTGAGTCTTGATGACCTCGTTCATGAATGTTCCTGGCATATAACTTCCGGAGGTATTCTGGGGATCTTCGGCATCGTCCACAAGCAGCTCATGGCGATTTTCACCAGACTCAGGATCTCTGAAGACAAGGTAGGTTCCGTCACGACGCTCGTCGATGGAAACAAAGTTTCCACGCTGCCATGGGCGTCCAAGAAGTACTTCAAAAGGAACATGTTTGCCAACCCAAAAACTTGCCAGGGATTCTGTTCCGCCGGCGATGAGTGATACATCCTTCAGATAACCATGCAGTTGGGCCTGGCCACCGTTGGTGTCACCCATATTGATATGTTTCGAGGCGTCGAGGGATATGTGAGACATGTACTTGCGCCATGCGGGACGCGAGACTACATTCAACATTGAACCGGTGTCCACGATTGCGTTCACCGTTTTTCCTTGTATGTTGATCTGCATCTGAATGAGACGTTGGTAATCTTTCGTTACGAATGTGGCGCCAACAACATTTTCAGCAGAGGGAGTAAATGCAGGATGTTCGTTCTCCATAACCGTTGAAAGGTGTGCTACGAGACTGTGTGTGAAACGCACAGGCGAACTAAACCAAACTAAACCTAACAACTCGAATAAGCCACAGGCGAATAAGAGTTGCCAAATCTAATCTAATATAATCCCAAGATGCTATTCCGCACTGCAAGTACAAGTGTCGGCCCGTGTGAACAGAGCTGACTTGAGGTGCTACGGGAATCGGTATTCCAGTAGAAGCTATTCCAAACACTTTTGTGGCCCAAAAGATCCTACTCCAACTCGGTGAACAATTGTGATTTTGTGTGTTATTCGGTAAAGTCCCTTATTCGACTTCTGACCAAGCTAAACTCTAGCCCACCAGATAATCCGAAGGTCTCTCTTCAGTTTCCGTCGCCGTGCTCTTCGCCCGTATGATTCCACCGGTTGTAACGTGTAATTCAGTTTCCGTCGTCCGTGCACTTCGCAGGTACGATTCCACCGTTGTTTGTCTTGTACTTGTAACCACCGGTAAGCCGATCCTTATAGGTCGCACTTCAGAACCCGGCTTCTTGAACGTGTAACTTGTCTTATTCTTGTAACTCTTATTCCAAATCCAGATGTCTCCCAAACCCGAATAATAGATTGAAACTTTACAAACTCGGCAATCCAAGTTCGCACAGCCCCAAGCCCAGAACACGCCCTAACTCTAGCGGGGTGATTCCGTGCTGAAACTGGCTCCCCCAGGCACTTTATATACAGAGACCATGAGAAATATAAATGATAGATGATTGTGTCCATGTGCGTTCGTGGCTAAAGCGCCGCTTCTAATTGGTTCGGAGATCCCTCCCCGAGGTCTTCAGCCCAACCGACGGCCAGGTGCTCCACCCAGCGCACCGGTGTAACGTTTCACGATTTGCTTCCGCCACTATTCCGCTCCTGCTATTCTGCCTGCGCCGATACTAGCTGAAACCGAATAGCCCTTGCTAGTACCTTCCTACCCGTGCTTCCTACATCCCAGACGGCCCAAGTACTTGGGGAGAAACCCTCCAAATACCCTCCAACCCTGTTGCCAAGACCCTTGATCCCAATCTTGTGGACGCCACCCTAATTAGGCCCGATGTCCGGAATCGTGATTGCAGATCCCGAAGCACGGCGTCTCCTTATTCAGATAGTCCGAGATATTCCGATCATCCCGAGTTGACCCTTGTTGTCATCCCTGTCTTCACCATGCGAAGCGTCCCACTCCGCTATTCCGCTTCCGCGTCATGATCCTTATTCCACTTGTGTCGCAGGTCTAGTTTCCCTTTGAGTACATGCAAGTGGGGCGCTTCTCTTGCAATGTTATTCGGACTACGCTCTCCCTCAGACGCTATCAACGCCTTCAAGATCCAGAATAGCAGCTTCTTTTCACTGCTACCAACGCGAATAGCATCCTAACCACTTACACGGGACTCGTAATGGTTCCAATTGGATGTACCAAACATTAGAATAAGCGCAGAAATCGATAGATTTCACGTGTATCCTGATAGCTGGCCTATCACCGTGGTAGCCATTGCGGTAGCTGATGGTGCGGATACACGAGCTGCATTCTTCAACTTCAAAACTTCGACGAGGCTGTTGGAGATTGCGGGAGAAATGGCCATGATTTAGGCCTGCGCATGCGGAAATTTCAACTTTCGAGTTGAGAATGCTGTTAAGGACGTCTTGCGGATTAATATGCACAGACACCGCGGACTGACGTGGTCCAGCACGCTTCAAGATCTTCGGAGGAGCGGAACTGTCCTTTGCTTTGAAGATATGAGGAACAGGCTGCTAAAGCTCCGCACGAGTGTCCCACGGGTTTGATGGTATTCGCTCGATAGCCCTTCAAATTCTGAACATAACAAAAAAAAAACCAGGTGAATCCGTCAAGAATTGACTGAGCTATGGCCTTGCCAAATTTTGTTCCATTTGAGCCAGTGACGGGTGTCACACTGGAGCCACGGATGGCAGAATGCCCGCGGGTTTGAAACTCGTCACCCCTGGTATCCGTGACGCCTCTAGCGGTCACAGTTCTTGCCTGATTTGGCCCAAATGTTGTTTCAAGCATAACTCCCTCAAATCTTCACCGTTTTGGACAATCTTTTTTTTGTTATGTTCAGAATTCGAAGGGCTATCGAGCGAATACCATCGAACCCGTGGGACACTCGTGCGGAGCTTTAGGAACAGCATCTTCGGTGTTGTCTTCCATAATAACGTCGTCTCGGGAGAAATTGACATGATGGTCGATGGCATCAATGGGTTGTTGCATGGGAAGCACATCATTTGCTTCTTGCTTCACATGTACACCGGGTGCTGGCGGGTCCATTGGAATTGACTCCAACTGAGCGCCAGTGCGCTTAACCTGGGTCCTTGTGGCCGGGTAAGCCTTCTTTGCTGAATATGGCGCAGGACGCGGTGCTTTCACGGAGGCAAATGCCTATTTACCATAGTGGAAAATGTTAAGAAAATGCTGAGAATATGCAATATTTTCTCATTATTTTCCGCTATAGAAAATGCAAAGAAAATAAGTTATACTCTAATCATTTTCTTAGTATTTTATAAGCATGTTCCAGATGGGAAAATAAATTGTTTTCTCATCATTTTCTCATCATTTTCCATATGGGAAAATTTCGCATTTTCCACTGGGGAAAATGCTAATCAAATGATGAAGAAGCACAACCATATATGGGAATATTAGGATTTCTAGGATTGTCAGAATTCTCCTTTTTAGGTATTACCCAATGAAGCAAGTTTTGTACCTTTTAAATTACCAAATATGGCAAGTATTGATAACTTTTATCTGTCTGGAGCCAAGAACAGGTTACTATAAGTACTGTACACCCTTGTAAGCTATTTGTTAGTGCATCTGGACATTCCAAATAACCTTTGGAATGTCTAGGTTATAGATGCAAAAGCAAAATATTTCCACATGATAAGTGTTGGGAAATGACGTAGGGTGTGCCGTGGGCAATGATGATGTGAGGGTGCTGACACTGCATCAAATTTTAATTGAACAAAAATGCCAGTTCCAAGATTTGAACGCAGAGCTCCCTATTGTGTCACATGCTTCCAGGCTAGCACACTGGACCACTACACTAAAGCTTACCACGAGTTGCCATACCCGCGGATGTCTGCACAGGTACCCGTGTAAAAAACCCGGGGGTTTCAAACCCGCGGATACAGGTACCCGTTTCCCACGGATGCCACGAGTACAGGTATGGATTGAGCAAAATCTCGGAGGCCATTTGCAAGCTCATCTCCCTATGTAAACCCATTAAGGAGCTTAGATCGAACAACTCAGCTGTAGGGAAGGTTCATCTCACCCATCTACCATAGTATGACGGCTGTGGACCCCTCACAACCTGTATTCAGCCCAAAAACCCGCGGGTTATCCGTGCAGGTACCTGTATCTGCGGATACAGGTATCCGTTTTCCCACAGATGGCAAGAGTGGAGGTATGGCTTTTGAGGACCCAAAACGCAGGTATTGCAAGGGCTAAAACCCGTGCAACTCGTGGTAAGCCTTACACTACACCACACAACTTTAACATTATCAGGCTCTATATGGTATGGTCATAGCTACTTGGGCGAACAGACTATCAAAGGAAAACACCTGATTCTGATCAATGACGCACTGGGCGGCGGAGAGAATCAAGTCTCTTGCCATCTACGTCATGATTATGTTATGATAAAATGACAAAATAGGTGCAACAGGATTTAAACCCAGAGCTTCCAGCCATACAGCCTACTTTCTCAGCAGGCACACTAGACCACTATACCAAATAACTTTAACATAGTCCTATTATACAGCACTGTCATAGGTACTTGAGGCTAACAGAGTATCATGTGAGGTCCAAAGTTGACGGAGCTGATGATCCTCTGTCAGCTTTGAACCTAATGTGACTAGCTGTCAGCCTTATGCATATAGACCAGTATTCATCTCCTCAACAAACAAGCCAGGGTATTTCTCCACCAAGATGCATTGCAATATTGGTAAATGTCCGGCTTGAAAGCCAATGGATGTGTGACATGATGTGACTGTCAATGCTATCACAATCTTTACATTGGCTTTATTATTATAACCAGTATTCCTTAGGTCCTAAGCCATATCAAGTACTCCATTTATCTGTCCCCATTGTCTGGATAGAGTCAAGCAGGATTATCTTGTGGTGCTGCTAATAGCATGCAAATATGAGGGTGTCACAGGGTCACATTCTGATGCTGCCCGCAGGATCAACACCTGACCTTTGCTCCTGGATAAATTGTAGTGTTATGGTCCTTAATACACAAACCAGCCACACCTGTGTAGCCCACATAATACTGTGGCTTGTCAGTGCCAACCCAGCGGGTTGGCACTGATAAGCCGCAGACATTTCAGCAATTCGCGGGTAGTGAATAACTAGTGAATAAACCAGTGAATAATTGTCTAAAGTTTCACCACAAGACCCAAGACCCACCGATTGTAGTCTATCAGTGGCACCTAGATAGTGAATAAAGGTCTACTTTGTTATCAGTCAAGTCATAATTCTTATAGTGTAGTCGGTTAGTGAATAAATCAGTAAGTAAATTGCATGCACCTTATCAGTGTTACATAGGTAGCCAATAAATGTGAGTTCTAATCAGTAGTGTATAGATAGTAAGTAAACCTTGATAGTCGCTTATCAGCGGTCCATAGGTAGCCAATAAAGATGTAATGTTTTGTTGATCAAGTTGTGGTCCGGTAAGTAAACCTTCACAGTAGCTTATCAGCGATCCATAGGTAGCCAATAAAGGTGTAATGTTTTGTTGATCAAGTTGTGGTCCGGTAAGTAAACCTTCACTGTAGCTTATCAGCGGTCCATAGGTAGCCAATAAAGGTGTAATGTTTTGTTGATCAAGTTGTAGGCCGGTAAGTTAATGTCTAGGAACTTATCAGTGGCACATAGGTAGTGAATAACAGTGAGATCTTCTATGCTGTCCTTCCGAGTAGGACTGGTATACGACTCAGGTGTGACATCTGTGACATCCCATCCAAAAAAGGAAAATCTTGCGGATGGTCAGCAGAAATCATGACAACTGTCACAGAATGTCACAAAAAACCAAAGTTATAGATTTTGATAAGGGCTACAACTTTCATCAATGGACCTGTACTCCGAACTCAATGGTTATCTTGTAATCGGCCAATTACCTGCTCTGAAATGTCTATTAGCAGATCAGTAGAGCATATCTCAGCAAATACTGGTCGGATTGGAATGATTCAAGTACTGGAGGGATACTCTTGTCACTCTGTATCCAATGGCATATCAGATTGAGTTATCAGGCAAACTTTGTTCTTCCATCATTTCCATCACAGCTAGATATTGAGGCCATCCCGCAATGGATAAAGAGATTAATGATCCAGGGCAGTCTCTAACCACTTAGGGAACCCTCCATATACTCACTCATCATCAAACTGCATGATCTGATCTGAGAAAAACTTGAGATACTGCTAATTTGCCTAATATAAGGATGATCCTGGACATGATGAGCAGATATCTCAGTCATTCCTCAGCCGATACCCTTCATTGAGGATGCTATTTGTAGATGTGAATGGTCTGCACGAGATGACACCTTACTCATATTTTTAAACCAAGTACTAAGGAGTCAATACAGGCTATACTATCATTTTTCAAAATGCTATATCTCAGTGGAAGATACACAGATCTGGAACGGTTGCTGGGTTGGAGACATCTCCGGTTGACCTCTGACCAGATGTATACCTTTCCCTATGCAAACCTGGGAACTTCCATACCAATATGCCAATTCTCATATTCAGGTGTATGCCTCAATATTCACCACAGAAATATGAGAGTAGATTATGGATCAGGATATGTAAGAGTGCAGGAGGACCCCACCTACTCCCTACCACCCAAGATTTTGGCTCATTAGAACAATTCACCAGGTAGATATTTCCATATTGGCTCCAACCCACTCAATTGTGCTTTTGCCGAATCTGCAAAGTAAAGCCTAGAGGCACAGGATACATGGTCCCTGGAGTGTAGGGAGTGTATTTGGACATCTACTAGTATCCCATATTAGATTTAGCAAAGGCTATGTGAGATGCCACAAGATATAGCTGAAGACAGTCCTAGGGTGCTAAGCAGAACTGGAAGCCTCTTGACTGCGCACTGTGGTGTGAACATAATTTCAAGTAAGCTCTAACACTTAGAGGAATGTTTGTAGGCATGTCTTAATGAACCCTTCTGGCATTGAAATCAACCTCATAGCTATCACGGATCTCCCAGAATACCTCTATCAGTGTTATCTATGCCAAACAAGATGCATGGGTACATACATGAGTTCTGAAGATATTGAGGAGATTGCGGATGATTCTGAAAGGTGTCTATTGGGACTCCCAGAAAATGTGGTGTTCATCTCCATACCTTGGATGTAGCCAACAATATCAAGGGAGTAATATTGCGGAGGACCCTGTGCATAACCTTCTGAGACTGAGGTCAATAGATTTGAATTTGGGTCAGATTGTACTATTGGGGGCCCAATACGACCTCCCACTTGGATCAAGACTATTGGTGCTGAGGTCATACAGATATGAGCCAAACACTGATACACACAGCTAAAACATGCAGTATGTCGAGTTTTTCTGCATAAGATCAGGCATTTTTTATGACAGGTAAGTATGTGGAGGGTGCCTTCAGTGGTCAGAGACTGGCCTTGAGCATTGATCTCTTTATCCATCGAGAGATCGCTTCAATATCTAGCTGTGATGGAAATGATGGAGGAACAAAGTGTGCCCAATGACTCAATCTGATAAACTGTTAGGTCCAGAGTGAAAAGAGCTTCCCTCCAGTACTTGAATCATCCCAATCCGACCAGTATTTGCTGAGATATGCTCTACTGATCTGCTAATAGACATTTCAGAGCAGGTAATTGGCCGATTACAAGATAACCATTGAGTTCGGAGTACAGGTCCATTGATGAAAGTTGTAGCCCTTATCAAAATCTATAACTTTGGTTTTTGTGACATTCTGTGACATTTGTCATGATTTCTGCTGACCATCCGCAAGATTTTCCTTTTTTGGATGGGATGTCACAGATGTCACACCTGAGTCGTATACCAGTCCTACTCGGAAGGACAGCATAGAAGATCTCACTTTTATTCACTACCTATGTGCCACTGATAAGTTCCTAGACATTAACTTACTGGCCTACAACTTGATCAACAAAACATTACACCTTTATTGGCTACCTATGGACCGCTGATAAGCTACGGTGAAGGTTTACTTACCGGACCACAACTTGATCAACAAAACATTACACCTCTATTGGCTACCTATGGATCGCTGATAAGCTACTGTGAAGGTTTACTTACCGGACCACAACTTGATCAACAAAACATTACATCTTTATTGGCTACCTATGGACCGCTGATAAGCGACTATCAAGGTTTACTTACTATCTATACACTACCGATTAGAACTCACATTTATTGGCTACCTATGTAACACTGATAAGGTGCATGCAATTTACTTACTGATTTATTCACTAACCGACTACACTATAAGAATTATGACTTGACTGATAACAAAGTAGACCTTTATTCACTATCTAGGTGCCACTGATAGACTACAATCGGTGGGTCTTGGGTCTTGTGGTGAAACTTTAGACAATTATTCACTGGTTTATTCACTAGTTATTCACTTACCGCGAATTGCTGAAACGTCTGGGGCTTGTCAGTGCCAACCCGCTGGGTTGGCACTGACAAGCCACAGTGTTATGTGGGCTACACAGGTGACCAGCCAGCAAGTCATGCGTTATCAGCACTTGCCATATTTTGGTAATCTTACCAAGGTATAAGACTGAGCCAGAGGCAGGCAGGTGGGAACAAAATGCTGACCCAACACAGCCTCATGGGACATGATAGCGGCATATTTCCTTTTGAGGCAAGGATAAACAGGCTCTTCTGCCCCTGGTGGTGCATATATAGACTTGAATCAAGCATATTTCTATGCCGAATAAAAATGGCTTCATGCCTATGCTGCCCATTACCTGCACTTACGTCATATACAAGTCCCAGAAATATTCTTCACTCAGACAGTCCAAAACCTCTTACATTGTTAATTCACCTCCCATGGAGCTGTTTAATGGACCAAATGGGAGGTCTGGATGGAGTATATTTTTTGCTACTGCTATTGATTGAGGATATTTCATGGTTCTTGCACAACACATGAGATATCAATTCAAGCACGCCCAACTTGGTAATTCATAGAAGAGGTTTCATACTCAGTTTTCTAATAGATAGCAAAAACTGTTCTTGGCTAATACACATTCTATAATTGTCAATACTTGCCATATTTGGTAATTTTACAAGACTTGCTATATTGGGTAATACCTAAAAAGGAGAATTCTGAGAATCCTAGAAATCCTAATATATCCATAAATGGGTGTGCTTCTTCATCATTTGATTAGCATTTTCCACAGTGGAAAATGCTAAATTTTCCCACATGAAAAATGATGAGAAAATACGGAGAAAATGATGAGAAAATGATGAAAAAATAATTCATTTTCCAATGTGGAAAATGGTGAGAAAATAACTTATTTTCTTTGCATTTTCTATAGCAGAAAATGCTGAGAATATATGAAGAAAATATTGCATATTCTCAGCCTTTTCTTAACATTTTCCACGAGAGTAAATAGGCATTTGCCCCCAGTGTTTGTCCGTCGAGCGTGTTACTTCGAAAATTCTGGCCAACTCTGCATCTGTTGTGGATGCTTGAATGTATACAGGCAGAATCTCGTCGGTCTCGTCTTGGGGTTCTGGATTATTCTTCCGGATTGCATCTACGTATGCAAGATTCGTTTGAACCTTTGGCTGGGCTAGTGCCGGTGCCGAGTGTGCCTGTCGCTGACGCTGGAAAGCTGCAAGAATTGTCTCACCTTGCTGGTTCATGCGACGAAGCATGTTGCCATCAGCCCATTCAATTCCACGTGATCCGCAGCGTATCTCACCGGATTGCAAGGGCTTCTTCAAGCTTGGTGCATTCACACATCATGTGTCCTTCGGCTCCACAACCAATGCAAGTAAAGTTGTTAGGGTGCAGAGGTGCATGATTGCCGTATTGGTTGGGCGGCGCAACATACTGGTAACATACTGGTTGTTATGGAAGTTGTTGGGCGGTAGAGGTGGAGCTCATTGAACAATGTTCAGTGCACGTATACACAATGTAACACGGGGATCAAGTGTGGTGGCGCGATAATAAGATAACTGTATTCAGCGTCCTCCAGGTTCATCTTCGAGAGCTGTTTAACGAGTTCTCCAACGTCATCTCCTTCAGGACCCTTTGAGGTGACGGGTGCAGCTGGAGTTGAAGCTGGTGTAATCATCCGAGGAGCACTTGACTTGGCACGAGTGGTAGGTTTCTTCTTATCCTTTCGCGTCAATTTCTTTGAACTCTTCTTCCTGCCTTTGTTGCACGGCAACTCATCATCTGAATCAGAAAGCTCGGTTTCGTCATCGGAGTCGTCGGAGGCGGAGTCACTGTTGGTAGATTCAAGGTTGGATTCATCATCCGAGCACTCGGCATCGAAACGGCCACGCTTGAAGTGTGCACTGACCATTTCAGCGACATTGTCATGCGGGAACAGGACAGACATATTGCGTGTCGGGTTCTGTGAGAGGAGGCGTTCCTCTGTGGTATTTTGAAGGCGGGAATTCAGGCCGCGCCAGAATTAGCGCGCTGCTTCAGATTCTTTGATGAGGTTGTGGGTCAGCAGCCAGCCAGCCACCTTGGTGAACTCTCGTTGGTAGCGGCACCATTTTGCCATGGACTTTATTTTGATCTTGCGCCATTTGTCGGTGAGCTTCTTTAGATCTCCGGGTCTATGACGCTGCTGATCCTTGTCCGCATCAAACATGGTTTCCATCTCTTCACCGAGAGATTTCCAGTCGGGGGTGGTGTAGGCTTTGACACCCTCAAGGATATTGATTACTGAACGCGAGCAGTAATCCTGAAGACAATCGACTTTTTCCGCATCAGTGAAGACATTATAGTGCGTAAAAAGTTTGTCCAGGTGAGCAAGGAACCTCACAATCTCATGCAGGCTTCCTTTGAACTTCTTTGGTGCACCACGCATTCAGAGCGCGGGCATATCTATGCGACTGCGTGCACGTTGTGCTGCCGAGGCATACACAACCGGAGCAGTAGCTGCTGGTACGGGTTGGATGGGGATTGCAAGTGCTGGCGCAGGGCCAGGCATATTGACGGTGGGATTGCCGCTATGGGCCATTGTAGGGATATGACGGATAGTTTTTCGTTACACGGATCAGGACTCGGAGGAAGTGAGAGCTGATAGATTGAAGTCCCCTTGCGGTGGGCTCCAGTTGTGATACATAAAATTTATTACTCTTGAATTTCGTTTAGGCTTGTCGTTGGCCACAAAATCCAAGTGAGTTGAGCTCAATCAATAAGCTCTAACAACACTGTAAGTCTGATTCGAATATGCAGCTAATCCAAGAGATGCTTGGATTTACGAGTATGCAGGTAAGTGCATGTGTTTGGACAGTAAATTGGCGGTACTGCACAAAGGGCGTGGAACTCTGTAAAGGAGATAAACGTTAGTAAATCCTACCAAACAAAGATCAAATGTGATCAGGAGAGTCAATGGGACTCTTTCGACGATTTAGCAGATGAGGGCGAGTAAGCAGAGAGGATCAAGCAAGGTTCTTGAAATGCACACAGGCAAGTAAGAGAAGGCTGGTGACAACTTTATTCAACGAAGTACCTGGTACAACTTGGATAGAAGTGCGACCTGGAGGAGAAGTGCTCTGTTTCTTCCGCTGGAGCTCAGGTCCTTTACACTAACTACGGGGATCGATTACTAATCACTGAATAAGGGAATTGACTCGTTTTGCTGTGGCACAACCATGAAACGAACTGTGCAATGATCGTGCACAGTCAAATAACCAATACAAACAATAAGAAATGGCTGCGCGACTGTGCCCACAGCGACTGTGCCCACAGCGACTGTGCGACTGTGCCCGCAGTAACTGACTGTGCGCACAGTTGCTGCGCGTTTTTGCACAGTCCGCAGTACAGAGGAATGTACCGTGTGCCTTGAGCGCCATCAGAAACCATGTTCTATCAAAATATTTCCTTTTTGGGAACTGGGCATTTCGGCTGAGTTATATTGATTGTTCCATGTGAGTGTGGTCCGATTTTGTGTGTGATTCCATGAATTTCACATATGTGGTATCACACCGCCGTTCGCAACACGCTGTCACGATGTTGACCAGAGGCGTTGCCTACGCCCTGGAACCCAGACTTTTGAAAGTGCTCAACGAACGCGGTCTGGACGTCGACGTCCCCCGCCTCAGCGCTACTCTCAATGGAAACCCACTTCCGTTTCCAACCCTGCTTCCAGACATCTGTTAAGTGCGTGCCAAGTCAAGAGCAGAAGTAAGTCGGAGTCCGATGGAAGTCCGACGGGGGTAAGACTACAATGAATCGGAGCAGTTGTTGCGTAAACGTTACACAGTGGTGAACATACGCCTGCCTGTCTTGCAGACTGCAATAGACAAGAGTATCGGAGGCCGAGGAATGCTGACGCGGACTGAGGGTAGAGAGCGATTCAGAAGAAGAGAACTTGGTAGCCGTTAGGAATGGTCTAACGAACTCAATATTCAGACAGACTGACTACCAAGTACAAGAAGTAACGCTTAAATACTAGGCAGTCCTTTGTATACGAGTAAGGAAATGAACAAGACATGAGCATAAGTAGAACAAGGAAGATCATAGAAGTATAAAGGAACAAACTCAGAGACCGATGTGGAACAAGAAGTAAGTAAGGATAAACGGATATGGGTTACGCTCAGTAAGCTTCATTGCATGAACCCAGAGCAAGACGGATAAGCTCGAATGAGAATAAGGACACGTCGGAGTTTGTCGGAGGCCGATAGAGCACCGATAGAGTCAGTATGCACGGATGTAACAACATCTCAGGCGATCTGGCTCTTCACGCACATCTCTGCCGCATGGCAGCCGACGAGCACCTGTTCTCTGCTTTCGTTCGGGCAGCGTTCGAGACCGACACGATGAAGAGAGTTATGCAACCGGGAAAGGGGTATTCGAGCAGTCAGACCAGGTGGAGTGGGAGTGTTTCGCAGAGACTTCTCTGTTCAAACATCTTGTTGTCAAACCGCACCAGCGCGGTCCTCCAGGTCGGTCCTCTCTTCTCTTGTAAAGTTCTCAGATGCTAATCTTCGCGTTTTTCTTCTGCAGCGCACGATCCCATCCCTGATGTTCCATCCTCGGTTCTTGACTCTGCGCTTTCCTTCGCATCGAGCTTTGGGGCCGCATTTGACGACAGTGCGAGCGACAAGACAGTGCTCGGTGTGATGCTGCGGGCGTTCGTAGAGATAGATTTCCAAAATACGGCTTTTGTACTATCTATCAAGTCTCAGTCGAGTGTGTGTGTGTGTGTGTGTGTGTGTGTGTGTGTGTGTGTGTGTGTGTGTGTGTGTGTGTGTATATAGTGTGTATAATCCAACGGGGCTAGAAAAGCTCGCGCTTGTGTAGTTCCTGTGGATGTGGTTAGTAGGGATAATCGAGCGGAGAGGCTGTTGGCCTCCGCGAGATTAATCTGTGGTCGCTGATGTGTGTTTCTAATCGAGTGGGGAAGAATTCGCCCTCCGCTGGATTATCTGGTGGTTGTAGATGTTGTTTGGCGACTCAGAAGTCTGCCGCGAAGTTGTTGGAAGGAAGGTGGTGCTCGATTCTCTTTGAGGCTTATTTGCTTCTCAGCAAGGAAGTCCTAGCCGATGGATGTTCGATAGTTCCGCTTGTATAGGATGGTCTGTACACGTCATGCTCACAGATTCGAGATGTTGGACGGCGACCGAGCTACAGGAAGTCCTCCAAACGCCCTGGTATGCATCTGGGTGTCGCGTTTATTGCGCGGTTCCGAATGGTGGTCGCCCTTGTAGAGCTAACTGGCTGCGCTCTCGTCCGTCGAGGTTTACTATAGCGAGCCGACCGACGCCGAGCCTTATAGCGTCCGAAAAGTACTGGAGTGGTGGATAGTGGTTCCCTTTTAATTGGGCGGTCCCGATACCGGTGTCCTCAGTGTCTGTGTCTTGAAATTTGCACTGTATATTGGGGCGCAGTGAAGTGTTTACTTGTGTTTACAGTTGTGGTAGATATAGTTTGTGGGTGTGAACGCTTAGTTCCACAATTCCCGCGCATTTGGCCTGGGACGTCAAGTCGTGAGTACGCTCTAGACCCTTGCCAAGCGGATTGCTAATGGTTTGTAAGACCTGGGTTGGTAAGTGTTTCATGTTTTGCTTCGTAAGTCTTGGTCGCACGGCTGTCAAATCGTTTCATGGGGACTGAGTCGAAGTATCGACTGAGTCGCTATGATCCCCGGATGCCGCTGTATTTCCTGGACCTTCGCTCGACTCATCTGCCTTCCGCTGGGTTTTCCTGGACGCCGCTACATTTCCTCGAGCTTTGCATTAAGTCTCTGGTCCTCCGCGCTATTGTTTCCAGGCGCCGCAACATTTCCCTGGTACCGCCATTCTCTCCTGGACTTGCGTCGACCTGGCTGTCCGTCGCTGGATTCCTTTGAGCGCCGCTGTATTGTTTCCAGTCCCGCGAGATTATCCCGCGTCTGTACGTCGATTTCTTGACCTTCACTTCGCATTGCTGACCCTGATAGGCCCCCGTCTCACTCCTTCGATGGCTCAATCCGCCGTTTGGTTATCCGTCGGACCGTTTCCATGCCCAGCTGGCCGGACTCGTCTGCACCTGTTTCCACTCAACGTCTGCACTTATCGCGTTGTATGTCTCGCACCCTGTGCACTCAACTTTATGCATAGAATGTTGGGCAGACCCAAAAGATTCAATGCGCAAAATTGTGCAGACAGGTCGGGCTCCTCAGGCTTTGAATAAAAAGCCCGTTCCCATCAAATCAATACATGTGCCGGGCCCCGGCATACCAAATCATCATGGGCCATCAATATATCAGCAGGTTTCCATCAAAAGGTAAGCGGCCACCTCGGCAGATCAATGGGAATGCAGCGGCTGCTCGGCACATCCACCAAAAAGTGATTCGGATTGATACGGCACTCCGTATTGATAGGCTACTCTATTCTCCGACTATTTCCGACTATTTCCGACTATTCCCCATTCACCATTCGTCTACTTCCCCGCCCATTACCAGCTCCTCATCGCTGACGTTCCCTGCTTCATCGCCCTCGTCATCTCTCTCAATCAGCCCATCACCTCCATCTTCCTCGTCCAATGCCGTCCCGATTTCTGCCGCGCTCGTAAAGAACGTCGAAGCTCTCACTCGACGATGACCCCTCGCTAGCTTGGGCGCCGTTCGGGTTAGCTCTGCCCGGGTTGCTAGGTTCCGGTAGACGTCCGCCTGCTTCGTTGCATAGGCAATCATGCCCTTGGCGTCCTCCTCTGGAATCAGTCACAGGGACCGCCTGCGCTCTCTGGATCCAGCCCTGCTCCTTGAACGCAAACGACAGTGGGAGCCGCCGCCATTCCTCCTCCAGAATCAACACCTCCTCGGTCCACCGTCGAACGCGAGCCCAAGACTTTGCCCATTCGATTCTCAGCGCTGGGTGGGTTGTTGGCAAAGAACGAGGGAATGAAGAGAAATACTGCGGACCTTCTTCTATCTCCTCATTGGTCCCGCTCCGGCCAGTCATCGTCCATATCCACGACGGCATCCTGCGACTCTCCTCAGACTGGATCATTGAGCTCTCCGCCAGCCGCCGAACAACTCGTCGACCCGGCCTCGCTGTCCCACCCTTGCCGGACATTGAATCGTCACTTTTGTCATCCGAGTCCAAATCGCCGCCTGCCATGCTGGAGTTCGGGTTGACCAGAGGGATGATCCCCGCTGCGCGAAGTTCCCTTTCTTGCCGCCGCTTCTTCTCCTCTGCCTTCTTCTGCCGGAGGTCCTTTTTAGACAAGTCCTCGGCATCCTCTAGGCAGCGAATGTCTGCCTTTCGAAGGCGAGGCCAAGACACCGCAGCTTCCCCACCACTAATTGACACCAGGGCCGCCCATGCAGTTTGATACTTTCGCGAGAAGAGCAGTATCTTGCTCTCGTTCCATGCGACAAGGGCCCGGGAGCGCGTATTGGCCGCTTGATTCTGGGACTGGTTTGTCTTGTAAACAAGAAGCCGTGACTTGATATGGAGGTGATTGCGAAGAGAGACCAAGGCAGAACGACACTGCGCTTCTCGAAATGTCGCCTCGAGCTCGACCAGGCCAGCTCTACAGCCTCCATTGGAGCGTTGCAGTTCCGTCAAAGCTGAGGGTGGAAGGAGCAGGACATCTTCAGCCAGAGTCTCCTGCGGAAGGTCGAGTGATGCCAAATGCTGCAGGGTGACGGGCGAGTATGTCGCTTGCAGCGTTCTAATCGTCGCGATACATCTGTTGAGCTGTCGCCGGGACCGACGTAGATTAATCTTCATACTCGTTGATTTGGCCTTCTTGAGCTCAACAAGAGCTGCGATTCGACGTCTAAGGAAGGATTAGCCTGGAATGTCTACATAATGCGAGACATACTGCTCTGTCTCGGCCTCCAGTAGCTCCAAAATGAAACCCGATGAGCTGGTTTCATGGATAGCTGGAATACCGGATGCTGCTTCCTCAGCCTCTTTCTCCTCGAACTTCTCTCGAACTTGCAATTCCGTCAAGCCTTGCATGTGGAGTAAGCATAGAACAGACAGATTACATACAAGAGAATTCACATACCCTTGGAGACTGGCTCATAAGGATTCTTTGCTTCCCCATTTTGCTCAAACGTCTGTACCATCGCCTTCCATTCCGGAACACGCTCTTGTTGCTGGGCCGAGAATATAGCAAAGGCCTCCTCCTGCCGGGCTTTTTCTTCAATGGCTACATCCAACCGACGACATAAAAGCGCCGCTAGAATGTTCAATTAGCTGAGTGGAACAAGAGAAGTAGCAACTCACCCAAACCAATCAACTTCTTCCAATTCCAAACAGCCCAGTGATCATCCAGCTGGTCCGCACAAGATCCAGGTCCACTGACACGAGTACTTGCAGCTACCGCGCCGATCATACTCCAGGGCCATTCGATGCTCTCTCCATCGGTCTGCCCGCTGCCGGGAATCAGGTTGAGTGAATAGACGAGCTGGTATTTTCGGATGTGACCCATGATATGCAGCTTTGGCACGGCGAATTGGAGGAGGGCCATGACCAGTGTGAGCTTGAGCATTGGGGGGAGGGTGGCAATTCGTTCGTGGAGATTCTTCGCCCATTGGCAGGCGATATCGTACGAGACGAGCATTCGCAATCGGCGGTGGAGGTGTCACAGGATCGAGGCGAAGACCCAATCCATGTTGGCATAGCTAGATGAAAGGAAGATCAACCAGACGACCGATATTGACATTGAGAGAAGCCCTTACCGTTCGCCCGCTTGAAGATCAGCTACGCCATTCAGCTGCACAAACTCGTGCCGGGCGCAAAAACCCATCGCCACGCCCGTAACGCTGTAGCCTCTTGAAAACTTGTTGTTTGCATGGTCTAGAGCCGCCAGCCCGCTGCAAGTGCTCATCTAGAAAGGAAACATTAGCCTAAGAATCGACAGCTGACTGATTCCGTACCTCCTTCTGGTCGACGAGCTTGAGTAGATGTTCTCGGTATGGGGCCCATTCCTGTTGAACAGGCAATGCACAGAGGTCTGAGGTCAACAGTGAGAAACTGGGGACCTCAGAGCGCTATCTAGCTACCTATATAGTAGGAAGTACAAAGGCAAGACCATATA
This sequence comes from Mycena amicta, assembly GCA_029282125.1. Taxonomy (NCBI): domain Eukaryota; kingdom Fungi; phylum Basidiomycota; class Agaricomycetes; order Agaricales; family Mycenaceae; genus Mycena; species Mycena amicta. The sequence goes on from JARIHP010000062.1 coordinate 189,663, forward strand.
TGTAAGTACAAGGGGTTTGCCTAAAGTAGCAAGAACAAGGGCAAGACCATATATGTAAGTATAAGGGGATTGCCTGATTGGGAACAATGGCAAGATAGCTACCAAACAGATAAGATGATGTACAGATAAGACAAGATAAGATAAGATATGAATAGACTGCTTGAGTCCAAATCCACACTTCAACACCGGCACCCTGGCAGAGAATAGGCCATAACTTGGGAGGGACTTGGAGACGAGCTAAACACGGTTAGGAAGCTACGGACGGCAACTATGATCCTGGACCAAGAGGAGGAACAGACCAACGAAAACAGTATAGACGATCGGACTCAATAGCTGGCTGGTCATGGCCATTGTCATATCTGCACTGCATTTACTACTCGTACCCTACGAACTAAGGCGGAATAGGCCTCAGGTGATCAGGATTAGCGTATTCATAAGCACAGTATTAGCAAGACTGCTCGTTTTACACTATCAGGATTATGTAGTCTCACAGTATATAAGTAGGAAGGTTTGTACCGCCAGGACTCATGGAATTGCCCCGCTAGAGTTTAGCAGCGTTCTGGGGTTGTGGCTGAGCAATAGCAAAGCTTTGACTTTATTTTTGGTTGGGTTTACGGAGCGTGCAAATAAGAGTTTGGACTTGTCAGTGGGACCGATTAGGACTTGGGATTGGTTAGGAAGCCTGAATAAGAACTTGGAGGATACTTGGGACTTGGCATTAAGTCGGGCAGCGGCTATAACATCCGAGGACATCGTATTTGGCCGACCTTCACCGGGTTTTCGTCGAATAGTACGTCTATCGTGCGCAATACAACAAACTCTCGAACTACCTACTCTGCACCCACCACAAACGGCCCTGTACCCAGGGTTGAACTCGCTTGGAGTGTTCTCAGACATAGGATTGGATTGTAGAGGGGCAGAAAGCACTATTCGGTCTAGCTCTTTAAAGCATCCCGCTATTCAGAGTCTAGGTTTAGTTGTGTTAGTTCGCTTCGCTCAGTTTAGTTTTGTAGTCTAGTTCGCTAGCACACCTTTCACCGTTGCAGTACCACTCGTGAATGGTAGCACCAGCTGCAGTGTCCTTGCTTGTCCAAAGCGAAAATATATGTATAACGCTGCATTAATCTACAAGCATGCATCTGAATCGATATCAATACTGAGTTGAGCCCTCTTGCATGAATTACTGCGATAAACTGTCGTATCCTCAGTCGTAGTCTCAGACGAAGAGAAGGAAGCGAGCCATCATCGTGTGATCGCTCCTTCCTCTTCACCACCACAACGTCGACCACCTTGCCCTCTAAGACGACCGTTGGAGCCTTTCCGAAGCCTGCAGGACATGCCTCGTATATTCGTGACCTCTCCAGTCGTATGAGAAAAGTAAGCAGGGTTCACCCAACGAAATTTGGCACGCACTCCTCGTATGTATCTGCTCTTCTGACCCGTCTTGTTCTTCTTGCCCTTTCCAGTGTCAGAGCCCTCGTTATCGTCCTCTTTCCCTTCATCTTCAGACGCCAGCATATCCTCCTCAGCTTTATCCTCCTCACTCAAATCATCAGCAGCCGCCCCTGCAGTCGGCTCCGCCTCCAGCACCGCAGCCTCGATCCCGCTACCCAACCGAATCAATCTTGCCCCATACTCGAGCATCCTCGCAGCACCATCCTGTGTCTTAAGCTTTTGGTACCCAGCCTTTGCGTACTGAACGGCCTTGCGGGCAGGGGAGAGCACGTCCATGATGGTAAGAGCCAAGCTTGTGATAATGTGACTTGATCTGACAGGCCGTTATTCGCCTCTACGCCTCTACAAAAAATCCAGCGGGTTCCCACATGGGATTTATCTGGGTTAGGCATCGGTTTCCCAAGCTGTTTCCCCAAGTAATCCCTTGTGATGTTACTTTTTCGCACATGAAAAAAAAGTCATCTGTTCAAAATGGATGGCGCCAGCCTGGATTGAACGCGCGACAAGCAGCCATCAAAACACACGGCATGTGCGGTGTGAGGCCCGCCAAAAATTTCTTTTGACATCCACTCTTACCAGCGGCGAAAACGCACCTCAGGAAGGCTGCAGACATGGAGCCGGACCCCACAGGTGTGTGCATATTCACTCCATATCTCCTCCCTTCATTTCCCCCCGTTCCACCGGTGCCACTGGCTGCCCTTACGCCGAGTGGCACCACTTTTTTAAGCAGCGCAAACCTTAGCGACGATCAACAAATTGGGAAGCGGGGTAGTGGGTAGCGGCAGGCCTGCCATCACCAAGGCCATCAGCAAGCCAGAGGGTAGGCGAGTTGAGGAATTTTATTCCTAGGACGTGTTGTATACTCAGGAATACATTCAATATGACATATTTTCCTTTCTGCGTGCGTTACGGTCCTCAGCATTGGACAAACAGATAGCTGCGAGTTGGAGAATCACCCCTGGAACTCCTTCCTGCAGGTATCCGGTTGTCGAGTGTCGGTGGCCGTCGCCGGTGACATCGTCTATGTGAGACGCACGGATAGCTACGGGTTGGAGAATCACCCCTGGAACTCCCTCCTGTGGGTATCTGTGGGTTGAATGTAGGCGTGCACTTGCGTTTTCCTACCACTCATCCATCGAACAAATCATAACGTTACCCTTCTAGATCCGCACGTGCAGGTACACCGCTCGAAGCGATGATAGGCCAGCTATCAGGATACACGTGAAATCTACCGATTTCTGCGCTTATTCTACCGTTTGGTACATCCAATTGGAACCATTACGAGTCCCGCGTAAGTGGTTAGGATGCTATTCGCATTGGTAGCAGTGAAAGAAGCTGCTATTCTGGATCCTGAGGGCGTTGATAACGTCTGAGGGAGAGCGTAGTCCGAATAACATTGCAAGAGAAGCGCCCCACTTGCATGTACTCAAAGGGAAACTGGATCTGTGACACAAGTGGAATAAGGATCATGACGTGGAAAGCAGAATAGCGGAGTGGGTCGCTTCGTATGGTGAAGACAGGGATGACAGCAAGGGTCAACTCGGGATGATCGGAATACCTCGGGGCTATCTGAATAAGGAGACGCCGTGCTCCGGGATCTGCAATCACGATTTCGGGTATCGAGCCTAATTAGGGTGGTGTCCACAAGATTGGGATCAATGGTCTTGGCAACAGGGTTGGAGGGTATTTGGAGGGTTTCTCCTCAAGTACTGGGCCGTCTGGGATGTAGGAAGCACGGGTAGGAAGGTACTAGCAAGGGCTATTCGGTTTCAGCTAGTATCGGCGCGGGCAGAATAGCAGGAGCGGAATAGTGGCGGAAGCAAATCGTGAAACGTTACACCGGTGCGCTGGGTGGAGCACCTGGCCGTCGGTTGGGCTGAAGACCTCGGGGAGGGATCTCCGAACCAATTAGAAGCGGCGCTTTAGCCACGAACGCACATGGACACAATCATCTATCATTTATATTTCTCATGGTCTCTGTATATAAAGTGCCTGGGGGAGCCAGTTTCAGCACGGAATCACCCCGCTAGAGTTAGGGCGTGTTCTGGGCTTGGGGCTGTGCGAACTTGGATTGCTGAGTTTGTAAAGTTTCAATCTATTATTCGGGTTTGGGATACATTGGGATTTGGAATAAGAGTTACAAGAATAAGAAACAAGCTACACGTTCAAGAAGCCGGGTTCTGAAGTGCGACCTATAAGGTTCGGCTTACCGGTGGTTACAAGTACAAGACAAGCAACGGTGGAATCGTACCGGCGAAGTGCACGGGTGACGGAAACTGAATTACAGGTTACAACCGGTGGAATCGTACGGGCGAAGTGCACGGGCGACGGAAACTGAAGAGAGACCTTCGGATTATCTGGTGGGCTAGAGTTTAGCTTGGTCAGAAGTCGAATAAGGGACTTTACCGAATAACACACAAAATCACAATCGTTCACCGAGTTGGAGTAGGATCTTTTGGGCCACAAAAGTGTTTGGAATAGCTTCTACTGGAATACCAATTCCCGTAGCACCTCAAGTCAGCTCTGTTCACACGGGCCGACACTCGTACTTGCAGTGCGGAATAGCATCTTGGGATTTTATTAGATTAGATTTGACAACTCTTATTCGCCTGTGGCTTATTCGAGTTGTTAGGTTTAGTTTGGTTTTAGCTCATCTGTGCGTTTCACACACAGTCTCGTAGCACACCATTCAGCGCATGTTCGACACAAGCATCGCGCATGTGTGTAGGATTGGTAATTTTTTCAACCTGGGGACGCTGTTCCGTACCCAGCTCCAGGAGCAAGGCCAAGAAGAGCCCAAGGAGCTCATTCCGCTCGAGCCATCACCCGTACACGAGCCACCCACCTCGTCCTCTGGCACGTCGTCGACCTCCGCAACTGGCCAGGCCAGAAGCACGCGGAAAAGCGCAAGCAGCAGGCAGATGACGAGTCTGACCAGCAGCCGAAGCGGCGGGCACCGGAACATCAAGCTTCCGCGTTGGAGAACACCCTCCGATTCAACTTGACAGCGACCGACTTGACGGCGACCGACTTGCCGCATACTCTGCGGGCGTGGACTGGGACCAGAACGGCAGAAACGCGGCCATCCGTCTTCCCAAATGTCGCGCCGACGGCATGGCCCGGGACAGTGAGCGCACCGGGTCACGTTCCAAAGACTCAAGACGAGATCGACGCGATGACCGGGGAAAAGGGATACGACCTCCTCGGCTGGGATGGATTGTGCGTCCCATCCGAATACTCACTGATCCGCCCGCTCACCTCTGGATAGCGAAGCGATTCCCGGGGCCAGCAACAACGACCGTCTGATGTTCCTCTGCATGGGAAGACCAGCCGGTGCAGACTGGGACAACGCCATGACGGAGGCGGCCGACATGATGGAAGCCGCGAGCAACCGCGTCAACATTCCGGTCGAGAAGCAGTTTCATTGTCGTGCGCAGGAAGGCAAGTTGTACCCACTCATTAGTCGAGGCATCTCGTTCGGTGGAGGACAAAAGGTACGTGATTTCAGTGATTTTGTCCGCGATTCCCATGTCATCAAGGAACCTGGACAACTGAAATGTACTCCTAAAGTCAACGAGCAAGCCACCGACGATATGCTAGCAGCTCCTTGCTTCCAGCAGATCATCCAGTTCACAATGTGTCAGCTCGATTTGTTTTTCTCATTATTGTATCTGAGCGCCCCGACAGCCGTGCTCCTTCTATAGCATCCCATGCTTTATTTCCTCTATCGCGGATTACAAAACGACCTTCGGCGACTCCGACCTGGACTCAACTAGCCATTCATTAGCGGTGTGTTCGCCGCCTGTATCTTCAACCTCATCAAGAGTATGACCGGCATCCACGTCGACTACGCCAACTTGGCTTGGGGCTGGTGCGCCATAACATAACAGCCCTCGGAAATTTTGACCCCGACTTTGGCGGGTATCTCATCCTCCATGATCTCTGTCTCGTCATTCACTTGCCACCTGGATCGACGATCCTCATTCCCTCAGCACTTCTACGATATTCCAACGTCCCGATATGACCCGGAGAGCGTCGAAGCTCTTTCACGCAGTACACGGCCAGAGGACTTTTCCGATGTGCTGATAACGGTGGTCGAACCGATGACGAATTCGAGGCGACGGTGACAGCGCAGGAGAAGCAGGCTAGGAACAAGCAAGATGCGCGTCGGTAGGAAGAGGGCATGTCATTTTTTCCCACTTTGGATGAAATTAGAGAAAGATGTACTGCTGTTGAGTAACCAGTCCGCTCTTCCTGGAAGCCGTCGAGTTGCCCATTATCATTTGTCGCGCGGAGCTCCCCTGCTGTCTTGGTACTCGTTCGACTCGGGTACAAGACATCAAATGAAAGGATCCACATTTTTTCTTTTTCTTTTTCCGAGGCTACAACACATATTTAATGAACAATTTTGTGCCTCTGCGTCCGTCACGACCATCTAGCGCGTACCATTTGCAGATTTTCAAGTCTTGCAAAATGTGTTCTTCTCTCCTTTGCATCATCTAGCGCTATACATATATATATATGCTCGGGCCTCAATCTCGGTGATCGTTTTCTTCTTGAGGAGCGGGGCGGCAAAGTGAGTAAATTCCCTGTAATAGGATTGAACGGCTGGCTTCACTGCGTTCCGACCCCCTCTAGACTTAATTGAGTCTCACCCATAGCTGTAAAGTTTTCGAACAGCGCCTGGGTGCACCCAGGCGATTGGATTCCAAATCACCCGCCACTCCCAGGCCCCTGGGAGCACCCAGGCGGAGATGAAACCCTCACCATATCACGGTCTGGATCAGATCAGTACGTCCATCACGGCCGGCAACATGAATCAGACAGCATCAATCACTAGCAATGGCAACATTTCCGCGCTTATAGAATGACGACATAGTAGTCCAGAAGTAGATATATTCGGTCAAATATTGGCTTTGCCACCATCTTCCGTACAAGGTAATGATTCCAATCCACCTGGCTGTACCCAGCCGCTGGCGGCACCCACTGACATTCTGCCCGCCCTGCGCCCGCCGACGCATCTGATGCGCCCGCGGTGTCGGCCTAATGGTCTTCCCTCTGCCCAGACTTGCCGCACCTAGACGTCCAAGAGCTTCTACTTACCGGGCCTGCGGAGCATGAGCTTCCGGGTCAGCACTGGCGACCATCTGACCGTCATCAGCTGTCGTCCCAGCCGTCTTCTCGCGTCGTTGTTGTACCGGGACGGCTCCATGCCTCTCTAAACGGCAACAAGGCCGGGTGTTACATCCATGCCAGACAAAACAGAATACCACCTCCGGTCGGACTCCGAAGACATCACAGTCAATGTGACATCATCAGTAGTCCAACATGGAAGTAGTAAAGCGGCTTATTCTCGCAAACACCACAGCATGGAAAGGGTGTGCGACAGTCTGGACCCCAAGCCGACTGGGCAGACAAAGACTAGGTCGCAGTGGAACGCCAAAGGTACCAAGTGAAATCGGAGAGGTCGGAGACCGAGGCGTGACTGAGTGTGACCAGAAGTCGGCCAGACATAGGCCAACAACTAGTTGAAGTGAAGGAATAGACATCCGAAGGGTTCTTGAATAACTCCGGAGTCGAGATGAAGGCGAAGGCAGAGGAGGAACAAGAGACAATGTCAGAGGAACCTCAAGGGCATAGACAACGTCAATTTTCAAGCTAAGGTACAGAGACAATAGCTAGAGGTTTTATACTAGGAATGTAACTGTAAACGGAAGACAAGAAAGTAGCGTAAAGAGAACAAGAGCTATGAAGGAAACAAGGAAGTAATCATAAGTAGAACAAGAGCAAACATAGAAAGACATAGAGAACAAGGACAAGGAACTCCGAAGGAGTTGAAGAAGCTAAGAAGTAAGGACGGATGAACGGATGAACGGATAAGCAGAAGTAAGTAATCTGGAATGGTCTCGGAGTCGCTAGGACGTATGAGACAAACCAAGAGAAGGTAAGTAACTTGAAATAGACTCGGAGTTGTTCGGAGCTCCGAGTCAATGAAGCCAGTAAAGTCACAATAGTGGCTGAACGGATTCTGGGAGATGAAAGCAAGATCGTAAGAACGGTAAGGAATCAAAAGGAACAAGAACATAAGGAACTCAGATTTGACTCGGAGTCGTTAGGAGCTCCGAGGCAACATGACAATGAAGTCACATAAGTATCCAAGGTGGAAACGGAAGTTGGAATGAAGGGTGCAAGAGGATGGCGTAAGTGAAGGGGGTGAATGGAGTGCAAACTCGAGTTAGTGTTCCGCAGGTGTTAGGAATGGAACTGGAGTGCGAGGTAGGCCGATTAGGAATGTGACAGGTGTGACTAGTAAGTCACATCGGTGTCCGAGAGGTGGCCGAAGCAATAGTGAAAGCAATAACAAGATAAAGGGAAACACTCAGTAATCCTTCATTGCGTTAAAACCCATTGCTTGAAAAGGAGTCGTAGTGGCGAGACCAAGGTTGGCTGGAAGTGTGCTCGGAGTCCGATCGGCGTGACAGAGGTGTGACAGGGTTTTCGAGTAGGTCAAAATAGGACTAGGAATGCGCGCGTGTAACACCGGGCGTTGGCGGCAGCGGAAAGCATCCGGGCTGGAGTACATAAGCGCCGCTTGAAGCGCCGTGTGACAAGTGTCACACGCTGCCTCGTCGACCGCCCGCCTTCCTCTACATCGTCCCATGCGCAGCAGCCTCTGGGGCCTGTACAGAATCTATATTGGATATCTTGTGCTCATCCTAGCGCCTTTCCTTCACCTCAAACCTTCTGAGTGGACGCCAGCAGCAAGGACCATCCCGGCACCGTTCCTGTTCTACCGCCTCCTCGACACGTTATACGCCCTAAGAGAAGCCTCCCCCTCTCTCGGAAAAGCTCCCCTCTCATCTTATATGGTCTTTAAATGTCTCTCTACTCCCCAGTGCGTCATAATCCTCCGCTCTTTTACTCTCCTGACCCCACTGCAGGATCTCGCCACTCTGAGCCTCCAGCATACCTCTTGCATCATATCCGACGTCTAATTTCTTCAAAACAACACACCCGCCTGCAAAATACTGGAGCTACCCACTGAACATGACCTCGGCATGTATCCCGTCCGACCCCAACTGCCTCCGCCTACGCCACAGCTGCAAGACGCCATGCGCACCAGCTCTCGTCCTGCCCCAACATTATAAATGGTGTGCACACTGCATGTGCATACCTCTCGCCCGTCGGTGCGCCCGCGCCGACCATCGTTGTCCATTGTTCCTCTAACACGGAATTCTTTTGCTTTATCCCTCCTCGAGCCTCCAACAACATCATCACCACCGTATATCAATCTTCCACGTCACCACCCACCTCCCTATCCCTGCTCATTTAGGAATCATTCTCTCTGACAATCCCGACCTCCCTGTCGACCCCGCTAACTCGGCGCTGGAAATCGCTGTTGTGCTGGCCCTCCATTCTCATGACCGAGATCATCACCGGCACGCACCCTATTTACGACCCTCACTCGCCCACGCTTGTCGTCGCTGCCCGTATTAACTGTGACCACATGTTACCGCTAGTCATCCGTGCATTAACCTTGCCTGAGAATTCAACCTATCTACTCCGTAGTTTCTTGGCATATCGATCACACCTGCTGTATATTACCCTGAATTGTACTCCGATGTACACAACCAAATCGTCGGGTTCAAGACGGATTGCTTGTATGATGAACTCGCCTCAAATATATGACGAACTCGCCTCAATGATTGGACGCACTGAACTCTAAATTTCACATTCACACACAGCTCAAGGGTGCAAAATGGTACAGATATGGAATCTATAGACCTTCAGGGATCCATTACAATTTTCTTGAATTTTTGGCCATTATTTGAAAGTTGGTAAACACCGAACCTACAAATCATCGGAATAACTCTCGTTCATACATGGGCGCACGACTTCTTCGTGGTATGTTTTTCACGCACTGGGCAAAAAGTGTTCTGGAACTGTTCATAGCACCAATACAGAACATCCACACTCTCCACAAGCCCATTGTCTTGCCCAGTTGCTACGCAGAGGCCCGAAAAGTATGCCCTGACCCAAATTGATCGGCATCATTCTTGCGCTCCGTTGCGCCTACCGTGCCATGGCCAAAAAAAGGACAAGTCTACGTCGAAGATATACTACAGAGATATTGATGGAGGTTCGCACTAAGTCGGTTCGGGTCAACCCAGTTGCGTCCCAGCACTCGGCCAATCAGTTCTCGAGAAGAAGCCAAAGCGCATTCAGCGATATCAAAGATACAGCGTGAACAAACAGATACAGTAGTAGGAATGAGAATGCACGGATCCACCAGCGGTTCCAGCCCCATCACGCCTGCATGTGCATCGCCGTTGTGTCCGCTCTCCCATTACGACTGCTCGAGCCTTGAGTCTGAGCAAGTAATGGAGCCGGAGAACCTGCGCACTGGCTCGATCGGCCAACTGGCCGTGCTCTGTGACGGCGACATCGACACGCGCTGTCCACATGCACATACATATAACCCACACCCAACACCCATCGATGAGCGCCAGCGCCAGCGAGCTTGCCGTCGGGTCGAGGGTTTGAGTGGCATTGTAGGGTGCTGGTTCATCCATTTAGGGCTGCACGTCGCCATTTTGGGCAGGCACAGGCGGGGAAGGTGTTGTCATTTTCGCTAAAGACTCGCTATTGATGCGCTGGCACTCCCAAACACCAACACGATCTGCCCGTCGCTGCGTCATGACGAGCCGCGTCCCGCAGCAAGTATGTCAGGCAAGTACGTCGGGCCGTCGCTGAGGGCTGCCGGAGTTGTAGGGTCGTGGTAGTGGTGTGGGCTGGGATGACGGTGCCGGCGCAGTCGGGGACTCGGAGCGTTTTTGACATCGGCGGCAGGAGTGATGGAGACGTCGCTGTCCTTGTTTTTGAGATCGAGCAGGCGTGGATGCGCGCCGAGAGCTAGCTGAGAGACGAATGAAACGGGGAGAAGGCGGCATGAGCAATGGGTGGGAGTATGGAGCTTCCGAGGTGCTGGACGACCTTCTGGCGGTCGTGCAAGGATGGGAAGACCCTCAGCGTCGCCCAGGGGCAACGCTATCCGACGTGTTACCCGTGCGCATCCATTCTGCCCCAGAGCAAGGCGGTGGCAAGGGCACGGGCAGGCGGCTGGACGCGCCGGTAGGTGGGAACGCGCAGCCGTGGCTATGGTGGTCGGTGGGCATTTTGGCAGGAGCGCGGATCGAGCGGGCAGCGAGCACCGGCGGACAGAGAGGGCAGCCGACGAGCAGTGAGCAGCGGTGGTGGTCGGCGGGCACCATTAGGCGCTGGAGTTGATGATGCATGGTAGTCGGCGGGCACGTTAGGCGCTGTTCGTGCGTGGTAGTCGGCGGGCACATTAGGCGCTGTTCGTAGGGCCGGTGACACATGTGCGGCCCGCGGCGGGCGAGAGGCACGGAGGACGAGGCGGCAGGCGAGAGGCACAGAGGACGAGGCGGCATACGTGGAAGCCAAGAGCAGGTCTCTGTCAGCGGCCTGAGATCCAAACAAATAAATAGAGATAAACAATCACTCATCTCCCCGAGCAATGATTTATCCCCGGTATGATTGATCGTAACCGAGGTTGATGGTTGATGCTATCGCTCCATCGGACCTGCTGCTGGTGCCGAGCTTGAATAGGCCGCCAGAGTGGTATATGCTCATGTCCTGGGTGCTCCCAGGCCCTGGGAGTAGCCGTGTTGTTTGTAATCCAATCGCCTGGGTACAGCCAGGACTGTTTTCAAAATAACTACAGCTACGGCTCTGAGTCTATGCACTCTACACGGACCTACACACAGATATCAGCCTAGGTCATTAGACACTGTCTGTCTATGTCTGCTGAGCTTTGTCTACATCTGTGTATGTCTTTCTAGCTCTGTTGGTCTGTCTAGGTCGGCATAGTACCCAATCCACTCGGCTGTGGCTAGCCACCTGAACTCACCTACACTGAAGGCGCTTAGCTAGCCTCAGTCGGTCTAGCCGACCCGAACTCACCTCTACAGAGGCATTGAGTCAAGGCTCGCAAGAATGGTAATCAATGAATGTTCCTGGTACGCTGGGAAGGTTACGGGCCAGCTGACAATACCTGGGTATCGGAGTACAATTTGCGGAATGTGCCGGCCTTGAAGCGCGAATATCTTTGTATGGCAGGCCTACGTTGACAAGTCCGGACCGTGAATTGGCGGATCAATGATCTTCAGTTCCCGAAGATCACGGATCTCCACAGCCGCTGGTCAGCGTTACGAATCACATCAATTCTCTTTTTTTCTTACTCCCATGTTGCACGCACCAAAGTCGTCAAGGGTACCTTCGACGCTTCCATGGTCGTGAGTTTCGTTAACTGACCTTTTCTAAAGCCCACAAGACCCGCCTCCGCCTGGAACTTCGCACGGCCCCGGCTATCGCCATTCGCAGGCTTCAAATCGGATCCCGATTCATTGAACGACGGTTTGGTGATAGCCGTCAACGAACGAGTGGCCTCATCTCAATACGTCGGCCACCGCAACCACTTGTTCCAACTATGGTCGCCCAACTCTTTGCAAAGGCCATTCCTGCCGGGATTGCCAGTGGGTACCGCTCCTTTCCCCAGCGACCCCGCACATCGACGCTACGATGGCTATAACGGTCGTTTCGACATGACCTTGGTGCCACAGTTCATCAATTTCGTTCCTCCGTTCACTGCGACGATTCGCCGCTCCGACGCAGTCTTCCCCAACGACGTCAACTTTGTTGTCCACGCTCCATTGACGGAATACTGGGAATCCATCCCAGGGTCTGGATTGGGAAGGATTTCTATCGAAGGAATATGGCTCCGGAAGCCGCTCGGGATCGACTCAGCTCTCGCATGGCGGTACTCAGTATCAGGGCTGAAACCATCCCGGAGGCCAGCCAATGCTTCCCGAACAACTCAGTGCAAGATTTGTTTTCTTTATTATACGCCGCGTCAACTTGGGACGACTCCTTCGACCTCTTCACGGAAATACAGTGGCACTTACGCCGGCGTGAAGGCTGGATCAATTGGGTCGAGTTGGAACTTGGAGAGATATCGGTCCCTCCCGCTTCTCCATATCCTGAAGCTCACGACGATCTGGTGGGCGTGTGGATCAATGGCACCTCGGAAGAAAGAGTTTGTCGCCTTCTAACTCTAGGCATTCCTTGCTTCATCATCGGAAGGGACCCTTCCGATGATGAAGGAACTCGTCGGAGAGAAGAATCCTGTGCTCACAGAATGTTCCTACAAGGAAGCGACACTGAACGACGCCTCGCTCAAGATAACGCATACGTACGGAGAGCTCGTCTCCTGATCCTGTCCGCGTCAGACTTGTCTCCCCCCCCACCGGTACTCTTCGCGCCTCCTCTGGCAGTGGATGAGGAGTCAAGAAGAAGAGCGTTGTCTGACTATCGTCCGCCTCTCGCTGTGTTAACATCTAGTGCGGCAAGATGTCACGGAGATAATCACCCATCTGCCCTGTCTCCTTCTCCTTCACCATCGGTTCCCGATGTGTTTCATGGAGAAGTTATTAAAGTCATGGGGCAGGGAAGCATCGAGGAAATCGTCCGTGCAGCCTATGCGGCTGAGGACGAACTGAGTGACTAGGGAGAGCAAGAAGTAGAAACTGAGGACCGGCCAATAGATCGATTGGTTCCTCCGACCAAGGAGAAACTACGACCTCAGGATCCTCAAGCTCTGCCAGTGTATGAGGATCGAGTGTTGTGGATCCGCCCTCTGCCTGTAGAACGTTCGTTCGAGATCACGAACACGAGAAGACTGGTCCATTTCGTTCCCCGCCACTTGCCTAATGGTCTTATGGCTATGTTCAAGCACTCGCACTCCGCCAGTTTCAACAACGGACCATCGTCCGAACATTCAAATCTTTTCGCCAACAGATACAATGGGCGAATCTTGGACATAGGAGAATACGCTTTCTCTCCAGGAGTAGTGGATCCTGCTACTTTCGGAGTCCCGGGACCCAGGACATATTTCTTTGAATGGTACGGGCTGCATGAATGGAGAGCGACGATCCCAACAACCTGGATGTACCAATCCAACGAACTTCGCGAAGGGCAATGGGTTGGAAGGGTCCCTTCTCAACCTAGCCCTGGACAACTCCCGTTACTCTCCCCAGCCATGACCGAGGATCAGAACCGAAGCTACAACCTACAGCTCCGTCGTAAGCCAGTCACGAAGAAAGGCAAGGGGAAGTTATTACAGATGCGTCCTCCTTTGCATGCCTCCTCAGCTGGAATAGGTCCGAGCGACGCTCCGGCTGGTACTGGTGCTCCGGAGTTGATCACTCTCGAGAATGTGTTTGTTGGGATGTCCGCGCGGGAGGTCTGGAACTCAGCAGAGTTGACAGAGATGCGACGAAGGCAGCACGGCCCTAGGAGCATAACTCGGCTTCAGTCGAGGTTCATCTTTCAATTTCGCTCACAAGAGGAAGAACGACAGTCTTGGCTGTACTTCAGATGACTGCGTCAACTGAACGATTCGAGGATGGATTCACTGAGACCTTTGGACTTTACTGAAGTATCCATGTTCGCCTACGACGTCTGGGACTACAACCGTGAGGACATCGCCATGGATTACTCGGTGGAAATCCCGCTCGTTGGGACTTCTAGTCAAGCAGCCGGGTCAAGTTCGAGCGAACAGCGAACAGCGGACATGGTCAAGATCTCCCTCTCGGTCAAGATCGAGGTCGGCGTCCAGGTTTGCTTCTCTTCAAGTCAGACCGGTTGGAGGGCATGTGACGACGCACCGTTCGTGATCAAGGTCTCCTAGGCGCTCAAATTGTGTTCTGCGTCAAAGGACACGCAGCCCGCCGTCTACCCATCCACGTCCCATCGCAGTCGCAAATCCAGATGCTGTGGCTAGGACTACTGCTGTCCAGCCGGGCCCTTCAACGTCAACCGCTCCGGCGTTGAGCGCTCTTCAAGTACCAGCCGCCACAGTCCAAACAGCCGTTCAAACGACAGACAGGACAGAGCCTTGGAATCACCCTGATTTTGCATCCTTTCTGGAGAAGGAGAGAGCAAAAGTAAGGCGAAAGAGGGATAGGAAGTACAAGGAAGCTGGTCTGGATCCCAGACCGCTTCCTGAACCTCCCTTGTTGCCCGTCATCCGGAATGCTCAACGCCCTCGCCCTCTACTTATCGTTCGAATGGATCTTCCTTCTACAGGCACGTCGTTCGAAGAGCCGGACCCACAATGGTCGTCAGCGGAATGCTCATTGCTAGAAAGGCTGCAGAGTCCTCCTGGTGCAGACGAGGGTGATGAACCGACGCTGCTGCGTCGGATGCGACCCGTGCAGGAAAGGTTTGCAGTCACTCTGAACGAGCGGATGTACACGCAGGAACGTCTGCGAGATCCAATGCCTGAGCCAGAGCCGATCAAAGCAAGGTTCCGAACCGCGAAGAATGCGCGACAGGAGGCAAGGGACTACGCTTGAGCGGTGGCAATAAGCGAGGTCGAAGACGTCATGCCAGCGGTCCAGCCTCCCCATCTCCCTCAGGATTCGGAGCAAGCTCGTTCGGAATCGGTCGCGGCAGACCCGGGAGAAGCAATGGATGTTGACGTGGAAGACGCTGACGTGCACATGGACGACATCTGGTGAGAAGCTCGACACAAAGGGAAAAGACGGGCAAGAGATGACAATCAATTCTCTCTGGATTTGTACGACAATGAGGGATATGATGACGACGACGAGGCCTAGACCTTCGGACGTTGGGGGGCTCTGTGACGGTACACGGGTATATACGCTGAATGTACGAAGGCCAGAGGCCAGAATGTAGATTAGATCGTAGATTAGTTAGATGATGTGACCTATGGTCACATCATATATACAACTTGAACTCGTCCTCCACCTATACTCGGGACATCAGGAGCCTCGCTCAATAGCAAGTGAGGCCACACAAGGGGCAGGCCAACGGAGCCTTGGAGTGCCCTGACGACACGGTAGACTGTGGCTTGGCAGGAGTAGCGACAACGGATCCCATTGTCGTACTCCTCGCCATACTCATTTCTTTCCTATCCCTCTCTCGCACCTACTCGCTGGACAACCCATCTCGTACGCGCTCAAGACTGGATACTCAGCGCTGTTATACTCGACTATTCTACTATGAGGGTGCTTCTTCGGTGACGTGGCAACGGATCCCGTTGCCACGTCTCTCTATCCCGCTCGCTCTAGCTCTACAGAGCCCTCTCGAATTCGCGTAGCATCACACACCATCACGTGTACCCACAACCCATATGCCCATTCAAAAATGCAACACAGTGAACACTTCATACACGACTACGTTATGAGGGACTCATCAACATCAACCACATTCCGGGTCAGAATAATGTTGCCAACCTATTTACCAAGCCCCTCCATTGAACCCTACACACGTGATGAACCAAGATACTTCGACTGGACACCAGTCAAGGGGGGTGTTAGAATCTGACAAGGTGTCCTTGCCTTAAGTATCTTATCTCACATCTTATCTATACAGTGTATTTGTAACCTGGTAGACAGGAGAACCCCTCAACGGGTCTCTCGACCTACCAGGTACACCGATATTCTACATACTCACACACTGTAACTTAGGGCTCGGTGCCGTACCGTATACGGCTACAGCCGTTTTTTACAGCGGTTTACGGCGCCATCCGTACCGGAGCCATACCGTACCAGTGCACACGAACAGCCAGTACGGTACGGCCGGCTCCGGTACGGTTACGGCTCAGTACGGCAGGGCTTAAGATAGCCGTAGTAGCCGTACTACGGCCGGATTTACGGCGTACGGTAGGTACGGCGGCCGATTCGGACCGTACCGTACCGTGCTGGTCCGCGGCCAGATTAGGTACGGTACGGCAGCCGTTACCCGTAGCCGCTCCGTACCGCCGTACCGCCGTACTATACGGTATGGTGCCGAGCCCTACTGTAACTAAACGGGTCTCTCGTCCTACCAGAATATTATATTATAACCTTGATAGCTAACAACATTAATGTCAAGGCATTCGCGAGAGAGACGTTCTCGCATCGTGTCCCACTACTCACCATGCCCCACACTCCTGTTCTTCTGCGACTTGTTCTCCTGTGACTATAGTGACGGGTATATTTCAACTCGCGGACTACTTTGTATTATATCGGTTTTAGAACTTGTTCTAATACCACAACAGTCTTGGAAAATCCATGCAATAGCTCACAAACTCTGCCAGATTCATTGGGAAAGCTTCAGCCCCCCCTTGGTAACTTCTGGAGGCATGCTACTAGTATGTGCACTTCCGTTGACATGGCACTTGCACTTCTGTTGCACAGTGCCAACTTGCACTGCTGTTTGGATCCTTCCACAATTAATGCCTGCTGTGTATCGTACTGTTGCTCGGGTCAATCTGACATTGTAGCACACTGGTGGAGCAATCGCCTTAGGCGCCAGGCGACTTTTCTGGGAGGTTTAACAGCCGTATCCCGAGCAATTATAATTAAAGCTGATAGCAGCAAGACACTTTTTGTATATGATGTGTGAGGGTATCAGGCTCGACGTGAGAACAGTGAATATGTGCAGATATTAGTTTACCGGAATAGAAAGATACACCCAGCGTCGATTGTCGTACCTAGTCGTCGTCGTCGTCATTTGGAGGAGGCGGAGCCGTTGCAGCCTTCTCCATTGCCTTCCGTATTGGGTTCTGCTCCTTGGGAAGGGCACCTGTGCGTTCTAGGCGGTCGAACAGCACGAACAGCTTCTCCATCTCACGCTCCTTCTCCTCTTGACTCATCTCGGGCTCGGGTTCCCGTGGTAGATTGGTGGTTCCAGTGATGGGGTTGATAGTCGGAGCGGAGGCAGCAGCCAAAGCAGCCGCTGTGGAGGAGGAGGAGGAGGCAGGCGGCGGCGCGGTCATGATACCCTTGTTAAACAGGAAGCCCGCGACGTTGCCGTACCCCAAAAGGGTCGACATGATCGAGGCATCCGAGTCGCACATGACGTAAAGCATCTCGCCCACTGAGTCCTTCAATCGCGCATGATACACGCTCCCAAGGAGGCGGAGACACCGACCAAGCATGTCCGCGCGGCTCTCGAGGCTGCCAGCGGCGGCAGTCCGGTCCAGATCTGCCGGGCATAGCCAGTCGCGTGTCCGGGTCCGGGACTGTTCGTCTGCGACACACAAACGGGTAATGAGAACAACCAGTGGGGACAGCTCGTCGTCGAGCGACTCGGAAGGAGAAAATGGAGAAGACTCGGCTTTGACTTTTTCGCGCACGGAAGGGTCATCGGGCTCGACGGCGTCAGGGAAGTAGTGGGAGAACGCGACTTCGAGAAGGGAATGGGCGCGAAGGAGAGTATCACCAGGGAGTCTGTTTCGATTAGACGGGGACGGCGGGATGGGAGAGGGTGATCGTGAGAGGGAGCGCCGGCCTGCAGAGAGAACGGAGAGGGCGCGATCGAGGGTGCTCGTCTTGGGGGACGTAGGCGTACCAGCCCGGACAGGTGAATGCGCGCGGCTCGAAGGAGAAGAAGACGTGTCCGTTCTCCTTGGCCGGGGAATGCTTACTGTAGGCACAGATTTGGGGGAAGATGTACCGCTAGATGGCCCAAGCCACTCGGGGCGGAGGTTCGTAGTTATGGGGACGACGATGAGTGAATGGATGACATGGGTGAGCGGTGCTGCAATGGGAGCGGGGAAAGTAGGCGGGAGAGCACGGAACACACGCAGCAGGGGTGCGAGAATTCTGAAGCTCATTTAGTTGACTGAAACAAGGCACAGACGGGCAGACGCACCCGTCTAATTTAGGGCTCCAGCTATCACCGATGACTTTGCCTTCGGGCGGTCCGTCGATGGACTTTGGGTAGTGCATAAGAATATTGAACGTGAACTTGAGGACATCGACCATGGCTTCCTTGGACATTTTTGTGCCGGAAAGCAGGCAGGTGATGAGCAAGTCGAGTTTGGCGGTAACAACATCAACGATGTGCTTCTCCTCGACCAATGAGGTGATGAATGGGGACGGGTGCACAGTCGAGAGGAAGAGGATACGCGAGACGATGAATATTTGATCCGGACTGGACGACTTCTAGAAGGTAATGTGAGGATAAGGGTCGGCAAAATAAGAGATCTGCGTGCCTGCAACAGCTCGATGCATGGCTCGCCGCCATCTACGTCTTTGCTCACAAACACGGACCGGGCCCGTTCGAATAGCAAAAGGGCGTTGGCGATGCATCGGAGAGCTTCTCCCGCAGCTTCCGTATCGTCTTTGAGGGTTGCGACGAGCTTCAAGAGGGAAGAGAGGGTTGCTGCGGTGCCAAGGGACTCTGAGCCGGTTGGATTCTTGCCCAGGGTCTTGAGTGCGAGAAGCGCCAGAGCCGCATCTGCAATCATCCATGAGTCGACGCGTATCGAGAAAGGCAAAGGCACTGACCTTTTGGCAATATGCGGCTGTTGAGCGTCTCGAGATCGGCCAGCAATGCCTGGATGAGCTCTGCGCGCGCGGAAGGGTCGAACGTGAAGGCGCTCGCTGTGAGCAGTGGTCAATAGACAAAGACACGGCCAGTGAATGTTGTTACCGTTTATGACGGCGTTGAGAACCGGCTGTATGTTTTCTGGGGTTGCGGCGTTGTACTGGTGCAGGAGGGTGGTGCCCATCGCCGTTGGCAGAAGCGATGCAAATGTTTTGATCGATAGTCGGCGGTAGGGCCGGCCGGGTGTAACACTGGCAGCGTGGCCAGTCAGCTGTTTGTTGTACCTCCGGAACAAGCTTACCACCACCACCACACATGCCCCACGCTGTGGGCGACTGCCCGCAGCCTCTCCTGGCCGTCGTTGCCTCCATCCAGGACGCACACGATCCACTCCGGTTGTGGTCAGGCAAGTCCGAGTCGTGTCTTCTCAAAGTTGAATACTAACTCAAAAAAGTATTGTCCAAATCTCCGGACGCTATCCAGGATGGTCGTCGTCTCGAGAATATGGCATGGCGACTGGCATGGCGGGAGGCTCAACGGCCAGTGCAAGTTTGGCCACCGACCCCAGAGTCCATTTCGAGCGATGACTCGGGTGGCCCCTTCCAGCTCGCGCCCAGACGACGGGGTGAGTGCTCTATTTCCCTATGTACGATCCCTCTCATCGCCATCGCCAGTAACCGCAGGCAAGGTTATCTACGACATGATCTCTCCCGGACTCACCAAGAAACTTGTTGACCCGAGGAAGCCGGGCTACCCCACGCCCACATCGAGTAGTAGCTCTTGTGCATCCTCCATGGCCGTCCAGGAGACGGATGTCGTCGTTCCCCGTGTCGTCATTCTCACTCCAACTCCGAATCTCAGTCCACATCCTACTCCGCCCGCAACCCCGCTTCTGACCAACGCCTCTCCAACTCGAACACCCTCGCCAGTGGCTCTTCTCCCCCCAGTACTGCCGGAGTTATCCCCGAGCACCCAGCAACGCAAGGATCTCCCGTTATTCTTGTCAAGATCCGCAACACGCGGGATGGGTTCCCCGGTTTTCCCGGCTACGTCTGCATACGCTGCGCAATCGACGCACATACTCCCGCTGGGTGGGCCGCTCGGCAAAAACGCCCCGCGGACCCACCAAGTTTTTCTTGCAGGCCGGTGCTAGCGCTAGCTCTCACAGCTCGTCCCACTCGAGTGGAAGGTCTAGTGGAAGCAGCGAAAGTTCCAGGGAACGCGAGCGGAGAGAGGAAGAATTGAAGGAACGACAAGCATACTTGGGCGATACTCGTGGACGGGGACGCGCGAGTCGCGCCGCCAACGGAGACGACTTGGAGATTTCCAAGACGCAGACAGCAGCAGATTAAATCTGCCTGTGTCCGATGCGCCGGACAAGCTTCAAACAGCCGCGAAGACACCGATTCAACAACCACAAGAGCAACAACCAGCAAAACCACCGTTAAAGCAGACTCATGGCAAGCCGCCGCCCAGAACTGTCTCCGCGCCCTTCCTCGGTATGGAGGTGGGTCTGCATTAACTATTTGCGTCTTGGTGCTTAAAGTGTTTTCCATCTAGTCTACTTCTAGACCCCAGATGGATGTGGATGACGCGAGATCGGTTAGCTCCCATGCGACGTCCTCCTCGAACGCAAAGATGCGAACTGCGCGCACCAAACAGCCTCGCGCTCTTACGACACGGGGTCAACGGCAGCAACACTCACGCTCGCGGTCGAGGAAGGAGGGAAGCAACAGCAAGAACGCTGCGACGAACGACTTGGGGTTGCCGTCAAATCCTCGCCGCGGCAGTTGCGTTTGTGGAGAGTGGGAAGCGTCGGACGACGACCATTGTGCTTGCGACTAGCGATGAAGATGAAGATAGCGAGTGGAGCGACGACGAAGATGTGAGCAGAGAGGGTGAACAGGAGGAAGAAAAGGAAGAGCCTGCAGAGGATCAGGAAGAGGAAGGCGCAAGACGAAGAGGATGAAGAATGGGAAGATGAGAGTCAGAGCCCGTCGCAAGGAATCAGCGCGGAGAAGCAGTCCCCCTGCAGACACGAAAGCGCCACCCCCATCGCTGCAACAACAACCTCCCGCTCTTCATCGCCCCGGTCATTCACGTGGGAATAGCACTGGCGGCGGCCCTCCAGAGCTGCGCCATCTTCCGACTCGCCCGACTCATCGCTCTACTGGTCACTTGCCTGGTCTTGGCAGACCCAACCAGTTGACCAGACACCACCGCCACATGTCGGAGAGGACGCTCAAGGACGCGAATACACTGTCCACGCTTGAGAGTGCTGCGTTGGAAGCCCAACGACAAAGGGACTTGTTCGCCAAGGTACCACGCGTGAGCTACGAGAATCTAACGCAGCTAGCGGCGTCTCGACCCAGCAACCTCACTTTGTTACTCGGTGGGCGGCAGGTTGCAGAGCCGCATCAGCAGGCTGACAATACCGCACAGACAGCGTCCGGCAGGTGGTTTCGGTGGATTGGGATTGGCGATGACCAGCCATCCGCCCGTTGCAGGTCATGGAGGCGCCCAGTTGTCGCCGATCCCAGCCTACGCCTGCGACAGCTCTCGAGCCGACGACGAGGCAGCCCCAGCCACCGGTAGCCCCACCGACTAGGCCGAATATGCCTCGTGCCAAGTCGAGCAGTGCATTACCGCCGCACTTTAGCGCAGCCAACAGTTCCCTAGGCAAGAGTCCTGCAGCTCATCCAGTTGTTACTGCGCCTGTCGGCAGCACACAGAACAGCAGCGCGGGCCGCAACGGATATCGGCCCAAGGGCCCTCCCGCAGAGGCCGAGTTTGACGACGACGACGAGTCAGATGCGGATGGGCGAGGCAAGGGGAAGGACCGCACGTCGGACGATGGGTTACAGCTTTCGAAAAGTGTGGCGCATGAGAAGCTCAGGCTGCTGGCAGAGCGGAGTGATATCCACTCGAGAGCCAAGAACGGCGCAGACCCAACTGCAGAACGCCGCCGACTCTATGAGCAGGCGGGTGTCCCAGAGTGGGCTACTTCGACCTCTCCCGAACCCATTACTGCCCCGACAAATCCACAACCGAGTCGACCAACCTCTGCAGCTCCTGTTGGGTTCCCGTACTACCTGCCGCCACCTGCGCCCCCATCTACACCTCGAACAACGCGGCAGCAGATGCTACGGAACGAGATGTCGGAGAGTTTGCGGCATAATCTCCTCTGGCATCGGAAACAGAGCAGAACAGAGTTGAGCGGGCCACAGCCCCGTCGCACGAAGAGCACTGTCCACATCCCTACTGCTGAGAAGAGTTTGGTGCGACTAACGCCCCGACCACCTGGCGCAGAGCGGCGTGAACCGCTCATGGATCACCCACCGGTCTTGGAAGGAGCGCAGAAGAAGAAGCTGTTGCGGAATCTGAGCTGGGCCGATAGCTCGGACTTTCACCGCACTGGCTGGTAGCTTCCTGATTGCACATGCTCGTTATAAACTACTTACTTTTATCTTCGCTTTCGTTTTCGCGTCGCTTGTACCCACTGTACTACTACCATCCTCTCCGTCTACGTGCATAAGTAATGGGCATTTTTTTTGGAATCTGGCGGTGTGGCGGTGGCAGTGTGACACAACGCGTCAACCGACTTTCTGCAATGGCCACCAATAAACTCGTCGCGGAGATGGCTCGCATAGCGAGCGCGTGCCCCATCGACCCCCTCCGCCCGCACATCCAACTCCAAACCCTCCTCAAATCTCTTGCAGCACACCCTCGGCTTACGCCTGCTGCCGTCCGTGCTGCCCACGCGCTCGAGCGGAATGAAATGCAGCAAAGAGTACATTTCTCGCGTCTCCCATACTTTTTTTCTGACTACTGTCGTAGTATGCCTTATCCGACAAGATCTTGAAACCAACTTCCGTACCGCTACACTACGAGAAGCTGGTTGAAGGTGTCGAGAAGAGCTTGCAGGGCATCAAAAGGCCATGGTGGAAAGTTTTCTTCGGCATATGGTAAATAACTTCGAGTCGAGGAAATTATGTCAAGAGGTTGGTGTTACCAGCATACAAGTGCAGAGGATGTAAAACGACAGTAGGAGCTACTTCTTCTTCGACTTGGCCTTTGGAGCAGCTTTCCCTTTGCCTTTCCCTTTCTCAGCAGCAGCCTTCTTCTTCGGCGCCTTAATCAGCTTGTCCTTGCTGAGATCGTTCGGGTCCTTGGCTGCAGCCTTTTCGTCGTCCGACGCTTCGTCACCTACGTCGTCAACCTGGTGCGGTAAGAAGGGAGGAGACGCAGTAGAGACGTCAAACATACCTCGAACGCATCCTCAATATCCGGCGCTGGCCCACTGCTGGCCAATTTCTTGGGTGCTTTTCCGAGATCAGTGGCTTTGTAGAACGGAATCGGGTGCTCCGACGCATTGTACCTGAACCAAGTCAGCAGTCAGAAACAAAAGTCAAAGAGCCCAGACTTCTTCGTCAACGCGGTCTTGGTCGCCGTAGAGATTTTCTTCAGCACCACATCGTCCTTGCGTTCATCTACCCCGAGCTCCACGATCGCGTCCCAGTCCTCCTTGCTCAGGTAGTATTCGTCCATTTTCTCAATGACACCGTCAACACCGCCCTGCGAACATATGACTAAACAAAACCTCGAAAACACAAAGAACGCACGGTCCCCGGCTGCATCAATGGAGTAACAAGATGGGGGAAGAGCGCCGGGATGTAGGACTGGCGAATTTCCGACTTGTCGGCAGAGATCTTGAGCCTCATGCGTACCCCGACATCACCGAGTTGACGGCTGAGCTTTGTTTGCTTCGAGTTTTGGCCTAACCATCTGAAACAGGGTAAGATTAGGGAAGTTGTAGGATAGTAGGCATACTGCGGGAAGGAGAGCGAGTTGGGACCGCCGTAGTGCGCACCCTGCCCGTAAACAAATGACGCAGGCCGCACCGTGGAGCACACAGCGTGTAACGGCATCAAGCTCCAGTGCTGTTCTGGCCTAACCTCCGGTTAACCAAGTAATCACAACAACTCTTTCCCCGCACCCGTGAATCATGGCGTCAACAAGGTCCCCATCCGACATGGACGAGGCGGCGTTGTCCATTAGTTCGAGGCATTTCAGCTGCTTCAGCGGTCCGTCGTAATTGCGTAATCGAGCAGCGTCTGTCTTCAGGTAGTTTTCCTTGACGCTCGTTCAGATAGCGATCGCAGGGTACTATAGTTGTTCAAACCTGGATAAACAACGGAACGAACGAGTGGTCTTGGAAGTAGAGCTCCATTTTGTCGCCAAGTGTCTCCCGTGCAGTGGACGAGAACAGATACGGCCCCAGGACCTTGGATGTTATGTCGAAAGGACTCATGATGGTGTACTTCTCGTTCATTTTCGCGCTGGAAAGGGCGTTGATGAGGACATCGAGCTTTCGGAATTGAGCTTACAGGGTCTTGCCCTCGTCGAAATTCATCGAGCTACTGGACAAACGCCAAGTCGACAGCATGTTCAAAACTTGACGAATATCCGATTGCGCCCCAGCGACGAGTTGGTCGAGAACGTTGGCAGGAATACTCATTTTCTCTCTGTATCCATATCAGTACCCACAATCAAGAGCGTCATTGAACCCACTTGAATGCGATAGTCATCAATCTCGACCGAATCATGTTTGCCTGTGGTCTAGATAGTGTCAGCTACTATCGGGTAAAAAATTGATTTTGAATGAACCGTTGGAATGGCAGACTGAATGTGTTCGCAGTCAAAGGCTTGAGTTTCTGCGCACCGCGGTCGTTTGCAATGCAGATAATTGGGACCTGAGCAACAGAATCATCAACGTATCTGGCCCGCGGGGAGACAATCCTACCTTGCTCTTCTTGATCATCGCATTCAGAGCACCAACACCTCCACGATCGCCAGCAGACATTCCGTCCACTTCATCCATTATAAGACAGGTTCGGTCGGTGATCATGACGCCGTCGGTCTGCTGGAAATCATCATCATCGACAGTAGCAATTATCATCAAATTAGCGTACACGAGCGCCGGCAATGTAGCCGTCCAAGGACTTGTTGTTTACATTCATACCGTTCTGAAAAGTAAGGTTGACTTCAGGTTTCTACCCCCGAGGAAAGACTGACCTCGACGAGCTTTTTACTTCGGGCATCACTCGCATTGAGCTCGATCGGTGTAAAACCCTCCATTCTCGCCACCAGGTGCGCGCTCGTTGTCTTGCCAATACCGGGAGGCCCAGTGATCATAACCGCGCGAAAGATGTTCATGCCTTCTTTGCCGGGCTTTTTGAACCCACTTTTGAGACTTTTCGGCCTGGGAAGGTGTGAGAAAACAGATTTCAACACAGCGCTGCGAACCAATCTTTCAGCCACTGTTGCAGCCTTTCAACTTGTCCCTTGTTCCCGCATATCTCCTTCAGATTTTGGGGAGCATAACGCGTTGTCCAGAGTTGGCTCGCAGGCTCGATTGACGTCGAACTGCAAAGAATTAGAAGAGATCTCGATAGATATTGCAAACAGACCTCTTATCCTGTTTCTCGCGTTTTTCCATCTCCTTTGCAGCGGTCTCGATGGCCTGTTTTTCCTTTTCCAACTTCTTGGCCGTCTTCTCGTCCAGCTTCCCAGAACCCTTGCGCGTACGGATGAGCTCCAAGAACTGGTCCTCGTTGAGAGTCTTCAGTCCATTCTTCTTGATGGCGTTCAATTTGGATGGACCCGCATTCTCCCCAAGAACGACATAGTCCGTTTTGCCCGACGGTTGGCCGACAACGCGTCTACATGTACTCAGAAAATAGTCAGACTGATAGCGTGAAAACTCGCCCGCCAAATCGTTTCGCGATTTCCACAGCTTCCTCGCGAGAGAAGCTGCTTAGTTCTCCGGTAAACACGAGAGAGAGGCCGGCCAAACAATCGGGGGCGCCATCAGGAACGGACTTGGAGCCAGGCGCAACAGGACCAGCCAGTTTGGCTGCCCTCGAAGCAGCCCAGCTGGAGTCGAATATTAGGAACGACTTTGCTCAGAACTAGGGCGCTACGCACTCGAATTTGGGCTTTTGCTCTTCCTCCTTCGCCGGTTTTGAAGGACCGGCCTTGGGCTTGGGTGCGCTCTTCTTCG
This sequence comes from Mycena amicta, assembly GCA_029282125.1. Taxonomy (NCBI): domain Eukaryota; kingdom Fungi; phylum Basidiomycota; class Agaricomycetes; order Agaricales; family Mycenaceae; genus Mycena; species Mycena amicta. Next base: position 215,602 of record JARIHP010000062.1, read on the forward strand.
GTTTCTCCTCCTCGTCATCATCATCCACGACGAAATCGTCGTCCTTGGCCTTGGAGCGACGCGGTTTTGGTTTGGTGCCCTTTGCCACCTTCTTCGGAGGGGGCTTTTCGTCACCGTCGTCGTCTGAGGATGCCACTACCACGCGCTTGCGGGCCGTCCTGGTTGGCGCTGGAGAGTCGCTGTCGTCATCAGGCTCGGCCACTTTCGAGGAACGCGGTTTTGGTCTCGCGGTAGCCTTCTTCTTTGGGGGAGACTTGTCGTCCTCTGAGTCGCTGGACAACAACGCCGCAGCCTTGCGTTTCTTCTTGGCCGGCTCGGGATCGATTGCCATCTTTTCGTCGTCGCCTGTGTCTCTTCAGCTCGCAATTGTGGACGTGGTGGAAGGGATTCACTAATAAGATCAATGACAACCGGCTTCGCCTTGGAAGAAGACGTCAATGGGAGGCGAGCAGGGAAGCGGACCCACGCACCTGAGTGGGTTTCGCAGGGGTCGGCATGGGACGTGCGCCAAAAAACGAACGAATGTCTGGGGCACTACTGCCTTGGCCGTTGGACTTCTGGGATGACTTTGCAGACATGATTGCGAGTGGATGGAGTGTGTGTGACTCATCATCTCGTGTACCGTGACAAGCGCGTTTGAATTGTGCCCAATATATCTACTAACGCACTGTACGCGACTGGTTGCCCGACTTGACCTCGCGGTACGCCCGCGGCGGCGCAGGAAAGTCCCCGTAGAACGGTTTCCCCTCGCCCTTGTCTTTTTTCCCTTTCCTCTTTTTCTTCGCTCTTGCCCCGTCTTCGTTCGGCCCATCGTCCAAAACATTCGGCACACTCGCAAAATCGAAAGCTTCTGCATCTTCTTCGTCGCCCTTGGGCGGTGGGGAATCATCGCCTTTGGATGGCGACAATTTGTTGGGTGCGCGCGAACCTTCGGCGTCCTCTCCCTTGGCGCGTTTACGCTTCTTGGAGCGTGGCTGCCCAACGACAACAATCGAATCGTCTACAACTTCGGCGACGGGTTTCGTGCTCCGTTGCCACGCGGGCACGTATGGGATTTCGATTTGCATACCCTGTGCATGAATCTCTTCCGGCATCGGCGCGGTGACCGCCATTGAAGGTATCTGGGAAGGATAATCAATATTTTCACGACGAGTGGAGAGATGCAGTACCATGGGAAGAGACGGTATCACCACCAGCGCACTATGAATGCGGGAGACGACTTCTTGGAAGCCAGCGCTAAGCTGTATATTCTACTCAGAATGATGCTGTCTTCAACGTCCATCCACTCACCTGCTTTGACCCGACACTTTTACCGCCGAACAAGACACTGCTGACTGCCTTCGAGCTTCCTTTGCTCGCATTCGTCGGCAGTGATCCACCAAACAACGTCGACTTCCTCGTAACGCATGATGACGCTGGGCCTGTCATCCCAGTTAGCACCAACGTCGCAGCCGTAGGACAAAACACCCACTGGAAGCCCACATGTCTGGTGCAGTACTCTTCGGCACCTGATCAACCATCTCAACCGCAGCCACATCCACTTTCTCAGTTATCGGGGCTACAGCTACCGCCTCCTCCACTTCCTTCGGCTTTGTCAAATGGGCTCGTACACAAGCACGAATCGCCTCCAATAGCTCTTTTGCACGTCTCCTTACGACCGGCGGCACAGACGTGAACGTCTTGAGGAGCGCCGCCATGTCTGCCGGAGGACGCTCCGCAAGCTGGAATAAGAAGTGGTTAGGGATGACGTATCTGGCCTTAGTTCAGTGCACTCTGCGGTCCAGAAAGAAAAACCGCGTACCGCGTACTCTCATCCTCTTCCCGCGCTACCGAGTCCCGCCACTGGTGAACGCATCGATACACCGCCCGCTGCAGCGTCTCCCTCCCGTCACTCAACTCGGCTGGTGCGATAAACGCCCCCTTGTTCCACTTCTTGGCCAGCGTATCCCACCCACCAGACCGTGTTCCCCGTTCCGAGTCGTATACCTCCTTCTCGTACGTCCGGAGTGCGGTCTCTTCTGATCTCGCAAGGGCTTGCCTAATGAGCGCTTGGTTTGGCGGCCATGCACCACGGGCAGCCAGTGTGGGAATGGAAGATGGTGAAGGCGAGCGGGAGTTGGATTGTGCGCGTGACATGGCACGGTCGAGGAGCGCGTTGCGTAGGTTGTCATATATATACAGTAGGAAATGCGTATCGGATCTGGCGTAGTTCAGCATGTCCTGCGAGAGCGGTCTGCAATCATCATTGGCCTCCACTACCTCGAAAAAACAACAGTCAGCTCACCGAATACGCCAGTCCGCTAGCTGGTAGCGTTTGTCGGGAACGAAATCGCAGTACATCTCCAACAGGTTCGCAAGGCCATGGCGCGGGAACTCGAGCAGCTTGGAGGCGTGGAACGTGTCGAACAGATTTACGACGAAGAGATTGAAGTCCTGCTGCAGCCACACGATGTCGCTTTCTGCACCGTGGAAAACCTATCGGCCTTCAGTCCACCGGCAAGCGATACTATAGAGCAACCGCACCTTGACAATGTTTGGATTTGTAAAGACCTCATTCAATTCTCCCGTGGCGAGCTCAGCTCTCAACGCCAAAGTATCCACAATCCAGTCCTTCGTTCTTGTGCTGATTTGCATCAGACACACAATCCCTGCGAACGAACGATAACTATTGTGCTCCAAGTCAATCGCAATTTCTTGCGCTTTCCGTAGCTCGTCCGTCATTGCTTCCAGTGCCGCCGGGGTCGAGACCCATGTTGCCGCCGTTTGATCAAATGGCGTCGGCGGTATCGGTTCCGCTGCAACGAACATCCTCTGCAGGTATGCAATGTGCGTTATTTCGTAGCGATAGGGATGGCGTCTTTATTTTCTTTCTGTTAGCTGAGACGATTGAATAAATTCAACGCACATAATAGTATCTCCTTCGGTGTCGCGGAAAACATGTCCTAATGGGACCTGGGCGTTGAACTTGTGCGACAAGGCTGGGTACCACGGCGTGTCGTTACTGTTGTCTATGGGATGTTTGAAGCTGAGCTGCGGCTTTGCCAAATGCGCGGCATGTTGCACTGCAGAGTCGAGTTGCCCTCTCATCGTATTATTGGCTTTGGTCGTTTTGCGAAGAGCTTCTGGGTTTATGGCAACCTGCGGAGCCTTGTTCCGTCCCTGGAGCTCGTCTAGACACATGTCCTAGACTCGTTCGAGTGAGTTGCAGATAAAATGAATATTACTCACTGTGCGCTCTAACAACTGGTCCATCGAGTCTACGACGAGGGAATGAAAGTCGTCGACTACATCGTCCTGGCTTTGCAGCCTTGCTTTTCCTTTGCGGCGAGATGCGTCCGAGGTTGAAACCAGCGTGAGCAAATTATTCGTCAGGGAGAGTACGCGGGCAGAGAACGCGTCGAGCTCGTCTGCGAGGCCCGCGTCCATTGAGCGATGGAATTTGATGTCGGCAGGCAGCCCGACAGCACTGCGGGTAGCATTGAGGGCCGCAGTTTGGACTTTGCCATTGAATTCGAGCAAGTTTGAGGACGAAAGCTTTGAGCTCTCCGCCGCCATCCTGGAGGAAAAGTGACCGCGATTTTTTGCATTGTGACACCAAAATTTCGACTTGTTCAAATCCCTTTCGCCATGGGAAAAAAATCTGCTGCAACCCTGGCCGGGCCCTCAAAACCTGCACCGGCAGAGCCCCATTTGACCGACGAAGAGGAGAATGTCGATGGTTCTGGCTCAGACGCTGGTTCTTCACAAAGCAGCGACGATGGAGTTGACGAAGAAGGGATGGAACGGCTAATGAATGCGCTGGGAGAGGACGGACTGGACGACTTTGAACGGATGCAGCTGCATCTCACGCTGGGTGGAGGTGATGAATCTTCGGACGATGAAGAGTTTGTTCCTCCTCAAGACGACGACTCAGACTCGCAATCCCAAGACGTCGACGCAGAAGATCTCGACGAGGCTCTGGGAAGCGACGAAGAGGAGGAAGAGGACGTTGCTTTGGACGAAGTCGAGTCGGTCGACGCAGACGCTGTTCCTCGACAAAAAATCGAAATCGACAACACGGCCGCCCTTGCGCGCATCCGCGAAACCATAAAACTCGACTCGTCCCTCCCATGGACAGAAACACTGGTCATATCCTACCCGGAAACTATCGACGTCGATGTCAACGACGACCTTAACCGCGAACTAGCCTTGTTCGTCCCATGCACCTTTCAAAAAATTATCCAAACTGATTCTCTCCAGCTACAAGCAGGCCCTCCACAGCGCTACGGCCGCACGCGCTCTCGCAGCAAAACACGACCTCCCATTCAGTCGTCCGTCCGACTACTTTGCGGAGATGGTCAAGTCCGACTCGCATATGGAGCGCATACGGCAACGCCTCCTCGACGAGCGCGCGGGAATCAAGAAGAGCGAGGATAAGCGTCGTGAACGAGAGGGCAAGAAGTTTGGCAAGCAAGTTCAGATCGAAAAGCTCAAGGAGCGGGAGCGAAGTAAAAAAGAGATGGAGGAAAGACTCAAAGGGCTCAAGCGCAGTACGTGTTTCTTCTTCATCTTTTTTTTCCTTCTCATTCTCTTCGTAGAACGCGGCGAAATTCTGGACAAACCGACAGCAGAAGACGACGGCTTCGACATTGCTGTGGAAGACGCCATCTCTGACCGCCCAGCGAAGCGGGGACGCGGAGCCGGCCCCAATGGTCGGGGTGGTGACTCCAAGATAAGTCGACGAGGCCGCGACCAGAAATTCGGCTTCGGTGGCGGCGCTGGGAAGCGTTCAAAGTCAAACACCCGTGAATCCACCGACGACTTTGGTGGCAGCGTTGGGAAACGCGGTGGGAGGGGTGCATTTGGACGCGGCGGGAGCACTGGGCGCGGAGGAAGGGGTGCCAGCGCTGGGCGTGGAGGAAGGGGTGCATTTGGAGGAGGAAGAGGTGCAAGGAGACTCGGGAAGAGCAAACGGGAAGCTGGAAGAGGCAGAAAGTAGACCACAATCGAATAGATTTCTGAGTGGTCCCAATCAAAATTACGACGCGGCTTGGACAAGACGATGAACTGGACAGCCGCATTCCTCAAGCCCTTCCTCGGCGACCCTGACGACCCCAGCGGGCCTCCGCCAGGCTCCCCACCTATGAGTGCGTCTGCGCCGCTGGTGGCTGACCACCGCTCACACATGCTCTAGTGAGATTCGAAGGGCCATGGTTCACGACCCAACTCATATTGTCTGCTGGAATCGGCCTTTTCTCATTCCTTGTCTTCTCTTATTGCCGAACCCGCTGGCCAATTCTCTTCGCCCCTCGCACCAAGCTCAAGGGTGTGTCGTTCAACCGCGGACTCGCGTCACTCCTAATGCATGTTTGCAGGTTTCTCTCCCCATGAAGCCCACGCGCACCAGGCGTTCTTTGGATGGATTCTGCCGACAATCCGGACATCCGAGTTCACTGTCCTCCAGATTGTCGGACTGGACGCCGCCGTTCTCCTCAATTTCTACAAAATGGCGTTCAAACTGTTCTCAGTTTGTGCCTTCTTTGCGGTAACGATCCTCATGCCCATTAATTGGAGGGTATGCTGAAAATTTGCCACTGCAATTATTGTCTAATGTCCGTGCAGCATAACAAGGACCTCGGGGACAACGAGGATTGGCCCGGCGACGAGGACGACTGGCCAACTTTACTTAGCAGCAGGCCTGTCCGTTTCCGCGTGATTGCGTCCAACGGAACGACCAACTCCACCCTCCCCGGCTCGGACTGGCTTGACCTCATCACCGAAGCCAACGCCTTCTTATCTCTCTATTTGGTGTTCACGTATTTGTTCACCCTTCTCGCCCTTTACTTCATCTACAAGAACTACCGGCGCTTCATCCGTTCTCGCCAGCTCTTCTCTTTGGAACTCGTACACTCGATTCCTGCTCGTACAGTTATGGTGACCAACCTCCCGCGGCACCTGATGGGCGAGCGTGCACTGGCAGAATATTTCGAAAACATTGGTCTCAGCGTCGAGAGCGTTACCGTCTGTCGCGAGGTTGGGTCTCTGAAGAAGCTCATCGACGAGCGGACCAGCGCTCTTCTGAAGTTGGAGGCTGCGTGGACCAGTTATGTCGGGAACCCGAGCACTGTCGAGGAATACGATCCAGAAACGAGCGGAGTTGGGCCTCTTGTTGACGTTGAATTCGGCGGGCAACCCCAACGCCTCGTGGTTCCTCATCGCGCGAGGCCCTCGATCCGTCCTCGTTGGTTTGGCCCAAAGGTCGACGCATTGGATTATCTTGATGCGCAATTCAAGGATAGTCGACGAGAAGGTGCGCAAGAAGCGGATGTCGAAATTCAAGGCAACGCAGGTTGCGTTTGTCACGTTCGAAAAGATGTCCTCGGCTCAAGTTGCGATCCAAGTCGCTCATGCACCTACTCCTTTGCAATGCAAGACCTATCCCGCTCCCGAACCCCGAGATATCGTCTGGAGCAACATGACCCCCTCCCAGCTCAACATCCAGACACGCGATGTATTCGTTCTGTGCATGATCGTCGTCTTGTTCCTGTTCTGGTTAATACCCATCACCGCCCTTGCCGGTCTGCTCAGTTATACTGAAATCAAGCAAACTCTACCCTGGCTGGGCAGAATGATTGATAATAACGATAAAATCCGCGCTATTGTGCAGAATTCGTTGCCCTCGGTCGCTATGATTACTCTCAACGCCATGCTCCCTTTTCTCCTTGAAGGTTCGCGACTGCTGCCTCTCCGATCCTTCTACTAATATCCAATAGCTTTGACATATCAGCAAGGATATCGTGCAAGAAGCTGGGTCGAATATTCTTTGCTCAAAAAGTAGGACTCGTGGACTTGTACGACTTTGCTGATTACCCACAGATATTTCCTCTTTTTGCTCATCAACGTCGTCTTCATCTTCCTCCTCGCTTCCACGTACCTGGAACTTTTGTACGAGCTTGCCAATTTCCCTGCCAAGATTCCCGAGAAGCTGGCCAAAGCCCTACAAGCTGGTAAAGCTCGGAACTTTTTCCTTTCCTATGTCATTCTCCAGGGTACGCCCTCATTGCTCCCGAAATGAAAATCTCACCATCCTTCAGCGCTTGGTATCATGCCCTTGCAGCTATTGAACTTGGGCGTGACCATCCCTCGATTCTTCCAACTGTTCGTCACCAAAACTCCTCGTGGTACGTGGCTTTTATCTTTTACAACCGCTCGTTCCGACGATTTTCAGACTTCGCGGAGCTGAATGCACCGCCAATGATCAACTATGGGATCGTATACCCCCAATCGATCCTTATGTTCGTCATTACGATGCTCTACAGCGTCACCCAACCGCTTATCCTGATCTTCGGGGCAATCTACTTTGGTAATGCCTACGTCGTATACAAGTACAAATTACTCTTTGGTGCGTTTTTTCGTCTTCCAATCTCCGTTCTCGCTCACCAAATATTGCAGTGTTCTACAAGCCATACGAGTCGCAGGGCCAGGCCTGGCCGCTCACATTTATCCGACTAATTTGGGCTGTCATCATCTTCTTACTCTTCATGACCGGGTTCTTCATCCTCCAAAACACCTATGCCAGCTCGAAACTGTCATACGCCATCACTATCATGCTGGTGCCTCTGCTCATAGGCACTGTAGTGTGGTCCTGGTATGTTTATGGGGCACTCCAGCCATTAAGCGAGTTTGTCAGCTTGAGCTCGATCCACGAAGTTGAGAGAGGCGAAGAGTCTTCGGAGGTCGTCAGGCTACAGGCTGAGCATCCCGTTACATGGTCGCAAAGGTGTGTGCTTGGTCAAAAAAACAGTACCCGCTCTCATTCCCTCACTCAGTAACTTGAATCGCCGTCGGTATGCCCAGAACGACGATACATTATACGTCGCCCCGGAGGACGAGCGGACTGACTACGTGGGGTCTAAATCGATCTTTATCTTCTGGCTGACATCCGCCTTTCTAGTCGCAACCACCTATGGCCAACTGGTACAGCGGCGTTCTCAAGTAAATAAAACAATATCTGTCCAACAGCCGCGTCTAATTCTTACCTCGCAGTACTGGGAAACGACGTTACGGCCATCCCGCGCTTAATGGGGTCCTGCCGCAGCCGTGGCTACCACTCAAGAAGGGACAGACACTATCCAACAACGAACATAGAGCGTCACCACGGCTGTCCAAAGATCCCAATGGTCAGGCTGTTGTTCTCACTCTGCGCAAGAGAACGTCTGTGAGACGGCGCACCCAAACGGAGTTCATCTCTGGTCCCTCCAACTCTGCTGGGCCCTTCGGTCCGACCGAGTCATCCGACACGGTCGCGAGCAGCAGCAGCAGCAGCAACCCATGGCAGCAAGAGCCTCGTCGAGCCTCGTCGGCGCCGCTCAGCCACAGGCTGAGTTTCGATCCAGCCTCGGGGGTGATCAACCTGCCCGACGACGATGACTGGATGCACGAAGCAGATGATACTGATGAAGAAGAAGACTACGGGACACAGACAGGAGGGTTGGAAAACTCGGTCGCGTCTCTGAGCGATCTCGATGGTCCTACCGCGACACCGAACGGCGATGATACGATGCTGGGGACGGCTGTAAGCTCGAGCCCGACCACATCGCCGTCGAGAATATCGCGATACAGCACGTACTTCCACCATCCAGAGCGTCGCAGACAAGCTATTCCTGGCGCTTTTCCTGGACCGCGGTAATGTAATTGGAATGTTCTCATGGATACCCTATACCTGGATTGTTTTTCTATAATACTTTTTTGACCACGATTCGTTAGAACGTATTTTGAGTGCCATGCAACGTCCCACCGCTTGACTTTATAGTTGTACAAAATTACCCGCCGACACTGAGCAAACATTACACACCAAATTACAACGAGGTCTATGGGTTCTGCGTTAACGTCGGGACCTTGAATTTCTTGTTAGGAAAACCATTCGTGCCGCCCCGCCCCATCCCGAGCCGCCTTTTGACGCCGCCAAGAGGCGGAGGTAGTACGGGAGCTGGCGCGTTGGACACATCGGAGGGTGGTTTAGATAGTGCCGGAAGGCTGCTGCACTGATGCGAGGAAGGGTGGTGCCTTCGCCAGTCGCGAGTAACTATCGGTCGTCGCTGGTGGCATGTTCGCAGGTGTGCTTGTTGTTGACGCGGGATTAGCGTGCTTCGCCAACGGACTTTGGACCAAACGCCACGCGTGGCGAAGTAAACGACGTCGACAAAGCAACCGAGGAAGAACTGGGCGGCGCGGGATTTTGGCCTTGATCTTGCGCGCGCGCTGCCAACGCCGGATGCCACGTAACTTGTGGTTGTTGAGGTGGTTCGTGCCTCGTCGAAATAGCGGCTCGTTCTACGGGTGCGAGGAGTAATTAATCGAAGGAAACCTGCGAACAAAAAAGCCTCACAATTTAAATTCCGCCACGCGCCGAGCCACCTCAGCATCAGCAGCAGGTGCTCTGCCCAGTACTTTAGCAACAACGTCCCGTTCCGCCTTGGAGCACTCGAACGATGGAGTCTGGGTGGTGAACACATCCTGCGGCAATGGATGAATAAATGGTCGATAACCATAATGAGCACCAACCGTTTGCTCTTTTAGAGCCGCAGCGACAAACTCGGAAATTTCCTTGGTTTTGGTCTCGCCGCCGACCTTGCGCTTGGATACGTGTGAGAGATAGAGAATAGCCTGAGCCCTGGTACAAGCGACGTATAACAGGCGCCTAAAAAAAATTGAGTCTCAAAAGCAGCAAAGGACCACTTCGCACCTTTCCTCATGCTGTATCTTCCGTACGGTAAAAAGGAAATGTTCCCCTGCTCAACTGCTGGGATGAGGAACCACCGGCCACTCGAGGCCTTTCGCGGCCGTGGCATGTCGATATAGTCACTTTCTACACGCATGCAAAGATTAGAACCAAAAAAAGCGCGCCCAAGTTTTCAAGCGAACCTCCTTGCTATCCTCCTGGCTCTGATTATCCCCTTCTGAGGAAAGCATAGATGCCTGCAAGAACAAACGAAGGGGCAGTATCGCTGCCAAAGATAAACCAAGGAAACGCAACAACATGCACTAAGCTCACTGGACTTGTATAACCTCGCCTTCAACATCAATGAGCTCCGAGTCTACCTCAAGGGGAACTTCGCTCGCAAAGGTAATGAGCTCCTGCACGTTTTCCCAGCGCGTCTCCCACTCTGGTTGCGTTTTCTTCAAGTGACTTTCGTATTCGATGAGATCAAGCAAGCGTCGGATGAGCTCGGGTGGTGATGTTCCCTGAAACTCATCAGCACCAATATAGCGAAAGGTGAATGAAATTGGGCACCTCTTCCGCAAGCTTGCGCACCGTTCGTACTGCCCTTATGAAGGACCCAATTTTGTGTTTTATGGCGGGCTTAATGTCGGGTTGTTTTGCGTCATGTATGCGTTCGACGACATCGAGAAGCGACAATTTTGTTTTGCCGGCACGAGCGATGAGCTCTGCAATGGACTGTGGGAGATAAGATAGCGAAGATTAGATAAGATCTGATGCAACCTTTTCACCAATGCCGCGACTCGGGATATTTATGGCACGCGTTAATGCGGGCGTGAAGCTGGGATTATCCACGAGCTGCAAATATGCAAGAATGTCTTTGATTTCTTGCCGCTCAAAGAACTTGTGCCCGCCAAGAATCACACTGGGGATAGCTTCTTTCTGCAACGCACTCTCGATTGCCCGAGAGAGAGCGCCGAATCGTACTACCACGTAGGAGTGAGTGGATATCTGCAGGTCAAATGAACTGCGTACGCAAGATGGCAAAGTCGCCGTAACGAAGAACGCCCCCCATAGTTGCGACGAGACGCTTGATCTCGACGGCGATGAAGTTTGCCTCGGCTTGTTCGGACGCGAATGCACGCAACACGGGAGTACTGCCATGGGGGTGCGCCGTGAGGAGACGTTTCTTGATACGCGACTTGTCTGCGCGAGGTATGAAGAAGAGGACATGTCACAGCGACGGAAAAAATGAACCTTGAGACACGATAGCGAGACTCGTGTTAAGGATCGAGGCAGTGGAGCGATAGTTCTCTTCAAGCAGTATTTTGGTTGTGCCAGGGAAATCTGAATCGATCAGCACCGCGACTACGCTTTAGAGCGTCTGCACCCGCCTTTATCCATGCGTGCAAGATTGGCTACTTCGGCGGAGCGCCATCTGCAGATGTTGAACAGAAAAACGGCCGCAAAGGAACAAACATACCCATATATCGACTGGTCAGGGTCCCCAACAACGGTTACAGAACCGCCAGTCGCATTACCGAGGACACGCAAAAGCTCATATTGTGTTGTATTGGTGTCTTGGCTAGGGTACTGGTGAGCTTCATGTGTCGAGTACCGCGAAAAATACGCACAATTCATCTACAAGCACATGTCGGCACCAGCTAGTCGCAGTTGGGTTCTCGGCAAAGAGCTTCACACCAAAGAGAAGGAGATCGTCAAAGTCGAGGCTATTGCTCCGCCTGAGTGACTTTTCATACTCGGTGTAGAGGGAGCCGATGATGGTGCGAATGTCAGAATCGTCGTTGGAAGCGGCGGGTTTCTTGTGCTCAGCGATGTACTCTTTGGCGGAGAGTCCTTTGGCTTTGGCTTTTGAGATGTGCGAGAGCGCGACACCCTCTTTTAGCGAGAGATCTTTTGAAGCGAGGACATCTTTGTACGGTTTGAGCAGATTAGAGATAATCTTCTTACTAGAAGCTGTTTTCAGCGGTTTCCAATAGAGATGGCATTTACTCACCTCTCCTCTGCATCGCAGACGGTGAAATTAGCATCAATTCCAACCTTGGACGCAAATCTCCTCAAGAACAGCGCGCACAAGGCATGGAACGTGCCCATGCGGACCTGGGAGGTACGTTGCTTGCCCAATCAAGGCCGCCAGTCGCAGACGCATTTCGTTGGAAGCTTTATTTGTGAAGGTGACGGCGCATATGGACGATGGCGGGAGCTGGTGGGCGAGGATGAGGTGGGCGATGCGGGAGGTGAGGACTTTGGTCTTGCCACTGCCTGGACCTGCAAGAATTTGGAGGGCACATTCTGTGGGTGGATGGAGTACAGCCGCGCGCTGGGCCGAATTGAGCGTGTCGAGCATGGAGTGATTAACCGCGTTCAGTCACGACCACGTGGCACCGAACAACACAATCAACAACAACCATGAACGCAGACACATTTCAGACTGCATTCCAACAGGCCAAGCTCGACCTCCCCACAAGAGCAGAGCAGTTCAACGCGGCAGAGATTAATTCAGAGAAAATCGACGTCAAGGACCCGCTCGTCATCATCCAGGACCTCAATGCACAAACAGTAAACAGCTGCTGCATTGAACTAGATTCATTCTCAACGGTTCCAGTCGCATCTTCGAAAGATGAAATTCCGCTACCTGGAGCAGAATGCAAAGGCAAAGTACGTGCGCACGATCGTCAGCGACATCGACGACGCCGCATTCGCCACTGAAGAGGACAACAAGGCCCTCGATGCTGTCGGCGCAGAGAAGAAGGAGACCCTCCGGACAGCGAAGCAGGCACTTGCAGAGGCGAGGGATCAGTATCGCGCATTGGTTCCCTCTGTTGAGGCTGGTACGTACTTGCCAATCTCCCAACGACTTGTTGCTCACGTCCATCGAGACTACACGAGGCTGAAAGACACTGCTGGGAAAGCCGCCGAGCTGACTCAGAAGATAATCGACGCCCGACTCGCCCTCACGCGGCTACGACATGCCCACCCGAAACCACATCTGACCATCTCTGGCGCAGAGCAGAGGCTCGCGGACCAGGTCACGGAGATGCAAGTGTTGAGCGACGAGATTTCCGAGGCAAAAAAGCGGGTGGCGGGAACCAAGGGGAGCCTCAAGAACAATACACAGGAAGTCGAGAAGCTCAGGGCAGAGAGGGCCGACGCGGAGAAGGCAGTCAAGGCTGCAAGGGTCAACGAGGACGACGGCCGATTGATGCCACTATACTACCGGTCAGTGAATCACTTGGTATGTGCTTTCGTTGATCTTGCTCTAGCCATCTGGCCTCGCTGTCGCTGCAAAAAGCGATAGTCGATGTACCTGACTTTGAGTATGTCTCAGACAACGACCTGCAGCTAAACTACACCATCGAGCGGCGACCCATATCGATTCTGCTCAGATTTCATCCAAATACACGGCAACTGGCCAATGTCAACGTTTCGGGGCTGGAGGAGCAGGGCGTGGACGTGACGGAGGTGGTCGAGAAGCATACGGACTCGAACGACGTGCGGGGACTCATTGCGGGGGTTTTGAGTATGGCTCGTGGTACAAGACAAGTAACTGCGATCATGATCGCGTAGCTTGTCTGTACCACCATGTCTACCCCTCAGTCATTTGAGACGCACGAACGCCGACACATTCTAGGACACCTTTCGCGCAAGGTCTTGCAAAAGAACACCATCGTCGACGAGAATTCGGAACCAGTTGTCTCGCGCCGGGTCCCCAAGGCTCGCTCAGACTCGCTCTTGACCCACTCGAAGCAGCCTGTGCCCCCTCCAATGTCTCGTGTCGTCCGCTCAATCCCAACCGGTGCCCTGGGCCTCACCCCCCAGCCGACTGTCAGCCAAATTCCTATCGTGGACCCCCTCACACCGAGCGAGAACCGCGCGATCCTCTGCTTGTCGTCGTCTGTCGTCGCCATCGCTATCCCCCAGCCGTTCCTCGTCCTCTCTGACGAGCGCCAGACCCCGCGTAACGAGATCGACGCCCTTTCGTCGCAGATTGCCGCCTTGCATCGTGACCACTCTGCTATCCAGCCCAGCGTCAACACTCCCGCTGCCGCTGCTTCACAGACCAGCCTCGTTCCCCCGTCCAACCCCACTCATACACGCTCAAACATGCCTCGTCGCGGCACCTACCACATCGTTCGCGAGCTTGGACCCGATACACCGGATGAGGCTATTCTCCGCGTCTGCCGCCGCAAAAGCTACCAGGAGCCGTCGACGCAGTTTGAGAATGGAAGTGATATGACACCGTTGTGGTAGGATCGAGCCCCGGCCATTACTAGTACATCCACAGCTCGATCCACAAAGATGAATTACATGTATACAGAACAAATCTCAGAATCATAAATACAACCTCCAGAAAAAGTAAAAAAGATATCATTATCATGATAATTTCAATCGTGAGTCGACGTTATTCAATCAACGTTGTTGAGCTCGGTCAGACTGCTTCGCAGGCGACGAACGCGTTCCTCGATCGTGTCGAGGGTAGTTTGCAACTGACCAAGTTCCTGCTTGATGCTTTCGGCAGTGACAACGGCCCCAGCGACTGCCGGCTCTGACTGTGGGATGTTGGTGAGCGGCAACTTGCCAGCGGCGAGCTCATCCCAAAGCGCCGTCACTACACCCGCAACCCACTGCTCCTTGTCATTTTTTCGATTGCGCTCCTTCTTCCTCCCCTTGTCCACCGCGGACCCCACGCGCATGTAGGTCCAGATGTTGCTCATCACCAGCAGCACAAGCAGCGCATACAAAATGGAACTCGATGTCGAATGTTCCCATGCGTCGTGAATGAGCTCCAAAGCGCCCTTGGTGCTCTGTTTCGCCACCGAATACGCGCCGTCGAATGTGTCGTATGCCCATTGCAGCCCACGCTGGTGCCGCTCTGCCTCGCGTTTCTGCGTATCGATCTCATTGGCGGTGGGTATCGCCGGAGCGGCTTCAACAGGCGGAGCAACAATCTGGGCGGGATCGACGCCTGCAGGCATGAACTCTGCCTGGTGTTCTTGGATATAAGCCCGCATCGCCTTTTCGAGGTCGACGTGGTACACCCTTTGGCCATCAATGGCAGATCTTTCGATAATGCCTTTGCCTCACCATCAGACAGACTGGTCCTTGAAAGATTGCAAAAACGCTCACCTTTGATAAAACTTCGACCCGTCCACTCAACTTGTGTGGTCACCACAACCTTGGTCGTAAACGCCGTCGCCCACATGATACACGTCCTCGTTTTCACAGAAAACACGCCTCCGCTGGGCACATCTGGGTTACGTGTCGTAGTTAATGTCGAAATATAGTCGTCAAAGTCCACGTGTACGGTTTCGTCGCGAATCTCGCATTTCGTCTGTTTGGGGCCCAGAGAGGCATTCAGAGGCTTGATGTACGACATGTTACGCGCGAGAAGTTTAGATCCGGTGGTAATTGGTGTCCAGTCGGCGACTTGGATATCTGAAAGAACGGATCAGCGGGCTTCGATGACAAGAAGAAAACCTACCCAGGAGCTTTTGGTTGACAGACATGAAGTCCTTCATGAATCCACTCGCGAACATCAAGTTGTAGATCCTGTCTGGCGTACCAGGGAAGACAGTGTTCATCGGCACCTCCGAAAAGTGCGATCCATCCCGCCCACAGGCACACATTGTCGCCTTGCGTTGCGGCCCACCACCTGGTGCTGCCGCACCCACTGCACCGATAATTGTCCCTTCCGCAATGGCGAGGTGTCCCTCCGCGCTTGCCTCGAGAGAGCCCGAGCCAATCGACGCAGCATCGCTGGGGCGCACAAGTCGCCAGATATTATGGATGAACGTCAAAAGTCGTGTCGCGCGAAAGGAAGGACGCGAAGGTGTAGTCAACGCGTCCTGTTCCGACCCGAATCGCGTTAGGAATAACGAACGCCGTCATCTTCTTTTCGAGAGCCGTTATTTCGTATATGGGTATCAACAACTGTCAAGGCAGTCAGCAAGAGGTTCAAAAGGAGAGCATGGGAGGATGTGTACATCAGTAACCCAACCAAAAATATTGGCGTGAAAGCAAAGATGGTTTTCTGAGACGTAGAGCCGTCCTTGAATGAGAATTTCTCGCTGGAGCGCACACCCATAATCTTCAAGGCAGATTAGTAAGACGTAACAAAAAAAAAAGTCGGAAATATACCTTCAATAAGATAATCTCCCTCTGGAATTCCCGGGAAGAGCTCATGGAAGTCGGCGTTGCGTTTGTTACTTGCAACAGCAAAGCCTGTTACCGGGATATCGTCTTCGCCCAGATCTAAATCCTCCAACCCACTCGCGCCATCGTCGCTCGAGTCTTCCCCACTGCCATCGTCGGAGCTCTCCAGTCCAGAGTAATACTCTCCCGGCTCGTCCGGTGAATACGCCTCGCCATCCCCATGGCTGATTGCCGAACCTGTCGTCGTCCGGCGCCGTCTATGATCCGTCTTGTCGCGGGGTGCCTTCCCATTGGCGCCGCTGCTCGAATGGAAACGGCGGTGGACTGGTTCGGGGCTGGCCGTGAGGCGTCGGTTTTGCATAGGAGATGTTACGAGTGATGGACTACTCCTATTCTCGTTCGTGTTCATCACCTGTGGGCTCAGAGTGCTCTGCTGCGGTGCAGTCAATGCAGGATTGGCCATGGCCAGCCCAGAGGCAGCGATAGCGCCCGCAAGGCCCATGGGCTTTTTGGGCGTGCTGCGTCGCCAGGGGCGAGAAGTGGGCTTTTTCTGTCCCTGTGAGGTGATGGAGAAAACATCTGTGTCGCGTCGCTTGGGAGACGCGCCGGAGATGGAGGATGGGGGGCTTCCATGAGGAAACTCGGTCGGTCGCAGCTCAGTGGGCGATTCGGAGAGGCTGTGCCCCGGGTCGATGGTTGGTGGAGAAGTAGCCGCCCGAATGTGGGATGAGGAAGTGGGAATCGGAGGTACCAACTGTTCGCCAGCTGCCTTCGACTTGAGGGATTTGTTGGACGACTGCGGCCGGATGGTCGACCCCGGAAGGTTCGCTGTCTCGAGTTGGGGAGATGATTTTGGGGTGCGCTCTTTGCTCTTTGGTGTTGGCGGGCGTGGGACAACAGGTGCAGATGGCACCGGTTTCGTCGGGACTGGTGGACGCTCGGCGCCTGTCGTTGCCGGTAAACCGTCGATATTCGCAGTGGGTTTGTTCGTCGGGAGATCGGGAATTTGTTCACTGCTGTTAACAACCGGCGACGGGGGAATAATGGTGACGCTTAGGTTGGCCGTCTTTGAATAGAGACTCCCGTTCCCGTTACTCCCCAGTGTCGTCCGTGATGACATCGAGTGGTCCACGGAAGACGGCGTCCGACTACGCGATACTGGCGACGGTGGGGAGGGAGAGCTCAATGAGCGATCCCGTCGCTCATTGGGCTGCTTAACCAGTTTGGATAAGAAGTTTGGAGCCATATCGACTTGAGGTTAACTATGTGTTGTAGTTCCCTAGAGAGAGAATGCATCATTAGCAGCTCGAACTCGAAGACGTGAGAAGGACACTTACGTCGCTGATAGGTTAACGACTCAGGATTAGACTCCACGGCAGCGATTGAGGCTCACCAGACCAACGCGCTGTCCGATTGTTCACGGGCGGTTTCGCGAAGAAATCGGCGGAAGAGATAGCGCGGGTACCAGCCAGAGACTCTCGAGGGTTCCCGTCGTCGGGTTAAGAAAATAAGAGAGAGCGCTGGCAGAACCCTTGTATGCAACCAGCAAAGGCACAGTCAAGATGGGCTACCGGGTTGGGTTTCTGATCCGAGTTTGACACAGTGTGACTTGTCCAGAGCAGCCATGTCCGTTGCGGTCATGAGCTCGCCTGAGCTCCCAGACAGCGCTCTCCATAAAAGAAAGAGGTACGCGTATCGGCATCCCCGGGATTTTGCTCACACATGCAGGTCTGGATCCCCCGATGATGAACTGCCACCAGCCAGTCGACGGCGGTCCAATTCTCCGCGTCTCTTGCCCAAGGTCACTGACGTCGACCCCATACGTCGAGCAGAGCGAGAACGACAACTCGCGGTGCGCATGGCTGCAGCGGAGCTGGAAAAGACAGAAAAACCAAAAGACGACCAGGCGGATGCAAAGGCAGAGTTTGCAAAGCTCGTCGGCTCTCGTTCTGGCGGCGTCTACATGCCTCCTGCTCGTCTGCGTGCACTTCAGGCTGCAGCAGCATCGGACAAGTCCAGCGCAGAGTACCAGCGACTCTCCTGGGACGCACTCCGCAAGTCTATTACGGGTATCGTCAATCGAGTCAACATCGTCAATATCAAGGCCGTCGCCCCCGAGCTCTTCTCCGAGAACCTCATTCGTGGTCGCGGCCTGTTCGCCCGTAGCATCATGAAGGCTCAGGCGGCCAGTTTACCATTCACGCCCGTTTTCGCGGCGCTTGTGGCCATTATCAACACCAAACTGCCGCAAGTTGGCGAACTCGTCCTGGCAAGGCTCATAAGTCAGTTCCGACGGGCGTTTAAGCGTAACGACAAAGTGCGTCGTCAAAATGTTAGCTCTCTTCTGGCGCTAACAACCACCAGATCATTTGCCACTCAACAACCACCTTCATCGCGCACCTCGTCAACCAGGCCGTCGCTCACGAAATCATTGCCCTCCAAGTCATTGTCCTTCTCATCGAGCGTCCCACAGACGACTCCATTGAGATCGCAGTGGGTTTTATGCGTGAAGTCGGCGCGTTCCTCGCGGAGAACTCTCCAAAAGCCAACGCAACCGTTTTCGAGCGATTTCGGGCCGTCTTGAATGAGGGCGCCATCAGTCAGCGGGTGCAGTACATGATTGAGGTCCTCATGCAGGTTCGGAAAGACAAGTATAAGGACAACCCAATCCTGGCAGAAGGCCTGGATCTGGTTGAGGAGGACGAGCAGATTACGCATCAAATTCAGTTGGAGGAAGAGTTGCAGGTGCAGGAGGGACTCAGTGCGTTGTTCGTTTTCATTTAATTTCGTGCGCATTAACAGCGTTTAGATATCTTCAAGTTCGATCCCAACTATCTCGACAACGAGGAAAAATATAAACAGATCAAAAATGAGATTCTGGGAGATTCAGACGAGGAATCTGGTTCAGAGGAAGAGTCGAGTGATGACGAGGATGGGGGCGGTATGTTACTGTCTAGCTCGCTAATTTGGCTCTTGCTAACCTCGTGCAGTGGTGGAAAACAAAGAAGGCATCGAAGACCGCACCGAGACCAACCTTGTCAATCTCCGTCGGACTATCTACTTGTCTATCATGAACGCTCTCAATTACGAGGAAGCGGTGCATAAGCTGCTGAAGGTGCAGTTGCAAGAAGGCCAAGAGGTGACTCTATCTTGTTATCTTTATTTATCGAACTTAGACTCGCAACAGATTGAGCTCGTTAACATGATTATCGAGTGTTGCTCTCAAGAACGCTCCTACTCCACCTTCTATGGTCTCGTCAGCGAGCGGTTCAGCAAGCTCAACCGCGTCTGGACGGATTGTTTTGAGCAAGCGTTCAACACCTACTACACTACGATCCACCGATATGAAACCAACCGGCTACGCAATATCGCCCGCCTGTTTGGACACCTCCTTTCGAATGACGCCATCTCTTGGCTGGTGCTTGAATGCATCAAGATTAACGAAGACGACACAACCAGCAGTAGCCGCATCTTTGTTAAAATCATGATGACTGAGCTTATGGAGAGTATGGGAATCAAGACGGTCGCGGAGCGATTCAAGGACCCGGAGGTCCGACATGCATGCGCTGGAATGTTCCCACTGGACGTCCCAAAGAACACGCGTTTCGCCATCAACTACTTTACGAGTATCGGGTTAGGAGCCGTGACCGAGGAGATGCGCGAGTATTTGAAGAATGCGCCAAAGATGATTATGGAACAACGTCGTGCGATGCTGGAAGCAGAGTCTTCGTCGTCCGACTCGGATTCGTCGTCTTCTGACAGCGATTCGGACTCTGACTCTGACTCGAGCTCATCTGCGTCAAGCCGAGGTGCACCTCGTCGTCGTCGCCAGTCACCGAGCCCCCGAAGACGTGACGATCACACTCCTCCTCGAACCAGGGCGCCGCTTCCTCCTGGCAGAGACATGTCGCCACCTGGCCGGAGTCGCGGTCGTAGGGAGATGTCCGACACCCCGCCGCGTCGAGGCAGAGACACTTATTCTCCTCGCAGAGGCAGGGACGATTCACCACCTCGCAGAGGTAGAGATTCGCCGCCCTCGCAGAGGTAGAGACGATTCACCACCTGTGCGTCGTAGAGACTCGAGATCCCCTCCTCCACCCCGCCATCGCGAATCGCGCTCCCCGCCTATTCGTCGTCGTTTCGACTCGCCTCCACCACGTGCCGGGCCATACCTCAGACGGTCCGTGTCGCCGCCACCCCCGTCGGATGCCCCGCCAGCTGTCGCCAGGCTCACCTCCACGAAGAAGGGACTCGCGTGAGAGATCGCCACCCCGGCGCCGGGACTCGAGGGAGCGCGATCAAGGGTATGAGCGACGTCGATGACCAGTTATCAAAGGTTTCAATGCGAATGTGTGTATAGGCGGCATACGTATTAGTTCGGTCCAATAAACTGATATAAAATTCTACGAACCAACCCGGAGAGATGCTACTGAAGAGTCAGCGACGGTTCACAAAGAAAGACACCACATCCATGTACCTCGGGCTCGTTCTGGTATATCGTCTGCATGAAAATGGTGGGTTTACCGTAGAATACAAAATGAGGGGCTCTTACCATCACCATTCCTGTCCCAATGGCAGCAAGCACGCCTTCTCCCCAATTGCCTGTACGCCCGACGAGTCCTCGTCCACGAGCAACGATCCAGAGGCTTTCCAGCCCTTTCGGCAGCGTATACATTGCCAATTCTGCACGGCGGCGCTCGTCCTCGAGGAGCAGCGCAAAACCGGTTACCAGCCCGGAGAGCCACCAGGTATATCGCGAAATGAGGACGTTGATAAGTTCCTGTGGAAGTAATCGTCGGAGGACCGATGTCGACGGCGCGGCCATGATACGCTCGCAAAGCGTGTGCTTGATACACCACACAGCTGGGATATGACATGAAACAACGGGAAAGCGACGTAACGACAGGCAGACCTTGACAAAATATAACGAACGCGCCTAAAAACGCGGAGCTGCGCAAACTCCCCACACTGGCATGCGCGAGTACTCTAGCGGGGTCCGCATGGAAGAGTTTCCATCGGAATGCCAGCGTTGGTACAAAATGGAGGGCAGAATAAATCGGGAGCATCCAGCGCGCGACTTCGAAGAATCGCACGAAAGAGACGGACAAGCAGCTGTCGGACATGGGGTGCAGACCGGCGCAAGGAAGGTAGCGCGGAATGTGCTGGTCGCCGGTGAGAATCCGCTCACGGAGAGATTGGAGGGCAGTAAGGTTTAAAGGAGTAATGTCTGGTCTGGCAATGACTTTGTCGAGCGAGGCTACGTCAAAAATATTCTCTTGGACGGCTTGCCTGTTGTAACTAAAGGAGGCTGCGGGTGCTCTGCTTGCTTCTTGAATCCTATCGAGTCTCAGTTTGAGCAGATCGATATACGAGTGAAAACGGCACAAACCAGTTTACATAGGACCTTGGTAACGTATCCGGACGCATAAAGAACGCGTACATGATCTGTCCGCAAGAGAGCGCAAACACAATCGCGGCACCATGCGGAATACTGATCCCCCAGCGGTCTGAATAGTTGTTGTAGATGCCCTGCAGCCCTCTGCATTTGGGTTCAGAACCAATTGTAACACTAGAGTGCACGCTGACCTGACGAAAAGCTGTTGGGCAAAGACGATTCGCCGGCTTCGCTTTTCCCACATGACGGCGAGCCCGCCGGAGATCGAACCTGCCAGAGCAGCGTGCCAACGTCTTGTTTTCCGTTGACTCAGCACCATCTGAGCGTGAGCGCTCAGCGAAAGACGGGGACCACGACGACGCAGGCCAGGAGTCGCCAAACCAGAGTCTGGAGAAGACGAAGAGTCCTCCGAGTCCTCTCTATCTGAATCGACGAACGGAGATGGTGGGATGTCTCGCACAGGAAAGAGAATGGGCAGTGCCAGTGAGTTGACCAATAGTTTGTAGAGCGCGGCGAATGTCCCTACACACGGTTCAACTTTTTCTTCTTCACAACGAGTAAATGGGCTGCTCGCCTAACATGGCTGCAAACCGGAACGAATCTTCACCAAAAACTGCATGTCGTAGTAAACCCAGCCATTGCGATCTAGGTTTAAGATGTCACCAAGAAACACGAGAAAACTGGAGTCAAACCTAGGAACCTTCCGAATCCTGATGAAAGCTAAGATGAGATTGAAGCACGCTCGAACATTGAATGCTAAAGTCGCGGATCCTACAAACCTCTGAGTACGCTGCACAAGTGCAAGAAGACGCGACACACGAGCACCACCAGCTAACGCGTGGTCTAGACAGTCCCGCAAAGTCGACAAATGTACCAGAGGCTCGCCCTTGTCCCGCCAGAGAACCTTGTGGGCGTTTTTAAGTCGTTCCTGGTAGATGGCAAGCGAGACCAAGTTCTCAAAGGAAAGACTGTTGGAGTGGAGGTTTGCCTGCTTAGGTGAGGGCGATGGAGGGTTCGGAAGAGGAGCCATGATGTTGACAACGTATTTTCAAGTGTATGTATAAGGTTTGCGGAGGGTCTGCTGATGGAAACATAATTGCCTTCGGCGCCCCGAAATCGTATATCACGGCTCCTGTGCTTACTAGGGGACAGCCTGTCGGCCGTCTCTGACCTTGCTTTGAAGATTCCTAGCCGTGACGCAGGCCTGCCCCGATTGCGCTTTTAACAAATTACATATTGTTGTGCTACATATACTACATGTATTGTATTGCTTGGTCTCGTTCGGTTGCACCTGAAAAAAAATAAAGGAAGGAAACAAGGAAGGTTTGACAAAGGGTCTGAGCATAATCGTTCGCGATCGTGTACCACCAAATTCCTGCTTCTTCCGTCACCGACCATTTGAATCTAATGGTATACTAGTCAGTAACAAACACTGTTCACTTTTATTCACTTCCTATGGCGCACCGTTAAGCTATTCACTTCCTATAGTTCACCGTTAAGCCATATGTTAGGCAGCGAACACCTCCAAACAACACTTTATTCACTTCCCTCCTCAATAATTATTCACTTACCGGGATGTTGTGCAAACACCGTTAGTTAACGGTGCTACCCCCCGCGCGTTGTCACCGTTAATAAACAGTGTTTTGTGGGCTATACAGGTGGAGTATGCATACCAGAGGGAATGTCGGGATGTGATGACTGTCCGCGTTGAACAGTTTACCGAACCCGCGGCTGGCCACGCGGAGGTCCACCAAGTGCGCCGGAAGAAGCAGGGGTCGTAGTGCGGACAGGCAGCCGGCGCTTTGGACTATCCAGACGCGTTTCAGACAGCAGCGAACTGTCCAGGGGGATGGTGTTGATAAGACTCCGTCTTCATTGGCAGCGTACCCACAGAGAGTAACATGCAGTTCGGTGAGCGTGTGCGTCCTGCAAATGGCACGAATGTGAGACTGGTGGAGCTTTATACCAGTCAGCTCCAAGGTCTCGAGTCGGCGAAAGTGTGGCAGCGCGTAAAAAATCCCCGCATGGCCGGGGGAGATTACGCATCGACGCACGAATCGAGATATATCGTCAGTGCACCAACGCCGCAGTCGGTTTAATACCGCCAAGTTCCGCGCCCGCACAGATTCATCCGATCTAGTTTGCCTCCAGCACAACTCTGAGAAAACGAGGTGCCGAGCGGCGGCGTGGAATGTTTGACAATATCCAGAAAGTTTGACAAGAATTTCAGAACAAAGGGGTAATGCTTGAATATCTCTGTCCATATCTCCAGCGGTAGTCTGTCTTGGCCGTGATGAAAGCGGACGACAGAGTCCATGATCGATTGTTGATGATTTATTCATCCAAATCATCGAAATTGAATCGGACACGACTTGACCATTGATGACTGATTGTACACAAGACAGTCCGGCTGATATTGTCCTATAGGTGGTTGCTCAATTTCGTTCAGTAGTTCGATATATTACAAATTCAGTAAGCAATTGCCAGCGAAACTTGTACGTGCTGCGTTTTCTTCTTCGCGTCTCGCTTCCTTCCTGTCTCACTTTTCACGACGTTCAAGCCTTTGGATGCCTTTGACCAGTGCGTGTATCTCCCCGATTGTCATACCGCCGGAGCGCACACGCTTCTGGATGCGCTCTCCAACCTGCACTTCGTAAAGGAAGCGACATCGAAACATGTGATCGAATGTATCCACCAGATCGTCGTATTCCCGTGAATAATACTGCTGCAAGTCGGCGAGATCGTAAATGTTGTTGCTGGCGAATAGATCAACCCGAGTGCTCAGGTCAATGGTCGGCTCGAGACGACGAAGAAAGGACGTGAAGTGGTGATGCGCATCCAGTGGCGTCGCCTGTGCCGGTACAAGTCAGAGACTGACAGCAAGCGGTTTCAGTGCGATACCTTGGAGGGGAGCGACGCATCAACTGGGTGCGCGCCGGCAAAGTAGGGCAGCCAAGGCGTAGGCTGTTTGACGTCGTCTGGCTTGACAGTCTGCTGGCTCACGATACGCGATACGTGTGGGTTCTGCAAATTGTGAATGACCGGGACGTGTGTATCCATAGGCATGCTCTGTGGCAGTACAAGTCAGGTACAGATGGCAAGCGGATTCAGTGTGATACCTTGGGTGGGGACAACGCATCAGCTGGGTGCAGGCTCGGAAGGGAAGGTATGAAAGGCGTAGGCTCGTTGACATGGCGCAGGTGGGGGACAGGTTTTGCGTCCGGGAAACCGACTGTGTGCAGGCTCTCGATACGCGGTTCGGGTTTCGGCATCATACCCTCAGGCTGTCCTTTTGGCAGGTTGATAATGCCCGGGACGGGCGTCCGAGTCGGTGCTAGGTCGTTTTCTGTTTTCAAGGCGGTGCCCTACCAGTGACGCATAGGGTTGGAAGCGCTTCCGTTTTCAGAAAACAATCCATGATATGCCACGTCTTCCGACTCGGGAACAGAGGACTGAGTGGAGGTCTGGCGGGGCATGTGGACAACCGAGGAGCGGTGTCGCTTCTGATTGCAGTGACGCGTCAGTCGAGAGAGGACGGAAGGTTAGTGTGGACCTTTGGTGGGTCGGAGTCCTGAGGGTCGTTGGTCCGTTTGTGTTTTTCGGTAGCAGCGGGGGCGAGGTCGCCAGCGATATGCGGCTGGGAGTACTTCGACTGTTAGCCTTGGTTTAGTAGACTATAGCACAGAAACCTTGTCTGGGTGGGGCGGGGAGGCTTCAACTTTGGTGACACGGGGCTTTCTGCGCGAGCTATGCGGGCGGTTCTTCTGGGGCTTCAAGTTATTCAATTTCCTTGCCTTCTTTTTCTCCAGCCTCGTTTTACGTGCGGCGAGACAAGCGTCTAGTTCATCAATGAGGTTGTCTTCCACCAACAGTGCATCTCTATCGGTGTCGTCGGGAGGTGACATCTTGTTACTGCAGACCCGCGAGAGAGTGATTGTTAAGGGAGACGAAGCGAACAATGAGCCAATAGCTGCGAGTGTGTGATCCGATTTCTCGTGCAACGTGCGCACAATGGCCCTTTCTCTTCTGGTGAGCGAACCATAGACGTGAGTGTCTTCGGTAACAGGTACGTCCGTGCTGCAAGAAGTAATTGTAGATTGAAGCCATTGATTAGCGTCGAGCCATAGTACCTTGGGCTAGGCAATGACGGGTGGGGATCAGACTGCGATACGGACTCGCCGTCGGTGTCTATGTGGTCTGGTTCGGACTCGCTCTCAGTGTCGAAGACAGCCAAACGAATATCGGACATGATACAGAAGAAGAAAGAACAAACCAAATATACACAAACTACATTACTTAGCCACAAGGGCGATTCGTTAGTGGGGCTCATCATCAAGACGTTCAGCTGCAAACTGCAAGAGCTGTATCTAGCAGGTGGTGGCAAGAAGTCGACGAAATTGAGGAGGACTTTGCGCTGGTGAAAAGTAGGAGAAGGGCTATTAGAGTTTTGAAGGGTTGTAAACAGTTTTGAAGGGTTGTAAGCAGTTATTGCTTAACGGTGCGCTATAGGAAGTGAATAAAAGTGAACAGTGTTTGTTACTGACTAGTATACCATTAGATTCAAATGAAGGGCTATTAGAGTTTTGAAGGGTTGTAAACAGTTTTGAAGGGTTGTAAGCAGTTTGAATACAAATTAGTGACTTTGAGCCTATGCTCGACCGCCGGGTGGGTGTATGGTCATAGATGTCACACTATGTGACATATGTGACATATGTGACATTCTACCAAAAAAGGAAATTTTCGCTGATGGTCAGCAGAAATCATGACAAATGTCACAGAATGTCACAAAACCAAAGTTATAGATTTTGATGAGGGCTACAACTTTCATCAATTGACCTATACTCCGAACTCAATTGTTATCTTGTAATCGGCCAATTACCTCCTCTGATCTCTCTATTTACAGATCAGTGGTTCATATCTCTGGAAATACTGGTCGGATTGAGATGATTCAAGTACTGGAAGGAAGCTCTTTTCACTCTGTATCCAATGGTGTATTACACTGAGTCATCACACATACTTTGTTCTTCCATCAGTTCCATCACAGCTAGATATTGAAGCCATCCCTCGATGGATAAAGAGATCAATGCTCCAGGGTGGTCTCTGACCACTCAACGCACCCTCCACATACTTACTTGTCATCAAAAATGCCTGATCTTATCCAGAAAAACTTGACCTACTGCACGTTTTAGCTGTGTGTATTAGTGTTGGGCTGATATCTGTATGACCCCTGCACTGATACTCCTGATCCAAGTGGGAGGTTGTACAGGGCCCCTGATAAGACAATCTGACCGAAATTCAAATCCATTGACTTCAATCTCAGAAGGTTATGCACAGGGTCCTTCGCAATATTGCCCCCTTGCTATTGTTGGCTATATATAAGGTACGGGAAAAAACATCACATTTTCTGGGAGACCCAATAGACCCCTTCCAGAATCACCCTGCATCGTCCCCATATCTTCCAAACTCATGTATGTACACATGCATCTTGTTTGGCAGAGATAACACTGATAGAGGTATTCTGGGAGATCCGTGATAGCTATGAGGTTGATTTCAATACCAGAAGGGTTCATTAAGACATGCCTACAAATGTCCCTCAAAGTGTTAGAGCTTCCTTGAAATTATGTTCACACCATAGTGCACAGTCAAGAGGCTTCCAGTTCTGCTTAGCACCCTAAGGCTGTCTTCAGCTATATCTTGTGGCATCTCACATAGCCTTTCTTAAATCTCATATGGGATACTAGTAGATGTCCAAATACACTCCTCTGACCATAGGGATCATGTATCCTCTGGCCCTAGGCTTCACTTTGCATATTGGGCAAAAGTAGAAATGAGTGAGGTGCGGCCAATATGTAATTATCTGCCTGATGAATGTGTCAAATGACTCAAAATTTTCAGTGGTAGGGAAGGTAAAGAGTCCTCCTGCACTCCTGTATACTCGGATCCATGATCTATGATTAGACTTTACTGTGAATGTTTAAACATACAACCAAACATGAGAATCGGCATATTGATATGGAAGTTTCTGATTGTGAGTTAGGGGAAGGTATACATCTGGTCAGAGGCTAGCAGGAAATGTCTCCAACCCATCAACCGACCAGATCTGTGCATCTTCCACTGAGATATAGCATTTTTGACAAATGATAGTATATCCTGGATTGACTCCTACATAGTTGGTCTAAAAATATGAGTGAGGCGTCATCTGGTGCAGGCTATTCATCTCTACAAATAGCATTCTCAATGAAGGGTATCGGTCTAGGAATGGCTGAGATATCTGCTCATCATGTCCAGGATCATTCTGATATCAGACAAATTGGCAGTAGCTCGAGTTTTTTATGATCAGATCATGCAGTTTAATGATGGGTAAGCATGTGGAAGGTGCCTTCAGTGGTTTGGAGCATCAATATCTTTATCCATTGAGGAATCGCTTCAATATCTAGCTGTGATGGAAATGATGGAAGAACAAAGTGTGCCTGGTAACTTGATATGGTGCACCGTTGGGTCCAGAGTGGAAAGAGCTTCCTTCCAGTACTTGAATCATCTCAATCCGACCAGTATTTCCAGAGATATGAACCACTGATTTGTAAATAGAGAGATCAGAGGAGGTAATTGGCCGATTACAAGATAACAATTGAGTTCGGAGTATACACCGGCGAACTGGGTACCGGAACGTACTGGGAAGCGGAACAGTGGCTCACAGACGGCCGTTTGGGCTGCAATTTTTACCTACATTACGTCTCTACGAGAGCTGTCGATCCTCCAAATTGCACGGCACAAGCAGCATTCAACAGCTCATAAGAATTCATTTAGTGATGATGCTCAAATTTGGCACATCAGACTGCTGATCAGAAATGTTTGGCGCACTCCGCGGTGAATACTCCATGAATGTGGTTCAAATTTTGAGAGACAATGTGCGATATATAGGGCTTTGGTTGGGTATATCTAAATTTGCGAGTTCTGCTGGTCTGATTGAGAAAATCTCACTTGTTCCGCTTCTAGGTACCTTCCCTATATGGTAGGTGAAAGTTTCGGGCCACCATGACCTGAGGACTGCACTAGAATTCAGAAAAATATTCTCAGGTACACTAGGACATATGAAATGTCATTCCTGAACATTTGAGGCCCATAGAATCTGTCCAAGATCCGCCATCGTCATTTCAATCACGCGTTCCGGTACCCAGTTCGCTGGTGTAGGTCAATTGATGAAAGTTGTAGCCCTCATCAAAATCTATAACTTTGGTTTTGTGACATTCTGTGACATCTGTCATGATTTCTGCTGACCATCAGCGAAAATTTCCTTTTTTGGTAGAATGTCACATAGGTCACACAGTGTGACATCTATGACCATACACCCACCCGGCGGTCGAGCATAGGCTCAAAGTCACTAATTTGTATTCAAACTGCTTACAACCCTTCAAACCGTTTACAACCCTTCAAAACTCTAATAGCCCTTCATTTGAATCTAATGGTATACTAGTCAGTAACAAACACTGTTCACTTTTATTCACTTCCCATGGCGCACCGTTAAGCTATTCACTTCCTATAGTTCACCGTTAAGCCATATGTTAGGCAGCGAACACCTCCAAACAACACTTTATTCACTTCCCTCCTCAATAATTATTCACTTACCGGGATGTCGCGCAAACACCGTTAGTTAACGGTGCTACCCCCGCGCATTGTCACCGTTAATAAACAGTGTTTTGTGGGCTATACAGGTGGCATACTCTGGATCGACTCGAGCTGGTTCACGAGCGCCGAAATCCTGGCCAAGTTCCCCGCGGTCGAACACCTTCGCCTTGCGGGTTGCATCGGAGAGCCCACGGGCCATGAATTATTCCCAAAGCTCAGAACCTTTACCGGAAAGTACACGAACCTGCCGTCTTTTGCTTCTCTCGCCCACCTGCAGCGAATATCGCTCCCCGTCGAAGATCCTGACGTTATCATATCGATTTACGACGTTTACCCCCGGTCGAACTCCCTATTGGCTCTGACGGCACAGTTCAATACAATTACGAATACGCAACTGGACCGTGTACTAGCGCACTGGACGAACCTTACAGAAGCCAATATTTTCATCGGAGCGGGTAGACGCGAGTTGCCGTACGAAGGTCATTGCGCAGTGCATTCTTTCTGTCTTTTTCGATGCCTATTTGACTCGCCGATCCTTTGTCCTTCAGGACATGTTCATCACTTGTTTCACGTTGAGTTCCGCTCTGCCTCCTACCCTCTCCCACCTTGCCCTTCATTGGGTATGCGACGAGCCTGGTCCGCACACGCGGCAAACACCCAGTCCGCTATTCGACTCGACTCCAGCCTCCCCTACCCCTTTGTGCAACCTTTTTTCCCACTCCCGGTGTTCCAAACTGAACGTCGTGTGGTTGGAGAGCTGCGATTATCTTCTACACTGGCGAAGAGACGTTGAAGAGTCCGCGTCTGCAACATGTATCAACATCCACCGTAAGAACATTGGCCGTGTCACATCTGTTCGTTCCTGACGCCGCTATGTTATAGACAATACAAAGGAAATTCAAGCAATGCACGATGTGTTCTTTCAATTTTGGGACGAGCCGCTGATAAGCCGCTCTCTGGAACAGGTGTGGAAAGTCACTCTTTTCGCGCTTATTTGGTGCGCACATCACAGAACTAGTATGAGCCAGAATAGCTAGTTGGGAGATATCTGCAACAGTGAACAAGGTCTGCAATGGGGTTGACAACCCGCGGCGCATTCCAAGGTCTCTGTAAACACATACCAGCAGAGCCCACAAGCCTGGACCTATCCAATCCGGTGCAAAACACTCAAAGGGATAAACACCGAACACCTGTGTAGCCCACTATATACTGTATACTATCGGTGTTAACCCGGCGGGTTAGCACCGATAAGCCACGGTTCTCGTGTTACATGCCATGGAGCGAATAATTATTGAATACGGAAGTGAATAAAAGTGAGCATACCTACCGTCTGGAGTACCCCAAGTGAACACTACCGTGGTGTTATCGGTAGTGCATAGGGAGCCAATAATTATGAGATGTTTCACGGTGTCTTATCGGTGGCGCCATAGGGAGCCAATAATTATGAGATGTTTTCACCGTATATTATCGATGTGTGCATATGGAGCGGATAATCATGAGATGTTTCACCGTGTCTTATCGATGCGCGCATAAGGAGTGAATAATTCTGAACATTTTCCACTACTGACTACTTACTAACAAGTATACTACAAAAAGCTGAACAAGTAAATTAGCTACTATTGGATGGTATTTGCTATTGTCAAGAGTAAGTAAGTAAAAGAAGCTGAGATTTACCGTACACCAGGAGGCCCACCCTTCTTGCCAACTATAACATTCTTCTTCCTAACAACAGCAGATGTTGGCTGAGATGTCGCAGCACCAGCCGTAGGTGCTTCTGCGGACGGCACTCCTGCAGTGACCGACTGCGGGGTCGGTGTGGTCTGGCCTGTAGCGGTTTGCGGGGCCGTGGCGGTGGTTGCTGGGGTGGTCGTCGGCATTGTTGTCGAGGTTGCCGTCGAGGTCTGAGTCGCAGGCTGAACAGTGGTGATTGGTGGCATCGTCGTCTCTGGGGTCGTCGTCGCTGCTCCTCCTTCAGCTGGTGCAGGAGCCTTCGTCCGTGGCTTGGGCGTGGGCCTGGCAGTCATTGGTCCTGTCGCTGCTGCGGCCTGGGCTATAGGCTTCTTCGGCTTCGACTTGTGAACCTGCTTGCGCAGGCGGCGATACGCCTCCGAGGTAGCGGGCGGCATCCCAGGCAGTCCGCTGGCCCTGTCATCCGTGCCCTTCGCCTTCTTCCCCGTCCGTTTCCCGTTGCCGTCGGTGCTCGACTTCCTGCTGCGCTTTTTCTTAGGCGGGCTGTCGTCATTGGAGCCGTCCGTCTGGTGGGCGTCAGAGTCATTGGCGTCGTTGTGTGCCCACTTGCGCTGCGAAGTAGTTTTCGTGTTCACCGGCTTGGTCTTCTGCAAGCTCGTTGTAGCGCTGCGTCGGCCGCGATTTTTGGCAACGCTGTCTGCTGCGTCCACCTCTCCGCCGTCCGACTCATCCTCAACCACCTGCTTCTCTTTTCTCATCCGCTTCCCTCGCACCGAGCCCTTGTCCGAGCGCCTCTTGTGCTCCGTTGGCTTGGGCTGTAGCTTTTTCAACACTAGTTCCATGTACTCCTTCTCGATCTCAGCCAACTCGTCGTCCGACTCGACTACCTTCCAGTAGCACTCATGCTTCTCGATTGCCCTGGCCAGGGATCGAAGGGGGGATGGGCCTCTTGATTTCTGCAGGTGAAGACCACGGACAGTTGTCGGGCCAGCCGATGAGGTGAACGCCGTGGGTGTTGAGGATCTTGCTGCAGTAGTTGTCGTAATTCATACGCGTCGGCTTTTGGGCCGCCTTGGCTGCAGGAAGTAAGATTAAGATTAAGATTAAGGTTACTGAAACGTACCAAGCCCGCGTGAAACGAAGAGCCTGCAATAGTTCTGAAGCTCCTTCAGGCTCATATTCGAGATTCCTGAAAGGCGCATTTTAGGCAGGATTTTGACGAATGGAAAGAGAGAACGGCTCACCTTTAGTCAATGTCGAAGCCCATTTCCCGTAGTCATTCGCCACTTCTGTCTCTGTCATGCCATGCCTCTCAAACATATACCGAGCGCCGCCGGCGTCTAGCACAGTGGGAACGGCGAGGCTGTTGTTGGAGTCGACCGGAGCGACGATGCTGAAGGTGACGGTGTTGGTGCGCTTGCGCAAGTCAGCAAACTGCCAAAACGTCAGCTTCGTTCCTTGAAAGAAAAAGAAAAGAAAACTCACATCCGCTGCAAGTCTTTTTGTGGTGACGGTGACGTCCTTGGCCACGCCGAGTGCAGTGCCCCGTTTACCCGTCATTTTGACCTTCTGGCGTGCCGCGTGCTCTTCCATGATCTTCGCCTTGACCTCCGGAGAAAACTGTATAAGTTCGGGCTTCTTGGCGACGCGGGCTTGGGCGGTGAAGAAGGAAATGGCCAGTTTCCCGTTGGCTGTTCGTTCTAAAGGCCGTCAGTCATCTAACGCGAGCCTTGCACAACGAAACTCACCTTCGTTGACCTTCCGACAATAGTAGCCCGTCAGCACCTTGTGCTCAGACGCTGCTCGCTTCGTCTTCCATTGCCTGGCGCCAACCAGTTTCGTCTCGACCGCCCCAACCCGCACGTTGTACTTCTTGGCAAGGTACTGCACCATCCTCTCTTCCTTCTTCTTCTGCTTCAGCTGGAAAGCCGCAAGCTCGGCGTTCATGTTCTTCACGCGATCCCTGCGCACACGCTGCTCACCACGCCACCCAGTACGCCATCCCGTGGGTTTCTTGGTCTTGGGTTTGGCGGAGGAAGCAAATGGAATGGAATGAGAGTCGACATCGAGGCCCCAGTCGTCCTCATCGTCGCTGTCAGGACGAATTGTAACGGTTCGTTTGCGGATGGGGGGAGAGTTCTAGGTCCTCAGCCTCAGTCTCCAGCTCATCCTTCTCCGAGGGAGTAACACGACCCCCGCCCATGCTCTCGTCATCGCTGACCGGAGGCGGCGGAGTTCCATGGCCGTCGTCGTCGTCGTCGTCGTCAACCCCATCAATCCTGCCCTCTTCGTCACTATCAGGCGGTGGTGGCTTGGGAGGTCCATGACCGCTGTGAGCATCATCATCCCCACTGTCGTCGTCGTCGTTGAGGTAGTTGAGGCTGTCCAGAGGGTTGTCGAGCGCGGGAGAGAATGTGCTGTGAGCAGCGGGGGGTCTAGGAGAGACACTTGTGTCGAGTTCAGGCGGACGCGGGGCTCCGGGGAACGAGGAGGGCGCTGACTCGAGCGGAGAGCGGCCTAGTCGCTGTCAGTGGATGTTAAGGAGACAAATGGAGACGCACTTTGTAGCATGCTGGGCACGCTCCTTGGCAAGGGTGATCCTGATGGGCATGGTTGAGCACCGGATGGACGGACTGGGCGGTGTAGACGCGTCAAGTGTTTGGATGGGCAGGTAGACGCGTCGAGTGTTTGTTGACAGAAAAAACCCAAGTCGGAATCAGTCACATGTCGGTCAGGTGCACAGAAAGAAAGAAAAACACAAGTCAATTTTGAGTCAATTTCATACATGCGTACAGATCGTCAATAGTGCTAATAGAACAGATTCGATAGTGGAAGCAAAGTAAAGTAAGAAAAAAACGATGCAATATTCCAAAAAAAAAAACGCGACGCGATATTCAAAGCTGGGAGACACCACCAGACCTGTCAACCTCAACCTCAACACGAATGCGGGCGCGCACAACTCGCCGCTGGGCCAAAGGGGAAGCTTGATAGCTCGGGGGCGGAGATGAGCGTGGAGGTGAAGGCGGAGGCGAAGGTGGAGGCGGAGAGGGAGGCGGAGAGGAAGGTGTAGCTGCTGCGGCGACGCCGGCTGGTGCAGTACAGAAGGCGGTTTCGATGCCGCTGAAAACTCCATTAGTGAGAGGCTGAAATATATTAAATAGATATAACTCACTGTGGGGCTCCAGCCTCAAGCTCGCGAGCATGTTGGGCCCTTGTTGCCTGCTCCACACCCTGCGCTTCCTCCGCTGTGAGGGCCCGACCGAGACGTTCGCGCACATCCTGCTTGGCCCGATGTACCCTTGCCTCAATGACACCATACTCGGCGCGCTCTGGTGCATACAGCCGACGCAAGAAGGGCAGCATCTCGCGGTTGTTCTGCTCAATCGTCTCCGGCGTCTCCACATCGTCTCCGGCGTCTCCACATCGTCTCCGGCGTCTCCACATCGTCTCCGGCGTCTCCACATCGTCTCCGGCGTCTCCACATCGTCTCCGGCATCTCCACATCGTCAGGATCCCAAACTTCGGAGGAGCCGAGGGACGATGCGGAGGAAGGAGTCGACGGGGTGGGCGGAGCGGATATATGGCCAGTGGTGGTCGGAGGGGAGTCAGGAATGGAGATTGGCGACTTGGGCAGTGCGCCAGCGGAGACTGGGGGATTCGGCGTCTTGGAGAGCACGGGAGTGGACGCAGCTCGAGCAGGCCTCTTGGGAGTGAGCACGGGAGTGGGCATGGCTCGAGCGGGGCTCTTGGGAGTGCCTCGACCAGGGAAGGGTCGGCTTGAGATGGGTGTGGCGGCGGATGGGGCCACGATGGGAGCAGTACCGCAGGGGTGTTGAGGGGTACAGCGCGTGCGACACCACTCGTTGCTGGCAGCAATTGCATCTGCTTTTGTCTGGAAACGCTCGTAGTAGCGAGTACCCAGTGCGTCGACGTCCCGACCTAGCTTTGATCAGCAAGAGAAGTGAATACTAGGAGGTGTACGCACTTTCGGGTGAAAATCTTATATCCCCATACCACGTACCAATACCGGTCCTTCGTGCCATCGTGCTTGGCATCGCGCTCTTGGAGGTTTCTTGTGCCCCAGTGTGGTGAGCGTTCTATAATTGGTTCGCAGGGCAGGCCTATGAGACGAGGTCAGAGAAATACAAGGAGAAGACACGGAGAAAGAAAGGAACTCACGAGGTGAATATGTAGGCCCTGGCATCGTTGAAACGCCCAACGTCGAGACCCGCATGTCCGCCATACCTGGCCACCGTGAAAAGACGAAGGGTAAGGAGCCGAAGACGTTGACTGACCAGGTCCCGACGTTTGCACAATAGCTTGTGCGAGTTGTCGGTGAGCAGTGAAGGTGGAGGGAAAGATCAACCACCGTTACCAAGATGTCACAGCGCCAAGCTCACCGATTACCGTTAAGCGCCTGTTAAGCGCCCATTAAGCGCCCGCCCGATAAGGAAATCTCCACCGAAGATAAGAAAATCTTGAGGCCTCTGGCCTTCATAAAATCCTCAAACAATTCTCAAACAATATCCAAGCTGTTATTTAACTGTTCCACCAAGTTCAAAGCTAAAGAACAATTGGTGCAAATACAGCGCCCTGTACCGTCGCCCTTCTACAACCGTGAACGCCTCCCTCATCTTGAAGATTTGAGCGATTCGTGGTGAGCCGTTAAGGAGGCACCAACGAGCTGTAAGATATCAGAATTTGAGATATCCGCGTGGACAATACTTTTTGGTAGTCTTTGGCGCTACATCTGGGCGGACAAAAAGGTGAAAAGGTGTATAGTCAGACTAGTGGAATCTAAAGAGGGTCTACATATATGAGACTCGGCACCCCAGACGACACCCCAGACAACTTACTTAGCTTTGGAGGTAGGGTTATTGGCCAAAGGTGAGTTATTCGAGACGATGAAGAACGACCTTAAATTTATACCTGCCACTCAGATTTACAACTCAGTGCTGCTGCTGCTCAGACGACGACTCAAAAAGCTTTCGACTCGAAAAGTAATTGAAACAAGATAGATTCTATGCAAAATGCTTATGCTAATGAAAAACCATCACCAGCTACACTAAAATGCTTCAGGCCCTCCTCCCAGCGCTTTGCCCTCCGCCGACTCGCCTCAGCCAGCTCCTCCTCTGACGCGTTCTCTTCAAACGCCTCTTGCGTCTGAAAGCCCTGGTCAACCCAGCGAAATAACCCGTCTGTGCTATATTGCACAAAGGAGCTCCGCGTTTCACCAAGCTGGATGGGTGAGTTCGAGTGAAGCAAGAGGGCGGAGGGAATAAAGATGGTCGAGCCGGGCGGAAAGCGTATGACCAAGCGGAGATCCCAGAGGATGAGGTGCCCGCCTCGGTCAGGATTAAACCTGCCGAGGGCCGTGATGGCGCACCAACCCCATGCAAGATTGGCGAAGTCGACATGCGGGGCGCAGACGGTTGTTACAAAGTTCCAGGTACAGGCGGCGAAGACGCTCCCTGCAAATGGGAGACGGAGAGCTGGTGCCCATTCGGCTAGGGCGAGGTTCATGAGGTGGTAGGCGCCGAATAGCAGCAGCATCCAAAGGCGGAATATATCTACAGTGAGTGAGTTGTTGTGTAAACGGAGAATGGGTGCGACATACAGGTTGTAAAGCCGACAATGCTTTTAAAGGCGTTGTTCTTGAGCAGCTCATCGGTAACCCACTTGTTTGCACCTGTAACAACTAGCTCTCCCGGCTCCTGCATTGTTATTAGCGACGGGAGTGAAACAAGAAACAAGCAAAGCGCACCGTCTGACCGCCTCCATGAGAAATACCACTGGGGGCAAATGCTTATTTACCATAGTGGAAAATGTTAAGAAAATGCTGAGAATATACAATATTTTCCAATCATTTTCTTAGTATTTTATAAGCATTTTCCATATGGGAAAATAAATTGTTTTCTCATCATTTTCTCATTATTTTCCATGTGGGAAAATTTCGCATTTTCCACTGCGGAAAATGCTAATCAAATGATGAAGAAGCACAACCATATATGGGAATATTAGGATTTCTAGGATTGTCAGAATTCTCCTTTTTAGGTATTACCCAATGAAGCAAGTTTTGTACCTTTTAAAGTACCAAATATGGCAAGTATTGATAATAACTTTTATCTGTCTGGATTAGAATGTCAGCCAAGAACAGGTTACTATAAGTACTGTACACCCTTGTAAGCTATTTGTTAGTGCATCTAGACATTCCAAATAACTTTTGGAAGTGTTGGGAAATGACGTAGGGTGCGCCGCGGGCGATGATGACGTGAGGGTGCTGACACTGCATCAAATTTTAATTGAAAAAAAAAATGCCAGCTCCAGGATTTGAACCCAGAGCTTCCTATTGTAGGACATGCTTGCTAGGCTAGCACACTAGACCACTACACCACACAACTTTAACACTGTCAGGCTCTATATGGTATGGTCATAGCTACTTGGGCGAACAGACTATCAAAGGAAAACACCTGATTCTGATCAATGACGCACTAGGCGGCGGAGAGAATCAAGTCTCTTGCCATCTACGTCATGATTATGTTATGATTAAAATGACAAAATGGGTACACTAGGATTTGAACCCAGAGCTTCCAGCCATACAGCCTACTTTCTCAGCGGGCACACTAGACCACTCTACCAAATAACTTTAACATAGTCCTATTATACAGTACTGTCATAGGTACTTGAGGCTAACAGAGTATCATGTGAGGTCCAAAGTTGACGGAGCTGATGATCCTCTGTCAGCTTTGAACCTAATGTGACTAGCTGTCAGCCTTATGCATATAGACCAGTATTCATCTCCTCAACAAACAAGCCAGGGTATTTCTCCACCAAGATGCATTGCAATATTGGTAAATGTCCGGCTTGAAAGCCAATGGATGTGTGACATGATGTGACTGTCAATGCTGTCACAATCTTTACATTGGCTTTATTATTATAACCAGTATTCCTTAGGTCCTAAGCCATATCAAGTACTCCATTTATCTGTCCCATTGTCTGGATAGAGTCAAGCAGGATTAACTTGTGGTGCTGCTAATAGCATGCAAATATGAGGGTGTCACAGGGTCACATTCTGATGCTGCCCGCAGGATCAACACCTGACCTTTGCTCCTGGATAAATTGTAGTGTTATGGTCCTTAATACACAAACCAGCCAGCAAGTCATGTGTTATCAGCACTTGCCATATTTTGGTAATCTTACCAAGGTATAAGACTGAGCCAGAGGCAGGCAGATGGGAACAAA
The DNA here is from genome assembly GCA_029282125.1 of Mycena amicta. NCBI lineage: Eukaryota > Fungi > Basidiomycota > Agaricomycetes > Agaricales > Mycenaceae > Mycena > Mycena amicta. The sequence goes on from JARIHP010000062.1 coordinate 253,428, forward strand.
ATGCTGTCCCAACACAGCCTCATGGGACATGATAGCGGCATATTTGCTTTTTGAGGCAAGGATAAACAGGCTCTTCTGCCCCTGGTGGTGCATATATAGACTTGAATCAAGCATATTTCTATGCCGAATAAAAATGGCTTCATGCCTATGCTGCCCATTACCTGCACTTACGTCATATACAAGTCCCAGAAATATTTTTTACTCAGACAGTCCAAAGCCTCTTACATTGTTAATTCACCTCCCATGGAGCTGTTTAATGGACCAAATGGGAGGTCTGGATGGAGTATATTTTTTTGCTACTGCTATTGATTGAGGATATTTCATGGTTCCTGCACAATACATGAGATATCAATTCAAGCACGCTCAACTTGGTAATTCAAAGAAGAGGTTTCATACTCAGTTTTCTAATAGATAGCAAAAACTGTTCTTGGCTAATACACATTCTATAATTGTCAATACTTGGCATATTTGGTAATTTTACAAGACTTGCTATATTGGGTGATACCTAAAAAGGAGAATTCTGAAAATCCTAGAAATCCTAATATATCCATAAATGGGTGTGCTTCTTCATCATTTGATTAGCATTTTCCGCAGTGGAAAATGCTAAATTTTCCCACATGGAAAATGATGAGAAAATGATGAAAAAATAATTCATTTTCCAATGTGGAAAATGGTGAGAAAATAACTTATTTTCTTTGCATTTTCTTTAGCAGAAAAATGCTGGGAATGTATGAAGAAAATATTGCATATTCTCAGCATTTTCTTAACATTTTCCACTATGGAAAATAGGCATTTGCCCCCAGTGTACCCCGGGCAAGGGCGGGGAATTCATCCGCCGCCCTGCGGTGTGCGCGTTTCTCAGTGCTGAGCTTGATGCGCGGTGCGGCTTTCTCGACGGCGTTGTTTGCAGCCATAATGACCTCCGACCAGTTGTCTCCGCGTGGGTAGCCAGTGAGGAGGGCAAGGAGGCGACGGCGGGCGTCGTAGATGGGGATGCTGTCGCTGTGAAGGGGTCGGCGAGTGAAGCTAGGGTAAGGGGCTACGCACCCGGACCGCCAGTCCACATACTGCATCCCAAGAGCCGCAAGAGCGCCGTCAAGATCGTCCTGCCCCCAGTCGAATCCATCAAGGGCTTCTGCAAGGTCTGCGTCGGGACCGGGGCGCGTTCCTGTGGCCCGTCCACGCGGGTTTCGAATGCGGAAGCTCACCCGTGTCAGTCTCGACGCGGATGGCTCGTTTCTGCGCCTCGCGAAGCCGCTGTGCGCCAACTCCTTTGACGTACGGCGCTGCTGCCGCTCGTTTCTGCCGCCGCTTCTCCTCCTTCTTCAACCGCGACCGGGTCTTGATGCTGGGCGGGGTTGCAGGGTCGAGGGAGGTCGTTGGTGGCCGGGAAAGGGATGGTGGCTGGGGAAGAGGTGGAAAGGCGGGCGGTGCCGTGCGGTCGTCGTCGTCGTCGTCTGGAAGCGGCCGGCCGGGGAGAACTTCTATCTCCGGGTCGTCATGTCCAGATGTGTCTTGCTCGGCGAGGCGTGTGGCAAGGAGGGTAGAGACGTCCACCCCATTGAGCATGACCTCAGTGAGCAGGACCTCAGCAAAGGTCGCGCCCGAGCGTGTTCGTCGCTGGAGCACCACGGCTACATTGAGGCGGTCAGTAACGGCAGACACAGCGGGGTAGTGTTGGAGTGCAAGGCAGGTATAAAGCGCTTCGATGGCCAAGTGCGGCTTTCGTTGCAGGGGAATGTAATGGCGACGCAGATGGCCAAGTGCGGCTTTCCGCGTCGGGCAGAAGGAAGGGAAGAAGGAAGGGAATGAGTAGTGGTGGCTTACTTGGTTGGGAGTCGCCAGCTTTAGTCGTGGCGCGCGGCATGGCGGGGGTGGGGTAAACAAGCAAGTGACCGTGCTTGTGACGATCACATGACGACGGACTTGTAACTTTTTCAACGAACTTGCTCAATGGGTGGAAAACGGAAACACGTGAAAATCCTCCGAGATACCGACACTCATGGCGTCAACGAGATACAATCGATAATCCTTGGCCCTGTGGCTCAGATGGCGCTATCTGGGCGCACTCGTGAAGCGCACAGAGCCCGCTTGCTCGGTGAGTCGCCTTGTATTATTGATTCATCGAATGCTGAGCCCGTTTAGCCTTACCACGCCGTGAACGCGAGAGACTCGAAACCCTCCAAACGGGTGGGGACAATGGGAGTGAGGATGAGGATGAGGACTACGTCGACGTCAATGAGGTCCTGGATGGCACGCAACGAGTCGAGCTCAGTCATGCGGGGGGGGGAGCTTCTGGCGGTGCTTGAGCACGAAATTGCAGAGGCGGTATACTCTCGGTGTGTTATCGTTTAAACTCTGCTATGTCAATTCCTAACTCGTTCCAAGCCCACGCCGATTTGACCACAGAACGCGCCAAGACCAAACTCAGCGTCTTGCAGACGCATTCACAGCTCAGATGGGCCCCATCACTACGGGCATGTGCCCATAATCCGGCCCGGATTATGGTGAGATCATTCAAAATAATCTATCAATAATCTATCAATAATCTTTGACATGATCCGGCCCAGATTATTTTGCATAATCTTTCAATAATCTGATCATGTTCCGGGCCGGAACATTCAAAATAATCCACCCCGGAACATTGATAGATTATGAATTGCAATATATGGAATTCCCATTTTGAGAATGTCCATATATAGTAACTTTACAACTGCATATTTGCCTTATTTAGAAGGTGTGGTGCAGCCAGTATAATATATATTTTCACTACAATGGCTTGATACGTTGTGTTTCCTTTATCTAATCTCACTACTCAGTTCAGACAAGTTTCACAAAGCCAAGTGTCTCTTGACTTGCAGCAAATGTGTTTCTTCATCCCTGATGGTGGGCCTGAATGCTGGAGACATCTATTCAAGCATAGATGGTCCTGGTCCTGGTAGTAGAATCAAAACAAAAGTGAACATCCACTGTGACTTTTTTTGCGCGCGAAAAAAATCACATCACGATAATAGGTTTCCCTATGATCAGGTAGAAACCTTAGCGATCACGATGTTATGACTAGCGCTGTACTATGTCCATAGAGAAAGGAAAAGAACGCGCGATACCTCCCTCCACTGTCATCCACCCATTACAAACTAACCCCCTCAACGAGCTTCAGGCTGCGCCTTGACCGTCGCCGAGTCGGATGCGAGAGCGACCGACCTGCGAGTTGCGGAACGACATGCTTTAGCCGAAGATTGTGCTAGTACTGAGATTAGAGATGTAAAGTACCCTGACAACAACACCACTCACCGGTTCCACTGAGCAAGGATCTCTGACGCCTTCTAGTCTTCGGGATCGTCCCGGAAAATCTTTAGATTGTGGTCATACTGCGCCGAGAGGTTGACGATGAGCTCAGAAATGCTCACGCATAGGCGATTAACCAGCCAGCAACAAACTTGATACGAGCTCGAATGGGGGACATGGCCTACAGAACGCAGACTCGGAGCCTAGAACACATCAGAATCATTAAGATATGAATGGGAATATGACCCTTGAGCAAACGGCTTGGACATCGCTCGGGACGCCTTGCCTAGTTAATGCTGGATACTTGCCGGCGATGAATATGATTTCACCAGCAGACACCAGCACCCAGAAACTAGATGGAGACGCCAAGTGCGCTGGCGTGCGAGGAATAAATGTCTTTTGAGGTGAGCAGTGCACGGGTGGCTGTATGCGTGTATCCGCGGACCTGGACGAAGGGTTTGTAGTCTTGGGGAATGTCGACTTCGATTGTGCAATGGAATTTGGCGATGTCCGACTTGATTCATGCCTTCCTGAATGTTAAAGGGGTTCAGAGCGGCCATAATCTTTGACCATCATGGTCTCGCGCCTCGAACAGCCTGCCAATGGCCGGAGTGCAGTCATAGACTGTGAGCCGGCGCTCTTGCTCGGTCAGGTCGTTCCCGACAACATTGTCGTGTCCGAAATTGTGTTGGGCATGGCGAAGGAAAATTTCTGTGTCAGTCACTTTTGGATTCAGGAAATAGCTGAAAAAGGGAAGTCACATCAGGTCACAACGAGAACTGTTCGGATCAACCATATGCAGAAAAGCGTGACAAGAGTCACAAATTGTCACAAAGTGTGACCTGACTCATTCCGCAGTCCGCAGCACTCGAAAAATAGTATATAAGGGGCAGGGGTATCGGGAAATACCCCCAAAGTTGGACCTCGAATAATTACTTAGTACTTAGGTAGTATACAAGTCTCTTGTATTACTACTTGAATACCAGTCCTGTTACTCCAAGATCCACGTTTTGAATCCACGTCCAAGCTTTGGTGATCTTATCTGATCCCATCATTGATCTCATCAATTTTTTGGTGAAGTCTCTTATCGCTTACTACGTCCTTGAATATCTGTTTAAGGCCTACGCTCCTACGACCCACGAAAGAACTACGCCTTTGACAGACTTAGTCAACCCACGCGCTTAAACACGACCACGTGACCGCGTCTACTGCACGTTTCAGTAGATCTACGCCTATTCCTACGCGAACTACGATTAAATTACGCTCCTCCACGTAGCGAGAGAGGTAGTTTATTTCCCCAAACCGCCCACACTTGCTTCATTCTAGAAGCAAAACACTTCTCACCAAAGACCAACTCTTTGCGTGCAGTATCCCGAACAACGTCGCTTCCGGAGCTGTACGTTGGGTAACACAAATCCCAGCCGACATCATTGGAGCCCACCGCGAGGGGATTCTTTGGTGAACAAATTCTCAACCCCCAACAACAACAACAACACTACGAATTACCTCGAACTATTCATTCAGCAATCGACGCGATGGCTCATTGGACTAATACGGAAAACCACGATGAATCTTACGACGCGAAATTAGCAGCACACCTACAGCAAGAAGAATACGAACGTACACAGGCTCGACGCGCCTCGACCAGCAAGAATAAGACTCCTGAAGAACCCCCTGCAGGTACAAGGGGCAAGGGAAAGGAGAAGGCGAGAGAAAGGGGATACTCCAGCGAATCGTTCGGGGAATTTACCGAATCGGAACCTGAATATACCCGACCATGGATCCCCTCACCAGGATCCACACCCGGAGCGAACCCTCTTCGTATGCCAGCCCCGCACACATTTAGTGCCCCGCTTCGGACGTCTCTGGACATGCCTATTCCAGGCAGCAAGGAGGCTCCCAAGACTTTCCGAGGACGGTATACAGAAGTAGAACGATTCATTCGGCATCTTGAACACCTCTACATTAAGAATCGAGTTACAGATGAAAAGGAAAGGTGTACGTTGATTTTGGACTATTGCTCGACCAACGTGCAAAACGTGATAAGAACCATGGACTACTATAGAACGCCCAGGTGGTTGGGGTTGCGACAGGAAATCTTGAAGGCTTTCGACGCAGAGCGTACAAAACACAAATACCGCCCCAGTGATGTGGTCAAGCTGGTTAAAGAAACTACTAGGGAATCGATTAATAGCATGACACAATGGCGAAAATATGGCGTACGGTATAACACTATCGCGGGCGGATTATACAATGGGGGACAGCTCGCCGAAGGGGATTATCGAATATATTTTTGGATGGGAATTCCGAAAGAGCTACGAAATTCGTTAGAAGCACGAATCCTCCAAGGAAGGTCGTTACAAAATACCAAGGCGTATTCGATACGTGAGATCAACACCGCAGCTGAATGGTACTTCCGGAGGAATAGGGCGGAAGCGATGTTGCTCGATGCCGCGGAATTTGGAATTGATGAGTACGATGGAGATGAGGACTCGGATTCAGATTCGGACGCGACAGATAGTGACTCGGAATACGAGCGACGACGGTCTAAGAAGAGGAAGAAGCGTGGGTCTTCAGCCACGCGGAGGGGAAAAGAGAGCGCGAAGACGAAGACAGCCACGACAACAAGAAGCAAGACGAAGTTTGCAGGAAACGAAGAAGAGATCGCTAGTATGATTAAGCAGCTAAACGGCATGAAGCTCGAGGACCCTGATTACGCGCCGACGTATTATAAGGTCCTCGCACTAGATCAGACTGGCAATGCTGCGCAGTGTGTTAATCCTCCGGTTCAAGCTCGCACGGCGAACCTGCAGCCCGGATTTGGAAGGCGACCCAGCTATTCTGCTAACCCCCCCACGGCTCGGGCCTCGGAGTCTTCTGGAACAACGGCACCTCCGCGAGCATCGGCGGCCACTTACCCAAATAACATTCCGTTGGGGGAGTTAGTGTGTTACGGTTGCGGAAAACCCGGACATCGAATGGACAAGTGCGAAGGGATAAACGAGCTTGTCGCGCGTGGAATCCTGGGGCACAATGCGGAGACACGACGACTCGAGCTGCGGTCGGGAGCCCCGCTGCGAAGACTGGCTGGAGAATGGTTGTTAGATGCTGTCGAGCGCATTTCGAAAGGACCATCCAAAACGTCGGTGATGCTCACCTTCGCCGGACCGATGACGAGTACAGCCCGAGCAGTCCAGAATTTCTATCAATCACAAGCACAAATTCGAGATTTATCCACAGATGAATCGGACTCGAGCGAGGAAGAGCAAGAAGAGGAGATCTCTAGCATCGAAGTGGAGGACGACGATCATACAGTGTACTTGTCCGTTCCAAAGTCGGTGCAATTTGATAATCAACCAGCGCAGATCTACGAGGCCGATAGAACCGTGCCAAGTATTCGTCAGGCGCGACGTATGGCCTTTGATGGTGTGGAGATGCCGCCTCGACGTCACGGGGTTGGATCTTCTGTTTCGCCAGCCCCGGCCCGCCGAATCGTTCCCCGGAATCCCCCATCGAAGGTACCTCCTTCAGCACCCGTGAATCCCGCTCCACCCACGCAAAACGGCCCTGCATCAGGGAAGGCGGAGCTCGATACCCAGGCCAGTGGAGCGCGACAGCCTATACGACCCCCTACGCCTCCATTACCCCACACCAAGAAGTCAAAGGAGCTTCCCGAGCTCGCCCCTGTGGAGGCTCGGAGACCTCGTCATACGCTCATGGAGGGAATAGAGACCGAGGGAGCTCCACCTGTGCGTGCATATGACCAGCCGCTCGCGAGAGATCCAAAGGAACCGCCAAGGAGACGCGAGACTAACAGGAGTGTGGAAGGAGGGCAGGCCGAGACGCGTTCGGTGGGAACCAGGCAATCTTCGATATCTTCAACGGTAAATCGGACGGCGGGTAACGAATCGAGTGCTAGACGCAAAAGTGGAAATGAGCTTAAGGGAGTTAATGGAGGTCTCGAAAGACGTACGAACAGAGTTTATGGACCTGATTCGGGTGTGACACCCAAGAGCAGTTCTTGTTAGTGTGCAGCAGCTTCCCACACCGTTAGTAGGCAATCTGGCCTGGCCTCGGACCGACGGAATACTGATTCGAGTAGAGATGACGACGGGAGATTCGACCATTTGTGCTATTATAGACACAGGGTCGCAGCTGAATGTGGTGCGCGGGGATCTCGCTCGACAGAAGATCAGGCGGGTGGTCGACATGACGCAGGCAATAAGCATGAATGATGCTAACGGAGGCTCGGGTCAATTACGGGGCATGATACGACGAGCGGAACTCACTTGCGGAGGACTCTTGACGCTGGCAGACTTGTGGGTGTCAGAACAAGCGCCCTTCGAATTACTGCTAGGACGCCCGTGGCAACGCGCAAATAAAGTAAGCATTGATGAACGGAAAGAAGGGACCTACTTGGTTTTTAAAGATCCCGTTACAGGGCGACCGCGTTTTGAGATGTTGGCAGCTGTGGCCGAAAACGATTCGGAGGATCCTTTCGTTCAGTATCAGACGGCGTCGTGTCTGCATATTGAGGACTACGGGTCGTTCTTCATGGACGCAGAAGATGGAACGAGTTCAGAAAATCTCATGATGGGAATGTCGGCATCACGGCGAAGTGGTCCGGATTTGAAAAATCGCCAGGAAGAGCGCGAGCCCAAAGAAAACACGACGGTGCGAGGAATTAAGCAAGTATTAGAGGTGTGGATAGCCTATGGGGTGTTCGTATTGTTCACACCATTCGTGCTGTTGAAAGGAATTTTGGGCGGAAGGAGAGCCGTAGCACTAATATAAATGATAAGAAATCTGGCCATGCCCATAGAAAGTGATGGCTTGTCTCCTGGGCTCTCCAGGGCCCTGGGCAGCCCACAGCATTTCCTCCCCCCCTTCCTTCCAGCCCCGGCAGCCCCGGCAGTCAGCCTATCGTGATCGCTCGTGGCTCCGGCTCGGGTGCAGCTTTGTTCTTGTTTGTTTTGAAGGCCCATGGACTGATCAGTCACTCTCTTCCGCTCCGTCCATACCCGCCCTGCCCGTCCATACCCGCCCTGCCCTTTCGCTTGCCCTTGTGTCCGTCCGGCTTTGCTTACGCCCGCTACATATACCTGTGCATACCCATACTCTCCTACGACTCCCAGCTCAAATCCCTCAGCTCCTCGACGCCCACGCACCAATGCCACGTCACCGGCAGCACTACAATCCACCCACGGCCTCCCCAGCCCTTGTCTCTTCTCTCGTCTCTCGTCTTCACATATTATCCACCATAATCATCATCCTTCACCAACTTATTCCGAGTCATTCGTCGCAAAATACATTCGTTGCTCCTCTCGTATCATACCTTCCACTACTCTCTATATGTCCGCCCTACCTCTTAGCTTAGATACATCCCTCGCTGTATACATCCCTCAGCAATAGATGCTTCTCTCCAAACAAAAGCCAGCAAGCGCTATGTGTGCACGTCATCACCCTTCTGACAAGTCCAGTCTCACGCTGAAATTCTGCCAAGTCCAGTCTCCCTTGGTCGTCGCCATTTTGAAGGGTCCTGGTATAGAAATACATATACATTACAAGCCTGCGAGTACTATGAGGTCCATATGCAAAGAATTAAGGCCTGTCCCCGACTTTACGCGACTTTGCGTCGTCCTCCCCGTCCCCTCGCTCGCCCTCCTTTGCCGCCCCTCGCGCCTTTGGCTTCTTCGGCCTCAGCCGCCGCAGCTGAGAGCGCTGAGAGCGTAGCCGTCGCATCGTCCTTCAAAGAGTGCAGCACCCATAGAACATCCTCCGCCGCCGTATTCCAGCCAACCGAATGAGTCTTTCCTTCTTCTCTCCCCCACCAACTCAGCGCTGCCACGACCAATAGCATGCCATCCTTCCCTGGCGATCCCATTGTCTCCCAGCCCCTTCCAGCTGCCGGATCCCGTCGATATCGTCCGTCGTCGCCTCGCTCGCGCCAAGCCGGCTGCATTTCCGACCACCAGGAAAGGAACATCTGGCGGAAGCCTTCGACGTCACCCTGGAAACGAATGACGTCGTGCCCCGCGTTCCATTTCCGACCATCCCGGAACCAGGTCGCAAACTGTGGGGGGCGTTCTTTTCCTCGTAAGTTTGGCGCCGAGGTCATTGGCATACCCGTAGGCCTCCTCGAGCTCCGCCACGGCCTCCACCAGCTGCCGGAATAGCGGGCCCAGGTCCTGGCGGCAGGCCTCCACCAAGAATTTCTCCAGCCAACCTGCACAGTTGAGAGGCCGCGCTATCGTGAATGGCTTGTCGTCGGCTGTTGACGGCGTACCCCCATCTTCTTCCTCTGTTGTCGGCAGAGGCCCGTCCTCTTCCTCTGTCGTAGGCGGTTCGTCGCGGGAATCTCCCCCGAAGCTGGACGGGGAGTGCATGCGGGATAGAGGGGGAGGGAGGAGGTCTTCGTCTTCGGTGTCGTTGTGGCGATTGGGACCAATGGGATCTTCGTCTTGCATATCCGCCGCATCAGACGGCGGTTCCGATACAAGACGCGAGCGTTGACTGTTGTCGTTTCTTTGACTGCAGTTCTTCCCGTTGTTGTTGTTTCTCTAAAGCCGACCGTTGCAACCGTTCCTGAACTTGATCGTGGACTCTCTGCTGACGCTTGGCAGCCTCTGCCAATAGCAACTTCTCCTTTTCCGCCTTCTGTCTCGCCTCCGCCTTCGCCTCCTCGGTATTGGCCAAAGCAACGAGCGCAGCGACCTCGCGACGATTGGTCTCAATCCCACGCACCCTCTCGATTTCCTGCGCATTCCGCCTCCTCTCTTCCGCCTCAAGCCGTTTCTTCTCCACTGCAAGCTTCTCGTTTTCGGCCGCTTCCGCCTGCTTCTTCGCCAGTTCAGCCTTTTTCTCTGCCGACTCCTCTGCGCGACGCCGAGCGGCAGCGGCAGCTCCGGAGGTCTGGAACGCTCCGTTGACGTCCATCGAGTCGTCTGCTGGGTCATAAGCCGGCATGGGCTCGTCGTTATCGCTTTCGTCGGCATTTGACCTTGGAGCTTTGCGACGTTTAGGCTTGGGACGATGGGATTGCTGATGGGGGGTAGGTAATGGTGCCGCATCTGACTGTGAATCGGACGCCGTGCGTGGTCGCTTGCCGACAGGCTTGCTCGGAGTAGACTTCTTCGTCTTCATCGCGCCGCGCTTGGTCTGGGTCTTTGACGTCTCTACATCCGTGAAAACGTCGGACTCAGAGGTTTCGGACTGCGAGCCCGAGTCGGAACCGTCCAACGTGTACTGGGCTGCCTTGAGAATGTCCTCCGGTGTAATAACGTCAGGATCACGCTCGGTCGCTCGGGCTTTGAGTCTGTCGTCTATGCCTGGAGCCCAGTTAGCTCGATCGATCTACTCGTGTGCCATTTTCGACTTACTAAAGCATGTATTGAGATATTGTTTGAATGCTTGGGTGAAATCGCCGAGCGCGTCGGGGTGGGTTGCAGAAAAGGGTTGACTAACGGCAGCGCGATTGCGGCCAGCTAGTAATCTAGTACACACACGTCAGTTAGTCGTCGTCATTAAAGATTGAACGACTTGCGTTATGGTGCGGAAAGGGTCTTCCTCGGAACGCTCCCCGTCCAAACCACCCAGAATGCACACGGCGTGGAAGCCGGTCATCTCGTAGAGTTTGAGCAGGATAGGTAGAAGAAACTTTTCGATGTCTCGGATTGCTCTAACGAAGACACTCAGTCGAGATTCAGCAAAGGGAATACGATTTACCGTTGGCGCCAATGGGGGTCCTTCGGAAAGCCAGCTTTCTCTAGCTGCTTCCAAGCCGTCTTCCGCGTCTCACCCGACGCTTTCGCCCGTGCCGCCCACTCCTTCTTGACGTCCAGCGTGAGCTTTTCAAACTCCTCTCGCGCCACCACGCCGCGAAACCCGCCGTGATTCTTCGGCGGTGGGAGCCCTGCGGCGGAAGCCTTGGTCTTCTCTTCCTCGTAACGTCGCTTGTAGATGGGGCTGAGCAGTTCATTCTCCGTCGTCTGGAACTCCTGCCATGGGGCCAGGGTGCGAGTCGGCTTTTGCATCACCTTCATGACGGCGAACAGGCGCATGAATGGCGAGTCGAAGCTGGGCTGCGACCTCGTGTACTTGCCGCTGATCTTGCGCGCGCGGGTACTTGAGCCACCGCTCAATTCGCTGGTGGCGGTTACATGACTGAAGAGACGCCTGTGATGTGTGACTGACCGCATTGAGCAGCTCGATTCTTTCCCATTTCGCCCTCTCCTCTTCTTCTGTCAAGTGTTCTTCAACGGGCGGTGCTAGCGGGTCCCAGTCTAGCAGCGCCTCGGGTTCTTCGTCATCGGCAAGGCGCCAAGAAATACGAGCGTGATACTCGTTGCAGACCTTGGCACGATAATCGCGCTCAGCTCGCCAGCTCAACGCCAGTGCATCCATGTAGGGCTCGATGTGTGGCGTGAGGAGCTCCTCGCGGAGCCCTTCGGCCCAGAACTTCAAGTTCTTCCGCTCCTTCTTCGCCATCCGACGAAATCATTTGAGACTTTTTTTGTTGCTATCGTTGACCATGGTAAGCTGCCTTCCGGTTCAGCGTCTCGTCAGCTCATGCAAATATCAGGACGTACAGTTTTTCAATATCGGGACGTACAGTTTTTCGTGTGTCCGAGGGAGTCAGAGTGTCGAGCAAATCACGCAGGTAACAATTTCACGAATCATGTTTCTTGCCCGCTTAATGGTCCAAACAGCCGAGCTCTTGGATCTATTTCCTTTAGGTCTTTCCCTCTCGCGTGCCTTGCCTTCCCCTCAACCTAATAACTCGCACGCGCCCCATCTCTCACTCGGCTGCTTCCCTCACTCGGCTGCTTCCCTCGCCCGGCTCTTCCCTCTCTGCTATGTCCTCTGCTGCCTCGTCCACCTCTGCTGCCTCGTCCCCGTCTACTGCGAGCTCCACCGGACGTCGGGTCAGTCTCTACGTCTGTCACTTCCCACCGCCATTAAACAATACACAGGATATCTACTTCGTCCACTATCCCACCAGCGGAACGCGCCGTATTGCGAAGCTCACCCGGAGTGTCGCACCGCACACGATTGCCTCCAATGTGGACGCGTTCGAGGGTATCTTCACCACCAGCTCTATCACCTGCCGCTATTGCGACAAACCGGTCGTTCAGCTCGAAGGGGTCGACGCCTGTTTCAGCATCCTCCGTCCCTGCTTCTGTGCTTTTGGCCCCGACGAAACTACCAACGATTTCAAGCACAACGAAACCGTCGCCGCCATCCTGCCGTCGGGTATCCCAACTGTGTGTGGGCCAGTGCTTATCTTCAAGCACCCCACATGCGATGATCCCAGCACTCCCGGTGGCACTCTCCCTCTCCTCGACATGAACTCATCGGAGTTGGACTTGGTGGACGAGATCCTCAGTCGGTATGCTCTTTATTCATCGTCAGAACGATCGTTAAATAACCATATAGCTGGATTCAGAGTCTTTTCGAGCCGCAGCCGCTGCCTCCCAACACGTTTGTTCTCCCTCTGCCGGTAATGACTCCGACCTTATTTCTGTTTCGTCGCTGACTTCTATCTCAGCTTTAGCACGTTTTTTTTTTGTATTCATTTACCATATGCACATTCGCTTCTGCTAGCCGTGACCTCTCACACATCTTTCTTCTTGCCTCTTCTCCTCATGTCGAATCTCTCCGAGTCAAGCTCCTCCAGTGAGCTGTTGCGACGACTGGCCGCTGCGGAAGCGCGCAACCTGGAATTCGAATCGCGCATCCTGCAATTGGAATCGTCGCTTGCCGCCCTCACTGTAGATAGTCCTCGTCTGGATACTCCGCGTGTGTGATTCATTTCTTTCGCCAACGAAAGCTGAGACGCATGTAACGATCAGGCAGGCGACCACTTCGCGATACGCCTGGGCGTATCACACGACCCGGTCCAAGGCTGATCCCGTTGCCTAGTGCCTCGCCTACTGTCAGCGGCTCTTCTACGATTGATGACACGTCGGTCATTATTATCCCCGATTCTGACGACGACGAAGAAGCTCCCGGTCCACCTCATCCTCCTTCCTCACCCCCAACACCTCCACCCCCACCGTCAGCCGAACAGCCCTTGGTTCCCCCAGCAGCTCGGCGCGAGTACATCTTCTCTTCGCCGACCGTTGCTCCGACGCGTACGACAGAATGGTAACGATTGATATATCAATCTCTCGCTAATGACTGATAGCCAACACAGGTCTGAAGCTGCCCAGAACACTCAAGGTGTGCGTAATGCACAAGTTCGCGTCGTCTCCCAACAGCCTGCCCGGCGTAAGAGGACTGTCTGTTGGACTGTTTTCCGCGGGCGGACTATCGGTGTCTTCGACAGCTGGGACCTTGCACAAGCTGCTACTAGCGGCTTCCGGCTTGCAATCTATCATGGGTATAGCGACCTTACCTCGGCGCGACGAGCCTTCGACTACGCGGAAGCACACCGTTACACGGCTACACGGCCTCAAGACCGCGGACTTCCACTCCCACTTGACCAGATTCCTACCTCAATCGTGACCGCGCATCGTGTTGACGAGGCCCGGCTCCAGCCTCGGGCGCCGGATGACCTCTGGTACATTGTCTACCAGGGCATCAATCCTGGCATTTATCCCACATAGTCAGTCCCTGCGTTCTCTCGTTCTTTTACTGATCTGGCTGAGGGATTACTTTAGCCTTGAGGCTGCCCTCAATACCAATGGCATCCGCCTTGCGGCCCATGATTCTCGAGAGACGCTGTCCGACGCCATCGCCGCCTTCGAGCAAGCTCAACTCAGCGGAGGAGTCGTCGTTCGGCGTGAACCTACCCGTGCATAGATTGCGTCCCTCGTTTACTGTCCTTTCTGTCTGCAATAAATATTTTTTTTTTCTACGACGTCAAACAGCAGTGAGCAAAGCAAGCGAGTAAGCAAAACAATGAGGAAAAGTACAGGGTAATAAAAAAGTTGATTCAAGAACGCGAGACGCAGAGCAGAGATTGAGCGGCATCCCGGCGGCGTTGGTTGACCTGCTGCTGGGAAGTCCAGGCCTCTTGCCACGTTCGGAGAGCGTCGTCGTCTTCGATCTGCTTCTTCCGAAGCCTACGCTGGCTTTCCCGAGCCGACCACGCGTCCTCTCCGTATCGTTGAATAAAGCTGCACGCGCGAGCTTCCCGTTTGCGTGCAGCAATCTCGCCGCCATGTCTGACAACGCCTGAGTCGTTCATTCAAGGAATAGTGAGGACCCGACACGCACCGCATTCTATACGCCCGAGAGCGCTCTCGCCCCTGACGCCGTGCTTCCTCGTCGGGTTCTTTCTCGGCGGTCGCCTCCCGCTGTCTGCTGTTGTATCAGTCCGCCGAATGGTACAAGACGGGGATCACGCACCGTGCCATCCGCTCCCGAGCTTTCGCTCGCAACTCCTCCTTGTTCTTTTCGCGGTAGCGAGCAGAGGCTGCGCGTCGAGCCAGAATCGTTGTCGCTGCTCGCGGCGTCCGAACCCTTCCCGGCAGGCTTGCAGTGGTGGTGGTGGCAGCCATTGGACGAAACATGTCACACTGTGTCAATGAGTCAAAATATGCGATTGTTAAAATATTCAACGACTATTCTTCGCCCAGAGTAATGCCATGGTAAAGGCGCAAGGCCCTCCTCGCCTGCCATCCAAGATGTAGCAGCAAAATTGTGTGTTCCCGCTCGGACTCGTGTTTGCCCAACGACGACAGCGAATATCTCCAGCTCTGCAGTGCTCCGTGATACTCCTCTCGGAGCCATTGCAACCGTAGCTTGGGATCCATATCCGCCACCTGCTGTGTCAGCTCCAATTCGTGAACCTGCTCCCGCTTGCGGTAGTCTCCGTGCAAGACAGCTTCGATTAGACGTGTTTCTTCGTGGTATTCAGCGCTGTCGGGGTTGATGCCAACGTCGGAGGGAGGTGGAGGGAAGATTGGGAAGCAGGCCCAGGCTCTGAAACGGCCATTGAGAATATCATAGTCGGCCGAGTAGCCGTCAAGGAAGCCCGTGTCGTCCACAGGGAGCTCGAAGCCAGCGTGTTGTCGGAGTAGAGCTGGGAGCGGAGAGACCTTGCCGAGGACGCTGCCTAGGAGTTTCCTGGCATGGCGTTGCTGGCGCTGAGCAGAACGCGAAGCTTTGCCCCTGTATAACACGATTTTGATACAAGAATGAAAAACCATAATTTAGAGGACGCACCGTGCGCTCTTGTTGTACTTGACGACCCGTTCACGAGCAGCTCGTTGGCGATCAGCCTGGGTGAGGTGAAGCGCGGTTCGGCCCATGCAATGGAGGTGGAAGAAGGACGGTCAGATCACTACTGTGACCTTGGAAGGGCTTTGCTCTCCGTCGTTCACGCTGAAAAACCCTCAACTATGCCAGGCATATATTTTGGCATTTTCAGAGAGGGGCGGTCTTATAGAGCCTCTGCGGGGTTTCCAAGGTCTTATCGAAGAAGACTTTCAGAAGTTTTCGCTCGAGCTTTCCGGATACCACTTTTATTCGGTCGTTGATTGGCTCGGTTCATGCTTATCCGCAAGATCCGACCCCGTTATCTCGCAGGATCTGGGATCATAACGTCTGTCATGGCAGATCACTTGCACCATCTTGTTACCGGCGACTACGATGGAATGTGCGGGGGGCGAACCCCAAGACCTCCGGACCTGTCTCAACAATATCTCTCCCAAACTAGACCTTTCGGAACATCTCGCGCGCTTTGCTGCCGTGGGTCTTGAAGCACAGGCCCTCCTCGCAATTGCTCAGTGGACACGCGTCGAAATCTCCGACACACTGACGCGTCTGCTCGCCCGGCGATCAATAAATACCCCCGGACTCTCGCCATTCCAGGTCATCGTGCTGGAACACGGGTTGCGTTCTCAGCGTATCGAGCCTGCGGGATACAACGCTGCACCTTCGATTGCTACCTTAACCGACTTTCTCGCACATCCTATGCCCGGCGTCGCCCTCGAACATCGCCAAGGCCTGTTCTTAGACCGTGGTGTCCGTCATCTAGCAGAAATCGAGAAGCTGTACGAGCTGGAGGATTGGGTTGACGTTCTCCACACGCGTTTCGGTGGCGAAGAAGGGTTGACGTCGTTTGAAATGATTGTGCTGGAGAAAGGAATATGTCGGTTGAGGGAACGCCAGGATTAGAGCCCTGTACCAGCACAGCCGATTATTCAATCCATTCTTTTTTTCTATCGTGAGCCGAGCTGGGGTCTTTTGGTGGCTAAAGTTTCGTTCGTTGAATTTATCATTACAATCGTAAAACGTTACGCGTACTCGACAGAACCAGACCAAGCAGAAATGGCCTCACGGCGGGGGGAATGTCAGTCCTCTGAAGGTGTACGTAGTCTCGCTAAGATCCACCCAGTTTGGATACCGCGCGGCGTACAAACCCGCCAGAGCAGTCTCGAACGCGGGGGACACGCATGGGTTCGGACCTCACGGTCAATGCGTTGCAGGCGGCGATGGGACAGCGAAAGCTCGTCTGGAAGTGGCGGCGGATGCAGAGATAGCAATACGCATGTCCACATGCGGAATTGCTGAAAAAAAAACCAGACGATGTCAGTCGTTGGGCTGGATTGAATATAAGAAAACTTACACGACGGGATGGGAGAAGAGAGAGCTGCAGAGAGGGCAGCAGTGCTCTGGGAGCCGTTCAGCCGGACTTGGAGCCACACGAGCGTTGGAGACAAAAGATTCCTCGTCCGTCCAGGCCAAGGCCTCCTCAGAACGATCTCCTTCGGTGACTACCCGAGGGACTCTGTGCAATGTGGGCTCTATTGCCTGGTTCAGTCATCCGGACGATGAGAAAGAAAGCCACGCACTAGTTTTGAGACGAGCCTGGTATGGGACCCTCGTACGCGCGTCTTGCTCAGCGCGGCGACGGACGTGGATGGCTCGGCGGGAGGCTTCGCGGGCTGCAAGCTCGACGTCGAAATCAATATCTGAGAGGTGTTA
The DNA here is from genome assembly GCA_029282125.1 of Mycena amicta. Lineage (NCBI taxonomy): Eukaryota > Fungi > Basidiomycota > Agaricomycetes > Agaricales > Mycenaceae > Mycena > Mycena amicta. The sequence continues at coordinate 270,651 of JARIHP010000062.1, forward strand.
GCGTGGAACAGGCCCAGCTTGGGGAGCGCTCACAATTCGACTGTTCAGCGTCGACGAAAAGACCAGGGGGGTCAGACTCAGAGTCTGAACATGGTTAGTGCGTGCGTTCGAAATGCAGAGAAACCCAGGCTGACCCGTCGTCATCGGTGAGTTCAAGATGTGTCTTCGTGGGGGGAAAGGGAAAGGCGCAGTTGGGGACGGAAAGCGAGGCTGGGCTGTTGGCTGGGCTGTTTAAGCGAGCAATTCGGGGTAAGATTTCCGGCGTAAGATTTGCAGCAACGCAAGAAATCAAGATTTGACGGTCCACGGAAGTTGCGACATAGCGACCTACCATAGGTATTACCAGAAAATATTCAACAGTCCAGATTGTGTCTCCGTTGAGGCTCAGGCAGTCATCCAATACGGTGGGAGAAAGAGAACATTTTTATTTGTGACCTATGACTCTCACGCGTTTTCTGCGCTGTTAGTAAGCTGACTGCGCTGCAACCTGAACACCCATGTAGCTCGTACTTACCTTCCTCTTGCCTTCCCTCTCCTCGTCTCTCCTCGTCAAGACTTCGCCGGCCTCGCATCTCATATCAGGCACAGGCGCCGCTTGTATTTTGTTCTAGATCCGACTGATGGTTGTCGCTCGCTTCGTCTATGGCGCATGTCGCCCTGCGCATTTTTTTCTTCGAATTCTTGCCCCATTATTGATTAATTGCTACCGCGGAGCCAGAGTGAGACTAGAATTTTCTTTAAAAGGTCCCGTTCTTTCCTTCTCCTCGCACCATGGCTCCCCAGCAGAAGTCTATCACAGATTTTTTCTCTTTGCGCAAGACTCTCGCTGCTGTTCCCAGCGCCGCCGCTACGTCTCCCCCAACGTCGTCTCCCCCAACGTCGTCTCCCCCAACGTCGTCTCCTCCGACGTTGTCTGCAATGTCGCGCCCGGGTGGCGAATCCACACCTGCGAGTCTCCGACTTGTATTTTCATACCCAGTCCTTTATTGACCCATTTCCAGCCCGAAGACGCATTCGACGACGATGAACCGGAGGACGCTGCCGTGCTGCGTCGGGACTACATCCGCTACGAGCAACGCGGCACCAACGGGATTATGGAATGGACCTTCCGTCTGGCGAGGCAGCGAGGTCTCGGCGTTCCTCCGAAGGAATGCGCGTGGTGTTTTTTGTCCATCGACAAGGCAGAAGTACTCTACAAGTGCTCCTTGGACGACGCCTGTCTCAAGGGCCTGTTCGCGTGCCAATCATGCATTCTCATCGCCCACGAACACCATCCGGAGCACGGCTTCGTCGACGTGAGTGTTCTCTCTCTGTCTCGAGGGACTTGTTTGCTGATTGCTCATGTCTTGCAGCGTTACGAAGAGTCGACGGGCTGGATCAGACTGCGTCGCATTTCGGACTTGGGGTATGTGTTCCAGGAGGGGCGTAGGCATAGAACAATATTCGGCGAGTGCCCAAATCCCGCAGCGACAACGAAGAGGAGGATCCATTCTTCGAGATGGGGCAATTTCTGGCTGACTTCTCGCGCTTGTCTGTGCCCCCCGCTGTGCCCGCCTGCAATAGTAGTTTCGTATGATATCGCTTGTCAGTTGTGAGGATCCGCGTAGAAATCATCATGTGCTTGATTTTCCGCACGCACCTGTCCCAAATTTGACCAATTCGCACGCAAAATTTTAAAAAATTCTGATGTGTGCCAAATTCGTCTTCGGCTCGTGCGACGCGGCTTGACATCAGCCCGCCAAGTGGCCCTCATGCATTGAAACGAAAGGAATACTATCTCGGTAAGCCCTCCTCCCCTACTTTTTCCTTTTCTCTGATGCAATGCCGCAGGGGTCAACCCAACCAGTGGGACAGGCTCGGCGACATCCGATACGACGCCCCGCTCAATGCAAGCACTGTAGTCGGTGACCAGCAAATCCATGCGTCAAGCGACGGGCGGCGTGTATTCTCCGACGTGGTCAATGCCGTGGACCCCACCAAGCGCCGTCGACTTAATCTGCAGGACTTGGTGGAAGACGACTCGCGCTTGACGGATTGGACGCCCATGAGCGAGGGCAACTTGGACGATGTCCGTCAACTTGCCGCTGCCGTCTCATCTTACGAGACGGAGCCCGACATGGACGACGTAGGCGGAAAAGCAGGCGCAGAGAAACGGAAGAGATACGCCAGCTCGGTGAGTGGGAAGTTATGGGTGAAAGAAAGACGAGCTAACAAGAATACCCTCCCCAGGACGACCCAATGTCGGTGTGGGTGCCGCATGCCCCGATGTTCTTAGAGGAGCTGCTCCGACGCGAGGGACTAGGCGATTTTACGCACAATCCTCACTGTGCTCGCTGCGCGCAAGCTTTCAGGCCGGGAAGCGACCGCATTTTCCGTTGTACACACTGCGGGGACTACCTGCAGTGCGAGGAATGCCTCCGGTCAGAGCACCAAGCACATCCGCTCCATGTAATCAAGGTATGTGAGGCGACAGCTTCGATTCACAACTGAGGATGGGCAGGAGTGGAACGGCGAATTCTGGTGTCGAACGAACGTGTTTTCGTCCTCCCCGAATGCGGAAGGACAACCGGGCCTGGGCTGGGTTTTTCAGATCGGACATCATGGTTTCCCTTGTGCGAATCCAAGCCCCAGCACAAAACGAATGGTCGTTCTGGACGTCCGAGGCGTTTTTACGCTGCGGATACGCACCTGCCGCTGTACACTCGGCCAGACCCGCAACACTTTGCGGCAGCTACTCGCTCATGGCTGGTACCCCGCGACGACGACGGACCCGGAAACGTGCGCGACGCTGGAAGCTTTGGAACAGTTCCGACTCCTCCAGGTCGTCGGCAACGTCAATGTACACGATTTTGTGGGGACTTTGGAGCGTTTGACAGATCCTACACGGGTGGACCCAACGCCGGTTCGTGGACTTTCGAGCGAGTGATAATACATCGACTAATCGATTTGCAGGACCGCTACAAAGCCTTCTTCCGGATGCATCGACAACATGCATACTTGATGCGAGGGAAGCGCGCAGGTCGAGCTCATGAATCCGGTGGTCTGGAAGGAACTTGTGCTGGCGGGCTTGCTGTATCGTGTTGGGCGTGTCCACAGCCTGGACGGAACCTGCCGGAGGGATGGAAACACGTCGCGCGGTCGCACGAGTATGTACCACACCGGACTGGGAAGTGGTTTGATAGCGCTAACGATGAATCCAGATATCTATATAAACTTATGATCTCCGTCGACGCAAACTTCCGCCTCAAAAACCGAATTCGCGCCAACGAACGACAGGACCCGGCACTGGGCGAGGGAAAGGGCTATTTCGTCGAAACGACGCCGTATAAAAACCATCTGAAAACTTACGTTGCGGAGAAGGAGGTGAGGTGCTCAGACTGCAGGTACCGACGAAACTGATCACTCCAATGTAGTTTCATAGCTGTGTCGCATTCGCAGCGCTGCTTCAACAAGATACGAAGGTTACTACCGGCCTGCGAGTATCCGGCGTTGGTGGGGTAGTGTGTGCCAGGCATGGGCTCGTTCGAAGACATGGTATGGGCGATTTACAAAAGGGAGAACGGTGAGTTCGTGCTGGAAGATTCGAATGTCGCTGATTGACCACCAGATTTGCGAATATGGACTATATCGTGCTTGCGACATTGCAAGACGAGCAAGTCAAATGCACCACCGTTACGTACGACATAGCCTGCCACTGGCAAGTGCTGCTGCCCATTCGTGCCGACCGGATCCGTGGCCGCGGAGAATTGAGGACCGACCTTTCGAAATACAAGATGCAATTCGCGTTACCCGTATGGCACGCCTCCGCCCATGAAATCAACTGCCGCTCGAAGAATACGCTCAGCTACGCGTTTGGGGTTGGAAAGACCGACGGGGAGGGCATCGAGCGAACATGGTCGCTGTTGAACCCCATCGGCTGGTCGACGAAGGAGATGGGCGAGGGCGCTTGTCACGACGCCATCGAGGATAAGATAGATTATCTTAACTTCGAGAAGAACGTGGGCCAAGGTTCGTCTTGCATGGCAGCAGAGGGATAATTCACTGATAGAGCGCAGGGAAAACCTTGCTTCGAAAGCTTATTGTGGCCACCGCAGAGTGCAAAACGCAGGAAGAAGAGTTTGACCACCTTACCTCAACGGTGTCGAAGGAGACCGTTCGGAAATGGGAAGAGATGGTCCGAAAGTGGGAGAAGGACAAGACGAAGCCGAACCCATATCTGGTGGTTGGCGGGAAAGAAGGTACGAGTGTTTTGATAGGCGTAAAAGCAATTATCTGACTCGGCCAGCGGGACCGTCGGAACGACAGGTTATGGAGGACCTGAAAGCCGCAGAGCTCGAGGATGTCCGCGCTGGTAGAGCACCGCTGCTGGATAGAGGGAAGATCACGGCCGCTTCGTTTATCAAGGCAGGGCTCCAGCTGGAGGAAGCACAGTAAGTCGGCAACTCATCGGAAGACTGGGTAAATCTGATAAACGACAGACGACGGATCTTGGCAGAGCTCAAGGCCAAAGCCGTGATCACAGCGGACCGCTCGAGTGCTATCCAAGAACAGCGCTTCTCTCTTCTCAAGAAGCTGAAGACGTTCCACCAGCTCCAGCTGACGTATATGCCCGGTGTCGAGGACATACGGAGGAGGGAGGATGATCAGCGTGACCCGGATGCAGTCCCACCCAAGGCAGAACACCTCAAGATCTATCTTCCATCACAATTGACCACGGACGAGCGCCACCGGGTTTGCGCACGGGGAGTGGTCAACGCAGAGACCAAGCTACGGCTAGGTCAATGCGCTGACGCTCTAGCGGCCCTTCGCACCGCGCTTTACGTCAAGACACACCTGATATACTGGCGGAATGCAAATGCGGTGGGGCAGAAGGGGTCAACGAGATCTGCGTCGCTGCTGGAGCGAGTCGCGGAGAGGACGGAGAGGGTGGTGCTGAAGTATCGCCAAGGATATGCGGCGGTATCAAGGCTGAAGGGAGACGATTTTGAAAGCGAGTTTCGCGAACTGGCGGATGCGGACGTCAATGGCCGGACGGGGATTGAGAACGATGCTGCAGCTTTGAAGAAACTGCGCGCTGCTGAGTCAACGCGAGCGTCCCGCAACGAACCATCTGAAACGGCAACGAAGGCTCAGGTATCGTGGATCTGGAGCGTCGCAGGTGGAACGAGCGAGTCCCAATTACACGATTGTGAGTCCAAAACAAGTATATTCGTGCAAGACTAACTACTTGGGCAGTGGTACGTGTAGATTGGACAAAGGCGAAAGCACGGAGGGATAGGTGGCGGGAGGAGGTATCGCTACTTCGAGAAGAGATGAAGCGAGTTCTGCGTTGCTTGGGAACCATACAGCGAGAATGGGATAACCGGGGGACAGTGAGAGAGGGAGTCGATGGGGCGCTGGCAGGTGGCCTGCGAGCGTACGCGCTGCGACAGAGCGCGCTACATAGAAGGGTTGGAGAGTCCTTCTACGACGGCTGGAGCAATTCCGTTGCGGGGGCAGTAGAAGCTGTCATGGGTGATGACGGATTGTTGCTAAGGAGGTTGCTAACGGGTACGACGGAGAAGGTGACGGCGGGAGACGACGAAGAGGACGACGAAGAGGACGACGAAGAGGTTGGGGAGGAGGTTACTGAAAGCAATGAGCGGGAGGAGAGTGGACCGAGCACACGCACCCGGTCGTCGCGAGCAGCAGCAGCTACTGCTCGCGAAGCGGCAACGTAGCAGCGGCAGCAGGAGCGACGGTTTTGCGGAAGGAAGGAGCCGGGTAACAGGAGGGCGGGACCTGGGCGTGGAATAGGCAGCGGGGTTGTGCGGAAGGAGCAGCGGGGTTGTGCGGAAGGAGCCGGGTAACGGGACGGCGGGACGCGGGCGTCGTTTACTTGTTGATGTGGTTGATTGGAATTTATGTACAGTGACCCAAGCATTGCCCGAGCACCCGCACGACCCGAGCGCAGGCACCGGTGATAGCTGTGATGGCAACAGGCTGTGAGGTTTTTCATATGAGAAGCCTTGAGCTGTGGGCTCCCCAGCAGCCTGGGGAGCCCAGGGTAGGAGGCATCAATTTCCGTGGACAGCCCATACATCAATCATTCAGACTACAGCTAAGGGTGGGAAGGAGGAATAAAAACGGTCACACGCGAGTCTGCTATCCAGACCTGGAAATTCGACGAGACGGCCCTGAACGGAGAGGACGACCCTGCAGCGAGAGAGCGCATGACCGGGAATGGAGTGCTAGAAACGTCGGCAAGGATGTAGGACCGCGTGTAACATGGAGCGAGCCAGTGGACTGCGATTTTGGAAGCGTTCCAGACGTAGCGAACGCGTCAATAGGGCAATACGGAGTGAGGGAGCTGGACCTGAGCAACGAGTATAAGAGGTCAGCGGAGGAAGGAAAGTGTTTCTCGCCCAACTCTAACCCATTCCCTTCCCCGACGCAACCACCCATCTTCTACTGGATTCACAAACCACCAACGCATACCGTCCATTGGCACACGCTCACCATGGACCTTCGTCTTCCTTCGACGCCGCCCACGCAGCTCATCACCCCGCCCATCCTCGCTCCGCCCATTTACATTTCCCCCACCAACCAGCGCTACCCCAACGACACCACGGCGTACAGCAACGCCGAGGTTACGGCCGTGCAAGTGCTCACATCGATGCGCGAGCGCAGCCTCGCATACGACACTGGTCGTCCAACGCTCCTCAGGCAGGCAAGTAGAGTTTTGGTTGAGGCCTGGAATGAAGAGATTGACTCGTATGCCCAGTTCTCCACCCACCCGCTCCAACGTTGGACCGGTTCGCTGGCGGCGGACGGCGCAGAGTTACCCATGGGGATGCGCCCTATACGTCCGCTTCCTCGACGGGCTCGACTTCCGCCCGGAACGATTCGCCCCCCGACGCCATACCCGCACCTGGACGAAACTATTGTCCAGGCTGTACAGCGCACTCAAATTGCGACCATCGACGGGGTAATTGCAGCGAAGTGGGCCGAGCAAGCCACGAATTCGACGGTCGACAGCGAGAACCATATGACGGAAGTAGTGGGTATGTTTGTCACGTTAGCCCGAAGACAGGACCTTATAAAATCGATAGACGGCGCACCAGCGGATACGAGCCCAACCCCGCAGGCAGCCGTATTCCCGTCCTTGTCGACACTGGGGCTAGCTTCGATAAGCTCGATGGGGGAAACGACATCTCCGGAATCTATCGGGTATCAGCCAACCCTCACATTCGGGGAGCCAAGTCCACCTACCACGGCCTCCGTTTCGCAACAGATCGTCCAAGGGTTGCAACAAGTAGGGCTGCCCAGGATCAATCCTCCCGCGACTCAGTCGCTTCCACTCTTTCTTCCCATTCCGGAGTTCGACCCCACTATTCTCGCATTTCTCGACCATTACTTGCGGGGCGCGCCCGTGCTCGACGAATTGACTCGCGCCGTCGACAAGGTGCGGCGGCTCGTACCAGTCGCGCAGCAAACCGAAGTTCGCGCGCGTGTTCTTGCGGATATTCTACCCATGCTACAGAAGCGCGCTGACGAGGTGCAGAGTCGACTCGAGCCGGACCTCGTTCACGGCTGGGTCATTTTCTATGAGGCCTTGCGGGACGCCCAGGGGATGTTGAATGAACGCGCGCAGGATCAGCTCGAAGCTGCGTACGAGGCGACTGCAGAATATCAAGCCTGCATGACGCGCGTCAATGCAGAAATCGACGCACGCGGGACGGTCGAGATAGAAGCGCACCAGTTAACTCGAATTCTCCTGGACCCGCCCTCGGCTACATCCTCCATCCGAAGCTTCAGTCCGTTTATCGACTCGAGCGTACCGGGAAGCCGGGACAGCATGGGCGGCATGATGTTCGACGCGCTTGACTTGGGTCTCTTGGACGCGGCGATGGAGGAAGCTCAGCGGGAACTGGCAGCCATGCGTCTGGTAGTGGAAGACGAAGAAACTGGGGCCGTTCGGGAGGGTATAGAAGAAACCGTATTGACGGCCGAACGTGAGAGCGAGATCAACACATGGGAAACACATGTCCACGACGCCTCGTTTTGGGATTTTACACCTTCGACTGCGTCCACTTCCTCGCTACCCGAAACATTCGGTGTTCACCCATCTCAAACTATTGGCTCGCACACGCCGCCTTCGACCGGTTCGAATGGCGAAGACGATTGGCTTCGAAACGACTCCGCGCTTTCCACGTCCTCTTCCTCCGACTCCGCGGAAGATGAACAAGTTCGACAATATCTTCAAAGTGCGCGAGACTTGGGGCATCTGGGGCGTTATGACGAGGCGCGAGAATACTGGTGGGCAGCGTTGAAGTGCGTGCAACGGCATGTCGTTCCTACGGAGACTGAATCCTCATGCAGTGGAATGGACTCTGACGAGGACTTGTCCCCTTTGGATTTTGAGAGTGCCCCGTCTTCTCCGGTGCCCGACTCGACAATACTCTCGAGCGGGCTTGAATCCTCATACCTGTACGTGTCCGGGCCATGTTTACGGGAGACACGGATAGACGCTAACGAGACACACGGTAGATCGCTCAATGACGAGCACGGGATTGCGGTAGAAGTGGAAGACGGGGAGATATTCGAGCTGGAAAGTCTCGTCCAGCCGGAGCTTATCGAGGACGCAACGGGAGTCTCGCGGGTCGATTCGGCAGTTTCCTCCAGTGGCGACAACGTGAACACTCCCCCACTCGACTACCAGCCACACATTGCTATGACCTTCCTCCCAACACTACCACCGGCAGTTTTCGAGGGGAAACAAGACCCCCGACCCTGGTATCGACGGGAACCGCTCTATTCGGACAACAATCCCTCGCTAGAGCCGTATCACAACCGACCCGACTTCAGCGAGCTCCCTAAACTCAAGTTATCCGACTACGCGAAGGCGGGGGCCTTCGAGATAGCTCCGTTACACCAAGGGTTGCACGAAGTCGCGCGGGCCACGTCTGAACCGCCTTCGTTGGTCGTGACGACGCCCCCTTTGACGCCGCCCCCATCGCCCGACCTAGTATCGCCGCCTAACTCTCCAACGTCTATGCCGCAGCCTTTCGTACGGCACATCGCCGATCTCCGACGGAACATCTTCCCATATGAGACTGATAGTGTGGGGGGGAAGATGTTCGACGAGCTCGCAGAGATAATGCGGGCCTTGGACGTTGAGCACGCGCTGGCGTTCTCGGGGCTCCACAAAGCCGTACATCTTGCCTACGACCATCACGGACTAGGGCAGCTCGTGGATTACGAGCGAATGCGGGAGCCGAATGGTCAGCGGGTCGAATTTGATTGGGACCAATGCGAGAAACCGATCGTGGTGGATGCGGAACGCGACGAGCTAAAAGAGCATTTCTTTTGTGAGTCGCTCCAGTTTTTTCGATCCACGGCGGGGTCTAATGTGGAACAAGATGGGAACCACTTCGACCTCCTCCAAGCTGCTCACGACCTACGACACAGTCTACTGTCGGCCGTGCGACTCGCTCTTCCGTTTCTTGGCCGGCAGGGCGCTGACCTCAGTCATGCGTTTTATAAATGGCTTCGGTCTCACTCTTATGCAACACGTCGGCGTTACTTCTGGGCCTTCCCACTTCTTCGCCGGCACGAGATGGGGCTGTGCGAGACCCTGTATTCGCTTCTCATCGAACACGGATACATGCGGGAGGCAGATGAGTTGTGGCGCGTATTACGGGTGCGATACGTCTGCGAGGACATCCTCGGCGGTTTTCTCCAAGATGGGTTTCTCGACATCAACCGTCAGCGTGGGGACGTGGAATATTGGACCCGCGATTTGCCCGGCATCATCTGCGACGACGAACACCTCTTCAACCGATACTTCATTTTCATATTTCACGGGAGCCAATTACCTGGACGCCGACTTCCAGTACCCATCTGACGAGGAAAGCGACGCCCGCGAATCGCACGGGAGAAGTGCTGATTTCTCTCGTGGTCTGCCAGGTTCACTCCCCAGTTTCGAGCTCACTCTACCCATGTCCCGACGCGCAATATCCACGGGTCCCAACGATACAAGCGCCCACTCTACAACCCGCGATACTCTCCATGCCACAATCAACGATACTCGGACGGTGGGTGAAGGGAATCACGCACGAACAGAGAACGACTAACGAACGACTTCTCGAGTATGCGGGATGGGGCACGCCTGGAAGTACGTTGCTTTTCTTTCTGTTCGCCGCGGAGGAGTTTACAAGCGCACAGCCGACCCGCTCCGATCGAAGTATACCCCTGGACTCTAATCAATGGCAAACCTCGACGGCTTCGTCTCAACACGCTGTACGCATACGATGCTCTGTACCACGAACTCTCGGCGCCTTTCTGGAAAATGACGGACGACAAACTTCGATGATTTCTCAAATACCTTTCATTCTTTCGCGCGACGTGGGCTTTGCTCGTCGATCTTGTTTTTCTACGTATGGCGTTTCTGTTTCTCCATTGCCCATTACCAACTACCTGGTGCTGGCGCTTGTGTTTCATACCTATATCGCGTTCCTTTTGGCCTATGGACTCCAAATTGTGTGTGTAGTGTCCTGTATTACCCCCGTGTGCGCTATTGTTGTTATCATACGCCGGGTTAGGAAGCAAATCCTTGATATGACTGTGTTTTTTCTGGACCGGTTCAGACGTTTTCGACTGTATAATGGCGAGTCGTCAAACGATGAGGTGGTTGCAGTTGACATCCCGCCATCATTCTCTTGCTTTTCGACCACCACTTCCGCGCCAGAATATCGCGCTGCTACCGCGCGCAACCGGGAACTCTGTCTCGTTCCCGAAGGCGATTGGGACGCATTGGAGGACGACGATGAATACGTGATTTACCCAGTAGAACTGGAAGCCTCGGAAGGAAAACAAGTACAGGCGTTTACTATGTATAAACGAGTGGACAAGAAGGTACGCCCGGTATCCACAACGTTTCCACCTAACCATGAGGTAAGAAGACAGGTTCCTGAAGACCCAATGCTCACTCTGCCGGAGCTTACACGCCATCCCCCCAATTTTACGCCTACACAACGAATTACCGAAGAACGCTTGGCTCTACTGGAGGTGAATAGTGACGGTTTTCTTTCCGAGGAGGAGGAGAAGCTTGTCCTGCATGTTCTGACACTTAACGAGCAGGCACTGGCGTTCGAGGATAGCGAACGAGGGACTTTTCGGGATGACTACTTTAGTCCCTACAAGATCGCTACGGTTCCGCATGTCCCTTGGGAGTATAAGAACATCCCCATTCCACCCGGTATTCTTGGCAAGGTCATTGAGGTACTCAAGTTAAAAATCGAGGCAGGAGTGTACGAGGGATGTCAGTCTTCGTACCGTTCGCGCTGGTTTTGTGTCGTCAAGAAGAATGGTAAGCTCCGTATTGTGCACGACCTCCAGCCTCTAAACAAGATATCTATTAGGGACGCCGGAATGCTTCCCATCGTCGATGACTTTGTAGAGGGATTTGCGGGACGGCAATGCTACACGGTTTTTGATCTTTTCTGGGGTTTTGACGCTCGAAAAATGGACCCCGAAAGTCGTGATATGACAGCGTTTATGACGCCGTTGGGCCTCCTGCGCATTACCTCTATGCCAACGGGATATACTAACTCGCCGGCAGAGTTTCAGAAGTGCATGACATTTCTCTTGAAGGAAGAAATACCGGATTCCGCGAACGTATTCATCGATGACCTTCCTATTAAAGGACCGGTATCGGCGTATCTCGACGCGGCGGGGATTCCCGCTACCCTTCCAGAGAACCCTGGCATTCGTCGGTTTATCTGGGAGCACTTGGAAACGGTACATCGCGTGATGCATAAGATAAAATGTGCGGGAGGGACCTTCTCGGGGACGAAGGTTCAAATATGCCGACGCCAGGCACTCATTGTGGGACAGTTGTGCTCCCCGGAGGGACGGACGCCGGATAGGAAAAAGGTGACCACTATTCTGGATTGGCCGGCACTGACAACACCTAAGGAAGTACGGCGTTTCCTGGGTCTATGTGGCACGGTACGCAATTGGATACCTAACTACTCCGCAATTATTCGACCTCTGACCGAGTTATATCGACAAGGCGTTGACTTCGACTGGGATTCAAGACGCGCTGCAGCATTCGAAGAAATCAAGCAGATTGTTGTCTCCGCGCCGGCGCTCACGCCCATCGATTATCCCTCGAGACGACTGGTTATACTTTCAGTAGATTCAAGCTGTGTCGCTACCGGTATGATACTGTCGCAACTAGACACTCAAGGGAAGCGTCGCCCCGCCCGATATGGTTCGCTACCAATGAGCGAGCGAGAATCACGCTACTCGCAGCCTAAGCTCGAGTTGTTTGGCCTGTACCGTGCACTTCGACACTGGCGGATTTACATTATCGGTGTCGAGAACCTTCGGGTGGAAGTGGACGCCAAGTACATCGCGGGTCTTCTCAATAGTCCGGATCTTCAGCCCGACGCTGCAGTGAATCGATGGATACAAGGTATTCTCATGTTTCACTTCGCCCTTGTTCATGTGCCTGCAACGAAATTTCAAGGACCGGATGCTCTATCTCGACGGGGGCTCGCACCAGGGGAAACGGTGGAAGATGATGACGATACGTGGCTAGACGAAATAGCCTTGCTTGTACGACCTATACCTGTCGACGAAATCCCACACCCTGCACTGTCACTACCCTCATCGCTGCTCGCTCGGACGCGACAAGAGGCCGATTTGTGTGATATTCAACATTTCCTCCGCACACTCGAAGCTCCCCCTCACTCGACGTCCCAAAAGCATCAACGATTCCTTCGACAGGCATTACAATACATGATTCAAGACGACAAGCTCTTTAAGCGCAACTCTCGGGGAAGCCCCCTCTTGGTGGTCATGGATCCGACTGCTCGCCTTCGAATCTTGAACCAAGCCCACGAAGATTTGGGCCACAAGGGAGTGCGCGCACTCTGGGCAATGCTCCGAGGACGCTTTTTCTGGCCGAGAATGCATAACGATATAGCTCACCATATCGCGTCCTGCCATACTTGTCAAGTGCGAAGTACACGCAAGCTCGAAAAACCGATCTCTGTATCCACGCCAGTGGCGGTCTTTCAAAAAATCTACATTGATATCATGATGATGCCTAAGTCGGGGGAATTAACGCGTATTGTGGCCGCTCGCGACGACTTGACAGGAACTTGTGAAGCAATGGCTCTCGAAGATTCAAGCGCCGCAGGCCTAGCCCGTTTCTTCTGGACATATATCTACTGTCGTTATGGATGCCCTCGGCGCGTAATCACCGACAATGGACCCGAGGTGAAAGCGGGCTTCGCGGAGCTTATGAAGAGGCTTCGAATCCCACACGTCAGAATCTCTGGGTACAACAAGCACGCGACGGGGAAAGTGGAACGCGGTCACTACACGCTTCGTGAAGCTATCGTCAAGGCCTGTGGAGGGCGAATTTCCGACTGGCCAGAGAAGCTTCCGCTGGCAGTATTTGCAGACCGCATTACTGTGAGTCGCATTACAGGTTTCTCTCCATACCAGCTGCTTCACGGAGCCGACCCTATTCTTCCTTTTGATTTATTCGAAGCTACCTTCCTTGTGACTGGGTTCAAATCAGGAATGTCGACCTCTGAGCTCCTAGCCCTCCGGATTAGGCAGTTGTCTAAACTTAACAGTGACGTACTTCGCGCTTCGAAGACTCTGGAGAAGTCGCGCTTCCAATCTAAAGCGCAGTTTGAGCGGAAATTCAAGCACCAGCTGCTAAAGCGCGACTATGAACCGGGCGAGCTGATACTCCTGCGGAACGTAGGAATCGAAAACCAGATGAGTATGAAGCGCAAGACGGACGATCGCTATTTGGGGCCCTATGAAGTCGTGAGAAAGAATGCGGGGGGCGCCTACATTCTCAGCGAGCTGGATGGAGCTATGTTCGCGAACAACCCAGTGGCAGCCTTTCGAATTTTGCCATACATTACTCGGCGGCACAGATTCATGCAGCAGCTGGACCAGGATGACTCGTCGTCAGGAGGATCGGTTGAATCGGGCACACAGAGTGATTCAGGCTCGGAGAGCGATTGATGCTTCGAAAGCTTGCAAGAACAATTTGAAAAATACCTCGGACAGCGTGAGCGAGTCAGGGATGCTGCTCGCGGGCATGTATATATATACAGAGCGGGACTCAACCGAGGCTGCACCCCCAGACCACTGCATATACCATGATTCATCGCCGCAACTATAACAACTATGTTCCGCGTGGACTTTTTGAGGAATCTACCCCCCCGTCGCGTCACTTCCAATACTACTCTGAGGAGATTGTCGTTGAAGAGCCAACCCCTTGCTGGATGCGTTATCTTCTGGGACGGCCCGAGGAAACTACCGTTTACGCGCCCGGCGGAGTATTCGAGGACGAGGATCCAACCACCGCTATTCCTTCTATGCGTCTTCAATTTTATGGCCAGCGGCAGACGAACAACAGCATTGTCGGCGTCGCGCTCGATACCGAGTTTCGAAGCACATCGGTCTACCTGGCAGTAGGAGGACGAGTGGATGCCCGCACCCAGAAACCCTACTTTGTGTCGTACACGGGCGTCGACAAGAAGCTGTGTGTTGGAACCACGGTCTGTACGGTCGACCATTTACGTGGATGCTGGGAGGTGGTCGGTGCGACAAGCAACAACTGGTGGTGGACCGAGCTGGATCTCTACGACGCCGCCCAGTCGCATCGTGCTTCCTTGCGCATTCCTTACCCTCGCTTTCCCGTCAAAGTCCCTTACTGGCGCGCTGCTCTCACGTTGGTTCAACAAGAAGTACGCAACGCGTGGAAACATCTCCTGCGCACGATCCCCGCGTTTCCCTACCGAGTTCGCATCGTTATCGAGCACCGAGACAAGCAAGAAGAAGGAACAGGGTTGGAAGAGGCGGAGTTTCGCCTAGGTTTGCTTGGAGACGATGGAGCAGGAAAGAGAAAGGCTGGGAATGAGAGGGAGGAGGAGCCAAAGCGAATGCGTGCGGGGGAGGTGCCCATCGAGATCCAGGTGACAGTGGAACGTCGGGTGGACTATGACGACAATATGGACCAGGACAAATACGCATGGAATTGGTGAACGATAACCAGTACGATCGAGACAAGGGTTGAGACGAACAAGAATAAACAAGTTGTGCTTTGGATGTGAATCGCAAGTGAGCTGAGACAAAAATTTTCTTCGCCCAACTGGGGGCAGTTGGATATTCTGTTCGCCGCGGATGTCGTGTCCGAAATGTGTTGGGCATGGCGAAGGAAAATTTCTGTGTCAGTCACTTTTGGATTCAGGAAATAGCTGAAAAAGGGAAGTCACATCAGGTCACAACGAGAACTGTTCGGATCAACCATATGCAGAAAAGCGTGACAAGAGTCACAAATTGTCACAAAGTGTGACCTGACTCATTCCGCAGTCCGCAGCACTCGAAAAATAGTATATAAGGGGCAGGGGTATCGGGAAATACCCCCAAAGTTGGACCTCGAATAATTACTTAGTACTTAGGTAGTATACAAGTCTCTTGTATTACTACTTGAATACCAGTCCTGTTACTCCAAGATCCACGTTTTGAATCCACGTCCAAGCTTTGGTGATCTTATCTGATCCCATCATTGATCTCATCAATTTTTTGGTGAAGTCTCTTATCGCTTACTACGTCCTTGAATATCTGTTTAAGGCCTACGCTCCTACGACCCACGAAAGAACTACGCCTTCGACAGACTTAGTCAACCCACGCGCTTAAACACGACCACGTGACCGCGTCTACTGCACGTTTCAGTAGATCTACGCCTATTCCTACGCGAACTACGATTAAATTACGCTCCTCCACGTAGCGAGAGAGGTAGTTTATTTCCCCAAACCACCCACACTTGCTTCATTCTAGAAGCAAAACACTTCTCACCAAAGACCAACTCTTTGCGTGCAGTATCCCGAACAACGTCGCTTCCGGAGCTGTACGTTGGGTAACACAAATCCCAGCCGACAACGTAGGCGTGATAGCGCAGTTACGCCCCGACCGTCGTGGCACTCCGGCTCGACAGCGGCGCAAGAAGTCAGACGAGCCAAAGGATGTTGCTCTGAATCTTGACCGGCCCACAGCGGCAGCTCGATCACACTGCGTGCGGCCATATGTGTGCGCCACAACTCCACGGCGGTATGAGGTGCAGCGATTCGGCCGCAGGGGTTCGAGTGCAAAAATCATTGTTGCGCTTGTCGGCAGCATCGACCGCGATACAGGGTTGCTGGTTCGAGGGAGTGTGGGTGTATATGCTGCAGTGAGGACGATCTGCGCTATTTGCCTGCTCCCCTCAATCTCCATTCGTCTGCATCGACGAATCCGTAACACGAATTGGAGCGAGACGAGCGCTTACTGTTTACCCGTCACCGTAGCTCGTATGCGCGGGTGTGGGCGATAATCGGCGGGCGTAGGAGAGGCTGGTGCGGATGGACAACACCAATGAATGTCAAATCATTGTCTCATCGGTTATCGAAAGCTCGAGGAAGCACCAGTGGAAGCATTCGTTGAGTGTCCCTACTGGGTGTGCACTTGACGGTGTTGTGCGAGCCCCGCCGTTACAATTAGGTCATAGAAGATAAGGGAAAATGTGTCGGCAGGCACAGGTGATGTGTGGGGCAGGTGGTGGCCGAGAAAACAGCGGGATCCGCTGTCGATGGATGGATGGCATGGGTCGGGGCATTTTCCGGCGAATGAAAGTCCAGAAGCGCCACAAACCTCGGCCGGGGTGAGTATACAGCAGACGCAGGGAACAGTGACTCACCTGCTTTCAACACCGCTTCGGCAGCGTCGGAGGTTCAAGGATGGACCAGAGAGAGAGCGGGCAAGGGTGCCGTTAAGAGGCAGAGCCCCACCAGCCATGGGGAATGCTCGCATATGGCGAGTGACGACGAGCGCACCGCCGAGGAAACGGGCCGGTTAGTCCTTCGCGTGGGCATGATTCGAACCCTTGGTATCGAATATTGTAGATTTTCGCGGGGCCCAAGCCAACGAGGTGACGGAGGAGCAAGCAGGTAATTGGAGACGTCGAGGAGCAAGTTCAAGGTCACGGATTGTGACACAGATCACATTCCTGTAACTGGATCCTCCCCGCAAATGCAGAGAAAACCGCTATGAACATGCTAAACGACCCGATTCGCGTTGTAGTTGGCCTCAAGTACGTTGGCATTCACCTACGATAACTGGCTAACTTGATATAGGGACTCCCCTCCCGCTAATCACCCAATCACTTACCTATAGCTACGTTGCTGACGATCCCTCCAACAACGCTGACGATCCCTCCAAACTACCAAGTCTCCTCACTTATTTGGCTGCCATACGACCCGCCCGTCCTCATCTTTACTTCGTCCCAGCCGCGCGCGACCTCGCTTGCTAGTGCTGTTCGACAAGGCGACAGTTTGGGCGGACAAGGGGGTCTAGATCTCCAGCTTCTGCGTCAACCAGAAGGCCTGTTCGAGAGTGCGAAACGCGTCACAGGCACGTCGGACGAGGACTAGAAGATCGAGTATGTCAACTCGGAGAAGCGGTACACGGAGGGGGAAGCGATACTCAGAATACCACGACTGCCCGCACAAGGGATGCGGTCGTGGCTGCTTTCAAGGTGCGTTGTCAGAACCGTTGTAACGTCGTTCTCACTTGCGAGTGTAGCACGCATGGTCTGCGTATGGTCAGCAACTCCCAATGGCCTCTATCGGTTGCTTACACCCACAGCACGCGGCGCAATGGGCGCAGACGAATACCACCCATGAGCCGACATGTAATATAGGCCGCTCACCTTGAGAGAAGTTAGAGGCTACTGCCTTGCTAGTGGCAAGTGACGGAAGAGCGAGTCCGAAGTGTGCAACGGCAGGATTGACAGGCGCTGCCTTCCTCTTACGGGAGTGGCTTCGGGGAAGCTGACAGGAACGTCAGCCGGGGGTGTTGCAACCGGTAATGGCACGGACGAGTCGAGGGAGGATGAGACGCTTGTATCGTTCGAGGGAATGTGGATCGGCCGTGCGTAAGGATGAATGAAGGTTGCAAAGGAGAAGATGAGAACCACGAGCGCTTGGTCGTTGGATGTTTGTTGACTGGGATTGGGGTTGTGTGAAGGAATGCGCCGATGCCGCCACGAGCTTCTCTTTGCCTTTGGCGCGTGAAAGGGAACCGAACCAAGACGACGACCAACTCGGAGTTGGGGAGACGGAAACAGGTAATGAGATTGAGTTGGCCATGGCTGCGTCGGTCCGGAATTACGTCGATGTCATGCTGAGTTCAGCTGAATACCACCACTGCATAATGCTCGCCATGCCATCCCAAAAAATCGACCGGCGGCAACCCCACAGGTCGGCTGGGGCCGGCGCGCGGCGTGGCTCTGCAGATGCAGGAAGTTTAGTGTTGGGAAGCGCTTGAGGTGCTCGGGCGTGGCTTCGTGCAGGGGGCGGTCGGTGATGACGGTGGTGAAGTGCAGCGCGCTGAGCGGGGGCGGTGCAAGTGGGCAGAAGTGTGTATACCAGCTCCCAGGGACACGTTCCCAGGTCGAGTCTGCGAAGACGGGAGCGACCGTGATAGGCCTCCGTGCCTCAGAGTGCACTGGGACCATTAGATAGTGAGCCATGAAAGCTACATCGACGCACCAGCCACCACATCCCCAAAGTCCGTCCCAGATGCCACAAGCTCTGTCTCTGATGCATACAACGACGGCTCGGAGCGTGTATGAGTGCCCTGGAGGGTGTCTTGAGTCGGGGGAGCATCGTATGCGCGTCCGGCCCGGGGATCTTCCGGAAAGACGACACACGCGACTTGGATCGATGGGGTCATTCAAAGTGCACCGAAATCGGTGTGGTGTACTCTTGGGGTTGTCGCAGCAGAATGGGTTTGGAGAGGCGGAACGGGCAGGTAAAGTAGGCGTCGATGTATCGTACGAGAGCAAAGTATTCCGCGCCAATGAGGTGAGATCCGTCGGTTACAGTGCACCAAGCGAAGTTTGTTGGCGTGTCGACCAGCTGAATGGGCCGGGGGGCGGTACGTGTATCCGCAACGGCACGTCGTCTGAGAGCCTATCGCTAACTTCGGAAGGGGATAACAAGGATCCAGCGAGATGGACGGTGGTCGTCGCCGGTTTCCCACATCCCAGTCTATCCGCTCTCGTGTGCCGTCTACTATCGCGAGCCAGAGGGTTGTGTTGTTTCAATCGAGCTGGACATAGGGCAAGCGTGACGTTATTTTTCTGTAGATGCAAAAAAATAACGTCACGCTTGCCTCCGAACGACTTCTTCTGTCCCGCCTACCTCTATCGTCAGCGGGGTACCCTTTCAGTTACCAACCTCATCTCTCTAGCTTGGTGGGCCGTCTGCGGATTCAAGTATCCCTCGGGAGCTGATCTTTTCTCAGGTGCGAGGTTCAATTCGATTATGGGCTACAGCAGAGACGCTCTCGCCAAGCCTTCCTCGAGAATCGGCCTCTGCATCCTGACCCTGACCCCACGCTAGTCTGACTGGGAGTGACTGGTTGCGAGCCCTGTGCTCAAGACTGCTCCGTCGGGTTGCATTTGGATAGCAAGCCCCCTCTTGAAGCGCCGTAGCTAGTGGGTGAAAGCCATTGTTGAATTGTTTACGGACGGCTGTGGACTCGCTGGCCTGTTCCTCGACGACAGATCCCTTTTCAATCATTGGACGACGCAGACGAAAAAAAGAAAGACTACAGGTTGGGGACTGGAGTCGATTCGGCAACTGAGGGAGGTGCATCGACTCGGGAGTGGGAGTGCCAAAGAGGGGAGGAAGCCACGGCAACGGTGCCGGGGAATGTCATCCAAGTTGTCCCTGGTAAGTAGCTCGTTCTGTATCTTGTGACGGAGCTAACCTGCTTGCTGCAGTCCGATATTTTCCTTCTTGGCTATGCCAATCCCGCTCCTCGATGCATGACCCGACTGCCTCTTTCGCGCCCTCTGTTTCGAGGACCGTCGCACCAGCAGTGATACTCGAGCCTCCGGTAGCTCAGCGAGATGTCCCGCTTCATCCTCTACTCGTATCCCCGCCTCCCTGTCGGTAAACCCCTCCGCTGCGTCTTCATTCTGGCACACCACCGACCACCATCTTTCTCCGTCTTTTGCCGCCGCCGACCTCAAGTCTTCATTGATCCACTTCTCGCGGTGACCTCCCGGATAACCACGACCATCTGCCTTCCACCGAAATGTGTCGCACATAACCAGTCAGACGGTGTCATCTCCATCCAGCGTCGAAGTAGGACTCATCTCAGCCCATAAACCGCCCCGTCCTTCTGAATTGTTCCTCAGCTCCCCGGCCAGCGTGTATCAGTCTCCCGACTCGGCGTCCCGGCCATCTTCGCTATCCCTGCTCCGGCGACGACGCCTCCGAGTCATCACATTGGGAACGAGCTCGGATGCCAGCGCGACAGTGATTTCGTGACTGAAAACCCCAAGGACGACTTCGACCTAATGGCCCGTTCTGGTACCGTGGTTGGGCGACAGACTCGGAAGACAAGGTGTGTGTTGACGTATCGACGTAGAAAAGGTATTGGCGCAGACGGGAACGCGACGGATGATCATGGGCCACACCCGCGACTTCACCGTAAGCACGTTCACGACTCGACACGAATCAGGCACCGATCTTCATTCAAGGGCATTGTCTCGTGCTGCAACGGCAAAATCATCATTATCGACACTGGTGAGCAGGTTTGTCCTGGGTTAATGCTAGTTCTGATGCGTCTGAAGGCATCTCACATGCATACGGAGGGGTGCTGTTCGCTCTTTCGATCCATTACATGTTCACACCTGTTGAGGGCAGCGAGGATACCGAGTCTCGTTGGATAGAGCGCGAGGTCGTCCACACACTCTACGCTGACCGACAAGAGATCATTGTAGACGAGGACCGCGAACTCGTTGGTAACTTCCGGTTCAAATAATGTGTTTGGGAGAGACTATAGCTGTACTGTAGATGTAACTTATTCCGACCTCTATCGAACAGAAAAGAAAAGAAAAGGAAGCCAAGGAACAGAGAGAGATCGCCGCCTAGCCAATGATACTCCAGCGCGAACACGTCGAACCCTTGCCAGTGAGCTCAACGAGCTCGACTTCGCGCTCGTCGATCTTCTCGAGCGATGTTCTGGTCTTGGGATCATGGTGGTCTCGAATCTGCGAGCAGGTGAATCAGTCGTAAGTCGATACCAGACTGGACATACCTGCACCATGAACCCAGCTAACCAGCTCCCACCATTTCCTGAACCATTGCGAATTGCTGACGGGAGGGACAGAGCGCGCAGGAGCATCGGGTACATGTTAGTGTGTGATGTCACTCGCCCCATCGAGCCACAGCATGAGCAGGGCAACACCATGGTGCATGCCGCGTATGTGGGGGAGCTTACTCTACCCCAGATCAGTGAATTCAAAATGGAGCGGGAGCGAAAGCAGACCTGCATGTCCCACCAAAGGTCTGCTGAATACAGCTCATCGCGAAGACGCTGACGAGCACCGTCAATCACGAGATACTTGCGGTATGGATACCAGACAATGTCGTCCGCAAGCGATGGGTCGGTGACGATTTCGAGGACAAACTTCCACGGGTCGCGGAAGTAGGCCGTAAATGCGCGTTCCGATGTGAACTCCTCGCTTTCGAACTACGAACGTGAATGCCGGGATAGCAGCTGCAGAAAATAGACAACGTACCTCAACCACATACTTCCGACACTACGGGCATGTGCCGATAATCCGGGCCGGATTATGGTGAGATTATTCAAAATAATCTATCAATAATCTATCAATAATCTTTGACATGATCCGGCCCGGATTATTTTGCATAATCCTTCAATAATCTCATCATGTTCCGGGCCGGAACATTCAAAATAATCTGCCCTGGATTATTGATAGATTATGAATTGCAATATATACATATATGGAATTCCCATTTTTGAGAATGCATATATAGTAACTTTAGAAATTGCATATTTGCCGTAGTTAGAAGGTGACAGTGTCTGAGTACAATATATTTCCTCCACCTGTGCTTCACAAAATACTACCACCTCTGCTTCACAAAAATCACAGAAAGAGAGAAAGGACAGAGAGACAGGGTATTAACTCAATCCCTTACCTCGCTCACACCAAGCCCATTCATGCATCAATGAGGGTTCAAATTCAAGTGTAGATTGGTATAGGCTGTTCGAATGATCCATTGGGTCCCGGGAAGACTCTGAGATTGTGAACGAGAGTCAAGTGACAAGAGGCGAAAGCATAACACAAAAATAACACAAATCACAGATCCCAATCCTTCAAAGTTGATCCAAAGCAAGCAAAAGTACCCTGAAAGACGTCAACACATCTTCGGCCCCACACGTCAAACTCTCCACACCCCGACACATAAATCTGACCAGCCCATCGAGCTCCGTCAACATTTTGTCTACTATCCCAAACCCATTTCATTCATAGACGGCTCAGCCAACGAGAACGAGGTCGTTATGAGCTCAGGTCAATCCCCATCCTCCAGGTCAATCTCATCCTCCTCCTCCTCTTTTGCTCTCGTCTGAATCTGGTGACTGCTGCATCGAGAGGCTGACGACGTTTCTTCCGCTGCGCGCATTGCCGGCAACTGCGATGGCGTCACGAGATGATCGAATGGCGGGAGACGTCGAGAGTGACGGTGGTATTGCCGGTAAAAAAGGTAAAAGCCTGGCAGAAGTGGAGGGACATGTCGAGGACAGTTATGATTGCTCAGTGGAGGGCGGCTGTAGTGCTCAGAATGATCAGCAAGAGATGGCCGAGACATACATTGGAGCCGAAGAAACACTGACGGTAAACTTTGTCAATGCTAGATATCTAGGGTGAGCTGGATAAATCTGAGCTACATCATACTCACTGTTCGCCATGTGCCTTGATCATCTCATCTAAAGACTTGACTTGTGCAAAGTTTTCATGGAATTTGGTGACTTGTGCGTGACTGACCTATAGCTACATCGAAGGTCAGCACCACCGTGCTTGCGTCGCGAGAGCAAGTTACCTGGGTAGTCAAGAAGTTCAACAAAGTACGCAGATCAGCCCAGGCTGCAACAGGACTCGAGAAAACACGCACTTAATAAACCAGCTCAATCGACTCCGAAACACATAAAACACCTTCAACTCAATCCCAATCCTCGCTCCCCTCGCCAATATCCGCTCCTTCGACCGCCAGATTTGCAGAAGGAACACAAAAACCTCCCCATATGCCTGCAACACTCGCAGCGGAAAGACATACGCGATGGGAAATGGTACAGCATACTCAACGAAGAGCCCGCTCAGGACTTTCACCGAACGTCCGCCGTGCTTGAATCCATTCTTTGCCACCACTTTTGACAACGTCCTGGAAGGTGCTGTTAAGGAAGTGGAAATCGCGCCTGCTGGCCATCCATCTGAATGATTTATCTTTAGATTCTTCCGTCTCAAGAGCGTATCCAAGAACATACCTGGGCAAACAACACATCCGTCAAGTTCGTCATCACGTCTCCTCGACGCATGAAAAACAAGTCCTCCAGAGCTGGGGCCCAAGATGCCGCAGCAGCTCGCATTCATCGATCAGTATCCGTCCCAAAAGCGCCGTCGCGTCGCAATGCGGTTCCAACTCTCCATATATGAGCTGCGAAAGCGTGTTGACGTATTGAGGTAAGTTGCTGAAAAGCCATTGACACATTCAGTGAGCCGCCCAAGGCTAAAAGCGTACTGAATGAGGGCCAATTAAGCAGTGACATGGCATTGGGTGCTGAAAGGAACCAGAGAGCACACAGAAGGCCAACCGCCTTGCCAAAACCCAGCACGGGCAGCGATGTGTGTGCATCATCTATAAAAACGGGTCAGCGTCGCGCTGAATCACCTGGTAATGAAGCTTACCTGGTATCGACTTGCTGTGTGTGCATTCTTGCTTCGTTTGATTCTCTTTTTCTTTTTGCAGCGCTTGGGTGTGTGGGACTGGGGAGAAGCGAGGGACGTGGGCAGGTAGTGGGAGGCAGAACGAAGCAGATGGCGAGGACCGTAGAGCGTCAGCATCTTGATGTTCATCTTGGCAGCATTACTGGGTGGAAGATGGAAGGGTGGAGGCGGTCGGGAGGTGGAACGGGCGAGTCTTGGCGTCAACAATCAGTTGTCACAACCGTCCAGAGCCATGCGCGGGCTTTACATTGCAGGTCCGAGAGAAAGTCAACGACCTCGTCGACGGGGTCGAGCCCGTCGAGGTAGATGGTGGTTACCTCCTGCCCGCCAAGGCCGATCTATCGTCCGTCCACCGAGGCCATCCATAGCGGTAGCGGGAACGGAAATCTGGTGGCACGTGTGTTTGGACATCAGAGCCAAACAACCGCTCGCATCCTCGTAAGGAAGTTTGTGTGCTGTGCCAGGGCAAGTGGAACGTCGCCGTTGACTCGCTCGAGGTCAATCTACAAGAATTCTGAGAAAACAATCTTGGGGAGAAAAAGTCACTGACCTGCAGAGAGATATGGGCCCAGGGAGGACGATACGGCGCTGGCAGCTTGTGTAGAGCGGGGCCGATTTTGCAAATGGGTTCTTTGGCGACTTTTGAGATGAGCAGGCTGTCAAACGAGGTCACTTTTATTTGTGTCTTGGCCTGCTTTCGAAAGGTGACTCGACTTGAGGTGGGCAGAGAGAGGGCTGAAATAAGCGTAAAACGGCGGTGAGAAGGGTTCGGAAGGCGCCCTGGGCAAGCGGGACGTCGCGCTCAGGTTGTTCTGCACGAATTCCGATAAAGAAACAAGGTTGGTTTTGTTTCATGACTGGGAAACTGATACTCACCTGGCTTTCCCTCATACGGGCTCAGGGAGTGTGATGCGGGCCTTGGAGCTCATATAATTCGCGGCCGACGTTGCAGAAGGATCGTTTACGGTCCTCCGAGGCGCCCTGGGTGAATAAAAAACGAAGTAAACTTTCGTTGACTTGTTGCCTGCGTTTGAGAAACGACTGACCTTGAGGGAAAGCTGTGCAAAAGCCGGACAGAAGGCGCAGTAGCAGAAAGCGGTCAGAGGGCGTCTTGGGCAAGCGGGGGCGTCGCGCTCGCTTCGTTCGAGGTCTTCCTGCAATCTCTCGCAGAACAAACACTCACCTTGAGAACCACGGACACAGGGAGCTGAATACAGCACTCGGAGCCCGTCCAGACCATTGAAAATCCGTTGTTTGGAGCTCCGACGTGAGCTGACTGTCAAACGAGGTGAGCTATCTTTGACTCTCGGACTGATTCGCAATAATCACTCACCTGCACTTTTTCTTGCAATATGGGCCGAGAGTGGGCTGCTGAGAGTTCAGAACGGCGTTGGAGAACGGCGTCGGAGAACATCCTGAGAGAACAGCACATCGCACTTGAGGCAAGCTAGCAGAACAACCAGGTCAGTTTTCGTTACCTGTGAATAATCACTGACCTCATTATATAGAGCGCTGCAAGGTGCTCTGGGGGCGTCGATGGTGGGTGGAACCGGCGCATGGGTCGTTTCAGGTCATCCGGCCGATACGGTGTGCAGAAAAACAAGTTTGAGTCAGGGTTTATTGATCCCGAGGTGATCAGAAGACAGCTCGACGCAACGACGGCGATGATGAGGCTGTGGAATAAGCTCGCAGGGCACTCGGCGTTCTCCTAGCAAACGGCAAACCCTCAATGAAGCGAGGCTGGGTTTAGATGGGACGTCGACGGATTTGTGTGAGGAAATTGGTCGGTGTTGCATGCTCGTCTACTCTGGCGCTTACCACCACGCCGCTGCACTCTCACCATCCGCCCATCCTCTCCCGCAGTCGCACGCCCATGGCCAACGAGATACCGTGTTGAATTCGATGTCTTGCGGTACGCCGTCATCGCTTGACTATCCACGTAGTAACGAACCGTGTCTCAGGCTGCCGCACCTGTATTCCGGATCCACTCACCACGTCGTCCTCTGTGTCCACCGTTGTTACCATAACATCCACCATGTGCCAGCGGTGCGCAGTGGCGACACGTGGGTTGGTGCACTTGAAGAGCGGCGTCAGGGTGTATCCGTGTTCTTCGCGTTCAGGGCACCAAGAGGTCGTGAGCTCTTGCAAGACATCATAGTCGGAGAGGCTATGAAGGTAAATGAGCACGGCTCTGCATTCGACAAGGATGACATACGCGTTGCGGAGAGACTGATAAAAGAAAAAAAACTTGAGTATACGTCTCAAAAGAAAACCATACTTACGATACCCCAGATGCATTAGCAAGGAATTCGTGTAGCGTGAAATGGCGGCGGGATGATAATGGGCTTGAGGGTGTCATCCGAGGGCTCTATCGGAAGCGGAATGGTAGCAAGCAGCGCGTGTCTGGCCTCGATGATTCGAGCGATGTTGGTGTGGTCGGAAGAATCTGAGAAGACAAGTCGATATTCGGAGTTGGATTAATAGGAGAACAAATACTTGATCATTTTCGTCCGGCACGGGCGACCGGTGGAATGCCTCGTTCTCTGGGACAGCGTCGCGGGTAGGAAAAGTTGCCATCTCCGGGGACATGTACATTTTTAGGCGATTTTTCAAGCCCAGTCGATTGAGTCGAAGCCACCGAAGGAGCCCTTTGGACCGTGTAGCCTTGCCGGAGATCGGGGGTGAAGCTCTGGGCGAGCTTTGTCCTTCAACGCGCGCTGAACCTTTTCGACGTCGTTATAACCGTGAGAAAGCTCCCATGTTGAGCCGTTTGGATGGTGGTAGGAGTTTGAGGGACAGTGACTGGCCATCATGGACGTCGACAACGACGTCAAGCGCGAGCAATTCGATGTGTTTGCGAGATGAAAGCGACGTCTGTATGGAGATTAGGGTCCCGAAAATACTCTCAGTAGTTATAGCGCACCAGGAGATTGACTGCGCGAGAACGAGCGCGACGAATCCTGCACTCGCGATTCAGTCGAAGTGAACTGCCGCCTCTGTGACTTTTTTGCATCAACAAAAAATCACATCACGCATCCTCTGCTGCGACGTCGTTTATCCCGATAATTGTCGGCAGCGGAACGGAATGCCAATCGTAGGACAACACCCAAACCAGCCAAGCGCAGCTAGCAGTCGATCATTCCCTCGTAGGTATCCACATACCGGGAGCCAACATATGCGAACGGTTTTTCGAGCGTCGTGGTCCACCAAATCTGTACGCCGGCACTTATGGCCTGCGAACAGGCAGCCGCGAGGCTCCTGCTATCTCTTCCCTATCCCGGGCGTTGTCCCTTTCGCTGCTGGGTCATAAGAAGACAGCAGGAGATACGCGCCATCAACGGTGTTGGTGGGCCGCTTGGGAAGGATGAAAGGTGGAGGCGGGGTCGGGAGGGCTTGGGAGGTACGGGCAGTGGTCCATATTAACCGGGAGTGGGACATCCACCCGTCGTGGAGGAGAAGTGTGACACAATCACCCCGCAGCTTACTTTTGACCGCCATAATGCACCTCCAAGACCTCCCAGAAGATGTTGTTCGCATTATATTCAGCTTCACAAATGTCTACGCCGTTAGTTGTGTTGATAAGTCGTGTGGGTCCTTCGACTTTGCTCGTCATCTTCTCACAGAACTAGTAGACGAACAAATCCTTTCGCGCACTAGCCGTTGACCGTCTCATCTGGGTCGACCTCGTGGAGAACCTCCGCTTCCGAGGGTTCGTCGATGGGAAGAGTCGTCTCTCGATTTCACAAAAGTCGCAGCCAGAACTCGTCGAGATTGTCAAGCACATGGTTCTCGGTCCAAAGAGCCCAAGCTTTCTTCAGTCCGCAAATCTCTTTCGAAAATCGGACTCGGCGGCAGCCAGTCGCAGTCAGGCTCGAAACGCATATCGCCTTCGAAACATTACATTCTCCGCCCTCAAAATATCAATCTCTCCAAGCAGAACGATGTGCACCTTCTACGTGGTGGGGAATATGTCCTGTTCGGAAACCAAACACTGGAATGCTGGAATGTAGTGGAGAACCGCCTGGTGTGGGAATACGAGAAGCCCGACCAAGATTGGCGCGTCGGGAGGTTCTCAAAGGACGTGCTGCCTGGAGGCAATGCTGCCAACATTATCTTGTATCTGTTGAAGTGGCTAGACGACGCATGGACCGAGAAGTGAGTGCGAGAGAACCGCCAACCCCAATTTGACTGACCATTTTCGCAGCCGAGTCGACATAATCTACCTAGATCTCCGAGCGGGCTCCTCGACGACGCTGCTCTCCTCGCAGTATCCTACATTGAATCACAGCAACTTGGGTGACGCAGGAATTTGTGGCTCGCTTGCATTTGCGAGTCTCAATTGTTATGACCCAGGCGATGGCTCGTTTAAAACGACTGTCCATACATTGTTCGATTTGCAAACCGCAACGTCGAAACCGTATCTGAAACTCGCTTCAGTACGCATCAAGATGCATCATATTCACATTTTACCAACTCAGAAACTCTTGTAGAACCTTGAATTACTCGTCGCTCTCACCTCAGAGCATATCGTCTTTCTGGTGGATCTGCCCAACCATGACGGTCCCGAACTTCGGATCCTTTCCGTGGCAGCCGTCAAGTCCACAGGCTACTGGAGCGACCAACTCAACACGAAGCACCACGATTCCATCGACATCGCACAATTGCCGACCGTTATTGTGAGCAAGATATCCCTGAAGCACTCCGCATCCTGGCGCCCACCATGGAGGCGCGAGCTGCACGTACACCAAAGCCCTCTCGTCTGGGTGCGTTGGGGCAGATTCCGAGTTGACGGAACACAGGCGGGCACTCTCGCTGGTTATCACCTCTTCGTAACGGGGAGTTCCGACAAGGCAGCAAGTGCAACACTGCGTCCCAGGATCGAGAGTCCTGTCGGGAACGGAGTCTCTTATTTTGGACACGCACTGCAGCAGATCCGGCAGAATCAATATCAGGTTTATGTGCCGGGAAAGACAAAACCGGTCGCGTTGCTGGAGCTTCCTGGAGGTGCGCATTTTGCCTATACGTCGGTCTACAGTGGGACCATAACATATGCTGAGCGAGTGGTTCGCGTGCATTATTTCGATTAGAGCACCTAGCATAGAATTTACTGTAGTATGCACACCAAACTCGTTCAGACTCTCGGGCGAAAGTGCGAGCCTGGTTTCTTCGTAATCCGAAAAGTATTCCAGCAAGGTACAAAGTAGTACAAATACAGGTATGACCGCGGAATGTCCGTCGCAGAGAGTGTACAACTTGAAGTGGTATGTACTCAACAAGAAAAGGACGCAAAACTCTAAGAATTATAATTAGGATGCGAGGCAATCTGCCGCGTCTTGGATGCGTTACGGATATTTTGACACACTGGCCGAGCCAGCCAAGCGGGTACGAATGGTCGTCGGCGAATACGCCCAGCACATCCTCCCTGCTCTCCATCGTTCTTTGGGGTCGGCAGACAAGAACATCGATGCTTTATGGTGTAGGCGTCTTCTTCGCGGTGTTTTATCCTGTCCACGAATCGAAACTGTAGGCCCGCATGCGTCTTGAGGTCGCGCTCAACCTGCCGTGCGCGACGCTTGTTGTTAAGAGCGGGGTCAGCGATAATGCTGTGTGTGCCATGAAAGCGAAAGGTCTTTTTCCCGCTCTCGGCGCTGTATTGCGATTGGAGCTCAGAGTAGAGGTTGGAGGCCCAAGTAAATTTCTGGAGCGGGGGGATTGGAGATAGGGTGTGATTCGTTCTGGAAGAGACGAAGAGTAAGAGCAAGTCGAGGAGGTGGACATAGACGGACGGACATTGGAAACGGACGAATTACTCAAAGTCTGCAATGGGTTTGTCTTGAGGCGTTTATTCGTGGCACTCGAAAGCGACTCGTCGTCCTGCGCCTTCCTCTTTCCAAGCGGAACAGATACGAGTGCACCTGAATTGGGTAAGACTTCCTCCTTCTGCTTCCTCTTGGCGACCCATTGGCGAAAGGACTGGGTGTGTTTGGTGCGACAGGGTGCACATGTTTTGAAGCCAGTTGTTATGGGAGCGCGGCGGCACCGGGAGCATTTCTCCTCAGCGGCCGAAGTAGTCGTGAGCGGAGGAGCTGGCGATTCAATCGTTGTCAAAGGAGGAGCTGGCAATTCCATCGTGGGTACAGGCAAGACGCGAGTCACAGACGTGTGACCAAACGTGTGTGTTGCGCAGAAGGACCGTTTTAGCGCACCGGAATGTATGTAGTCCGGTGACAAAAGCTCGAGATCTAACATAGCCATGCATATATCATCGTCTTTGATTCTCCAAGGTTTTGAGCTCCAACGCCGTAACTTGAAAAGCAGCTCAATACTATTACGTGTAGTTGTACTAGACCATAGCCACGGCTTCTGCGACCTTTCTGTTAATATGACTGGCAAGACCCTCGAAGAGTTGTCGATCCCTTCCCTGCATCCACTGGTGTTCTAAACACGTCTCAGTCTCGTCAAAGCGCCATCGAACGCTGGATATGAGGGCGGCCTGCTTATCGGCACTGTTGATTTCGACACTGGACTTTTGCTTCCGCCGTGCCCTCCGCGACCAGGTATTCTTCGAGGCATGCACCGTGAAGGTGCCATCAAGCGGGACGCCAGCAACGACGCGTGTTTCGTCCAGCCGGGTAAAAACGTCAGCCAGCAGTTGACCGAGCCTCATTCTCTCGGTTTGGCTCGGAGAGGGAGGAACAACGGGAAAATGCTGGTTAATGGTGTTACGAGGAGGCATGAGGGTGTGCAGCTGCGGGGAGTGGATTCGGGCAATTGTCTGCAACCAGAGTCAGCAAATGTCCGCTCACTACTGGGAACATACGTCTGGAAGTCGCGTTGGAGTGAAGGACCATCCTATTGCCCATCGTCGAGTGGTGCCTTGTACGAATTCAGTGATAGCGTAGTTGTCAATCTGCAAAGCGCGGCGGTTAGAAACTGGGTAAAAGGAAACTAGACGACTGACCGAGTGGCTTCGAAGACTATCGACAACCTCCGCGAGGGATGACATCTTGCCCAGCATCGATGTAAACCATCTATCACGGTCCCGTTAGCTCACCAGGTCCCAGAAGAAAAAGAGAAACTACTCACTGGCAGCGCGTTCCTATCTGCATGCTCTCTTCCACCATCCGGCGTACAAACGCCGATTCCCCACCAGGCGTTATCATTTCGACCTCGGCGCCAGTGCAGATTGCATTGGGCTCGAACTCCTTTGCTTCTGCAGAGGTCTTGACCTCTTCGTGGCTTCTGTAGAAAGGCGGATTGCACATTGTAAACGTTATACTGGGCGAGATGAGCACGTATGAAGGAACAGTGCCTGTGAAAGTACCTGAGGGCGGGGTCGTGCCACAGTGGTGCCAAGATCGGTGCATCAGGTGTTGTATCGAACAGTCGAACGTGGTCTTGTAAACCATTTCTTTCGATATTAGGTTGAGCGTTCTGCAGCGAGAGCGAATCAATGTCTAGATTC
The DNA here is from genome assembly GCA_029282125.1 of Mycena amicta. NCBI lineage: Eukaryota > Fungi > Basidiomycota > Agaricomycetes > Agaricales > Mycenaceae > Mycena > Mycena amicta. The sequence continues at coordinate 301,994 of JARIHP010000062.1, forward strand.
ACTGTCAGACGCGCTGCGAAGACGGGAAACTTTACCTGTTGCGATGAAGGACCAGTCTGCGTTCGTTCTGCAAGCAAGGAGCGGGTAGATGGCCGACGCGCCAGTGCCTCTAGTTATAATTATGTTCACTCAGAAAAGCCAGAGCAAGAAAAGTTCCAAACTCACATATCCATACCACAAACTGGTCTAAGCACAGATTGTATGGCACCGACGACGGATTCGATCCAAAGGACATAGTTCAGCCTGCCTGACAGTTAGCAATCGAGCCCTCGGAAGGTCGAGCAACAGACCTATTGGGCACCTATTGAACCAGTTTCAAAAAACGAATCGGCCAACATGCAGCAGCTGTACCGGAGGACAGAGTCGATTTGGCGGAAGTTGCAAGGAGACCAAAGTCACGGTGAAGGAGCGCCTCTGTAAGGCGTCTGGGATGTTGTAGCATGCTTCTATCCGTCTGAATGGTGGTTACCTTTGCGAGATTTCATTTCTGAAGTCAATCGAGAAGCTGGGTCCGTGCTTGATTAAACTGGACTCTTATGTCGGTCTACGAGCCGTTCTCTCGAGGAGACGGACCAGGGCTGCAGCAAAGGACAGGCTTGGGCCAGTTCCGAGAAGTTTGGCGGAGTGCGATACGGATTTCGTGGGTGCATGAAGCCGAAGCAGGTATTATGCGTGACCCAACGTTCTTTCGTCTGCCCCGCATGCTGGTTTGCCCACTGGTTCGTTAACCACCTCCATGGCGGCCAAGGCAGAAGGCTCATCTCGCAAAGCTCCCCGCCGACTGTTCTCATTCGACTCCAACAAATCGTCCTCGACTCGGCGATCCGCATCCGAATCGTCTTTCGCCTCGGAATCAAGCAGTTCCAGCTTGCACCACTTTCACGCGCCGTCTCAGCCGACGTTACTCGAGAATGTCCACGAGGAACCGCTGGTTTCACCCAGGGCACCTTTCCTTGGTCGCAGTAGTAGCCCAAGTCGCAGCGCCAGCCCAACTGCCGACAAAACTAAGCGAAGACCACAACCGGTCGCCACCGACCGCCCGCTTAGCCCCGGAGCAGAAGGGGCCCCGCGTTCACCCTCAGTGATCAGGTGGCAGACCCTCCGTCAACAGTACCAGCGGCAACGACAGCCAACAACCCTCTTCTGCCTCTTCATCTTCAGCATTCACACTCGCCCCTTCGCGATCCCAGACCCCGAAACCTTCCAAATTTGGTCCGCATCGCGCATTCCGACAAGTAGTCGAGGCAGTTCTAGCCAGGCAAACGAGCGGATTGCCCCTTTTCCCGGGTACGCTACAAGACAATATAGGCTTGCGCGGGAGCTCCAACGCGCATGTTGGGCTGCGCGGACAGTCGATGTTGCGTTTGCGAAGTCGAATCGAGCAGAACAGTATCTGCCTTTCATGTCACGCCCGCTCTTCCGGGAACGGCTCCTCCAGGAGGCACTCAACGGCCGGACTTGCGACGCCCACCATCTGTGCAGTCTTTGGCGATGTCTGCTCGAGGACAGCAGATGGCTCCCTCCCTTAATCCACCAAACCCTCCTCCATCACTGTCGTCCCGCCGATGCGATTCCGTCGGTACCGGTGCTCCAGCCTCCCATGCGAACCACAAGTCCTCGCGACGCTTCTCTTACCCTTTCTCCATCCAGACAAGTCACCAAAGGTCGAGCAAGACAGGCGGTACGCGTTCGAGTCATTCGATATCATTATTAAAACCTGGAAGCCCCCAAACGAGGTTCGTTGGGTTGAACAGTTTATCAACGACGTGACCTTCTGGCAGATCGACGCAATGGAGTGCTGCAAGTCGATTTGCAAAGCAGCACTAATGCCGCATTCGACGATCCGTGTTTGTCTGCTCTGTACCCTTTGCGCCGTACTCAGTTCGTCCGACTTTGCCTATCACGCAACCCAGGCGACATCCGTTCAAACCCTCGCCACGTCCCTTTTCACACTCCTTCCGAGCGTCTACGGCTCTGGCGAAGAACACACCATCATTGCCGAAGCAATTGTTCACCTCTTCGCTGGCGATTACGGCGTCTTGGACCTCCCTCGGTCGAGGAGCAGTTCGGCATACGCTGTGTCCCGTCCGAAACGAGACAAGAATCTCTCCGTCACGCGCTAATCCTCGATGCCCTCGCCCGCACGCTCGAAAACAGCACCGACAGTATGCGCCGATGGCTTCTTGAACACGTTGTTGATGAGTACTGGCCGCGACAACCCGAAGACGTGGTATTCACACCACTACTTGGTGCGATACATGCTCGCAAGCTCGCGACGTTTACCCGGATGGCCCTGGCTGGTCTGCGTGGTCGGTCGTCTGTATCGACGAGCCCGTCCAATTCAACGACTGCGGAATATGTCGTGCATTTCGTGCAGACGCGTGTGGTGCCGGAACTCGCCGCTATTCGGCAAGATAGTATCATCGGCATGAAGAGGACTGTGACCAGCGACAGCACAACTTCGACCTCCCGACTGGCTGCTGGAGCTGATAACGGCTCTGTGGTCGACGAGGCTCGCAGGAATGTCGTGGGAATCGGATTGGAGCTACTTCATCCGGGGGCCGGTGCGAGGGAGCTGGTGTTATGGGCGATGACAGTGTTGTCAGAGTGGTATCACGACACCGAGGGGAAGAAGAATGGGTGGAAGACGAGTATCGATGAAGCTGTCCAACGTGTAGTGCGTATTCATATTTCTCACCGGTTCTGTTTGTCAACCTTGGATGATGTAGATTTCGGAGAGTCCATGGCCCGCTGTGCTCAGTGTGCTGTCTGCCCTTCTTGATGGGCTTCCGGACGACGTTCGCAAGCCTCTTGTGGCTGTGGTTTTACCAACTCTTACAATGGTGCATATCTACACGCGACCTTGATATTTTTTCTTATTCCCTCAGCGCCTCACATACGACCCGCCACCCCATCCTTCCCTCCCGCTCACCGCCCTCCTTACGAAACTCGCTGCAATGTACCCACCAACGTTCTACAAGCCACTCTTTCTCTGCGCGGCCGCAAATAGCGAAATATCCGTTGCAGAGCCTTGTCGGGATCTGTGCGGTTGCGCGGTTCGTGCCGGATTACTGGACAAAGGACGCGGAGATGATGGGCGTGGCGTTAGTCGGCGGAGGTGCCGCAAAGGGCCAGGTTGCTAATCGAAACGGACAGCCTTTGACTTGGGGTGTAGCACGTTTGGGCCAATCAGTCTTGTTGGTGGAGATGATCGGACGGATACAGGTTGTGCGACGGGCAGCTTCTTCAGTCAGTATACATATCTCTAGCCTCAAACAGTTCTCCAAACAAGTTAACAGATTCAGGATCCTGAAATTATCCGGTTTGATCTGGCGTTGGAGACACGTGTGGCGCTTTTGCTCGAAGTCAAGGTAGGTTTCATACGCCAATTGTTCCATTCTCCGTCATTCAGACATTGCTAGGAACTAACGAGCCTAGTTCCATTATCGCAACAAATGTTGTTCATGATGTTGTTTCGCGAGATCCGACTGTTGACAAGGTCGCTCAAAACGTACGGTTACCGATGTCCAATCCGAAAGCTGATTACCTCCAGAGCATCCTGGCTTCCTCGGATGGTCTCGTGGTTCGCCGAATCCCATGAAGAAAGCCAGATGAATGATGACTCGGACTTAGAGTTCATCACTGCAGTGAATGGTCATTACCTTCAGCAGGCGTATACGTCGGCGCGGAACGTAGCCGCCACCCCCGCGGGGCAAGGTATATCTTTCACTTTTCTTGAGATGCCTAATTCGAAACATGTAGAACCGGAGCACGGTTGTGATGTCTGGGTCGTACGACGGCACGTTCAATACCAACCCAACTGCCAATGAGGCAGAGGTTGGGCTTCCCAGTGCGATTCTATCGCGAGCGCCTCTGGTGTCGAGCCTAAGCAAGGGGTTTCCGCACAAGGCACTCAAGCTATTTGTGACTATGGCGACACTGCTGACGGGGGACGACCTGTTGGGCTTGGGTCCGTTGATTTGGGAGCACCATTTGAGTGATGCCGATACAAGTGTTGTTGCATCGGTACGTCCATTTGACTACATTGGGAGGTCGTCCAGTTGAGTGAGGCACCACAGGCCTGCTTCATCATTATGCAGTGTGCAGAGAGGACACCCCATGAGATGATGGTGCTCATGGAGGTTGATTTTTGCAGGTATGATCAAGTCTCGCGATGATCCCCTGAAATAACCTGTTCAGTTCGGACGATACGACGCGATTGGAAGCTGTTCGGAGAATTAACACGCTCGTGAACTGGCGCTTCCAAATCATGTCCCAGCAGGTCCTCGTCGATCGCAACCACCGCGCTTTCAAGTTTACCGGAGGGCCGCTGGCGTTCGTCGCAACTGATATGGGTACTGGACAATTCGTCCTTGAAGAGGATAGCAGTGGGATGGATGCCGTTCCCCTCGAGCTCCGCAAGCGGCTGGTAGAGATTGGTTGGGTCCAGGACGATGTACAAGTGGATCAGCACCTGGAACGGGTCAAGACACCGATATCCAATCTCCCTGCACTGTACTTGGATCGACTGGAGCTGCCTGGAACAGAGCAGAATGCTCCTACGGGAGGCTTGACTGCCAGTCCTACACTTAGTCCGGCTCCGAGTCCAAGAGCATCGCCCTCTCCGTCCGCCGCTGCGGACAAGTCTACTGATGAAGTCGCCCTCCTTCGCCGGAACTCGAGCTCTGGTGGTCCTCTCTACGGCGTCAAGCAGCGTGCCATTTTTGTCCCTTCCCTTGCTACAATCTGCCCAAGACTAGCGCAAAAGGTCTTCGATCCGAATTTCCTCGTTTCAGCGACAGCTCGAGGGACGATCATCGACCTCATGCGAAACAATCCTGCATTACTCACTCGTCCTATATTCGACTTGTTCGCCGGAGCGCAGAAGGACATGGCAACTGCCATCTCGACGTTGAGAGCGTTCTTGCATATTCGGAGAACACTCCTGCCTCCGTTAACGCATAATCTGTTGAACAGTATTGCCGGGTTTCTCAAAGGACATCTCAAGGCGACTGCACTAGGCGGAGATGATGTGCTCTACGACTTCGCGCTTGTGATGCCCATTCTGGCCAAATTGGTGACGCCAGTGAGCGGGATGTCGATTCGAAAGATTCGGCACGCCAAGTTGGAAGCATTCCTCGTACCCTCCGGCTCTTTGTGGTTTCCATCGACGGCGCCGGTAGGCCCGATGTTCCCTCGAAATCTTGGACACGTAGCACTCTCAGACAATGAAATTCCCCACTCTTTGGTCCACGTATCGATGATACGCCTTGCGCAGAATATGCTCTTCCTATCGATGCTCAAGCGTAATCCTCAAGATGTGCAGATGATAAGGAAGAGCATGACGCGCTTGGTTCTGCCCTCGCTCGACCAGCTTCCGGACGCACCAGTTGTCGAAATGAAGGATTTTGCCCCGATGAAAGACAGAGTTGGTCGGGAGACGATGACGTATATGAATGTATGGCGGCGCTATTGAACAACTAGTTAGCCATGTATGAAGACAGCATGAAAAATAGAATGAGATTGGATGAATGAGATATAATACTCTGGAACTGTTGGCTCCACACATTCTAAATAAGGCAAATGATCGCCTATGGTTAGTAACACCTTCCAAATAAGGCAAATATGCAGTTTCTAATGTTGCTATATATGGACATTCTCAAAATGGGAATTCCATATATGTATATATTGCAATTCATAATCTATCAATGTTCCGGGGTGGATTATTTTGAATGTTCCGGCCCGGAACATGATGAGATTATTGAAAGATTATGCAAAATAATCCGGGCCGGATCATGTCAAAGATTATTGATAGATTATTGATAGATTATTTTGAATAATCTCACCATAATCCGGGCCGGATTATGGGCACATGCCCGTAGTGCGAGATTTCTCAAGTAAGCCTTGCAATTCCGCGTATGTTTTTATCGTAATTGCCGTTCCATGCGGATTCCAGGAGCCGTGGATGCCTTTAAGCTGCGCCTGGATGTGATCGCGCGACTGGAGGTGCATCGTCTCCGACCATTCAAAGTCAGGTCGAGTGGGAAACGGGGCCCAGGGTCGACGGGAGAGTGGGACAGTGGAACGAGTTGGACGGATGGGTGCCAGAGAGCCCGGCGCGGCATCGAGCAGGATGATGGTGTTGTCAAGTCCACTGTGCGGATGGTGTTCGATTTCAATATGGAGTCGTCCACGCATGTTTGCACCAGGGGAGAGTGAACGCGACCGGGATGGACTTGGAGTGTTCGAGTTCCGATCTCCATCGAGGTCCATGGGCAGGGGAGACGGGATTCGAGATGCAGCTACAAAGATGAGATGAAATACTTGCAGGAAAGTATGAGCACGCACGGCTGGATTCTCGAACGCGACGATGGTCGGGTGCTCGGCGCGCGCCATTCTGTCAGAATCTGGCGGTGCTTGCAACGAATCCTCGCAGCCTTCTGCCTCTCAACACAAGGAGGTTCGTGGTTCCGCAGGCCTGCGGCCACAGCCTGTGCACTTGTTGTCCTTGCGGGCTTTGGGCATGGTGCGGAGGCAAGAGGATGATGTCACTTTGATCCGTGACCGTGTCCATTTCTCTCTGCACCACCAACCACCACCATGGGAAAACGACAGAGCCGCAACGGGGGACCCATTTCGCGCATGCGCGAGAGGACTTCCACCCAACGCAATCCCCGCGCTGCCAAACAAGCTTGTACCGAGAACGATAACCCAAACGCGTCCGACTCCGACTCTCACCATGGATCTCGCCATGGATCGTCATGCCGGAGATTAATGAAGGCATGTCCCAGCAGTAGCTATATCAGGTGCGCTCCGTAGTTCCGCCCGCTTTAGTGCAACACTGACTTGTCGACGAGGCGGGACAACAGCTTCAAGCGCGATGCAATGACCTCGCACCTTCGCGCAAGACATCACGACGGACCGAAGCCCATGCACTACGGGCATGTACCCATAATCCGGCCCGGATTATGGTGAGATTATTCAAAATAATCTATCAATAATCTATCAATAATCTTTGACATGATCCGGCCCAGATTATTTTGCATAATCTTTCAATAATCTCATCATGTTCCGGGCCGGAACATTCAAAATAATCCACCCGGGAACATTGATAGATTATGAATTGCAATATATACATATATGGAATTCCCATTTTGAGAATATCTCTATATAGTAACTTTAGAAACTGTATATTTGCCTTATTTAGAAGGTGTGGTATAGCCAACAGTGCCATATATTCTCTCTTTCTCTCTCATTATACTTCATGTCCTCTTATTGCATTGTGTTTCCCTCTTGGCAGGCTGGGTCCAACCTTGTTCAAGAAGCTGAGCAGTTATTACACAGTGACTTGCAATCTGTGCTGAGTGCTCTGTCCCTGATGGTGGGCACAAAGGCTAGATGCATCCATGACAGTCATGTTCAAGCATATACAGGACTTGTGGGCATGGTAATCAGAATAAAAAGTCAACTGCTATTGTGTGACTTTTTTGTAGCAAGAAAAAAATCACGTCACGCTATTTCCTCATCATATGACCTGGAAACCAATACCCAAGCAGCGGCTCTCGAGCACAGAGGGATGGGGCAAGCCACTTGCCATGGGAGCCTCACTGGGGTCTAGTGGGCAAGGAGAGCTGCAAGTGGGCAAGGAGGGTGGCCTATGACAGGTGGTGAGAGCATTAAGGATAGAGCCCAGACACACTAACCTGTACACAACAGCCAATTCATTAGGACCAGCCTCCCAGGCAGTTACCCACGAGGTAATGTGTACATCCAGGCTCCCACTAAGGTCCAGGTTGGGAGTGTGCAAGAATAGGATATTGGGATGTGTCGTTCTCCATAACGGCTGGTGTGGTCGGACTGTAAGTTGGAGGGCAGGGAGATGTCGGATGGAAGGGACTGCAAGCCGAATATGGTTCCAAACAAAGCAGAAACACCAGAGATACGAACGAGTTCGCATTGGGTACATCATCCATGCTGTGTTCTTCTGCACCGTCGTTCTCGACAATGGCTGGGTCGCCGGGGATGAAGATCAGGGATACAAGAAAGGTCGGAGGTAGGTAGCTATGTTCCAAATTTCGGGCAGGCTGGTGGACCGGGTATGGAGAACGAGTGGGTGATTGAATGACTGAATGATATGATGGGAGCGATGCTAGAAGGGCTCATTTTCGATAACGGCTCGGACGTTCCGGGCGAAACTCGGGAAGAATGGCGGGAGTGATACGAAGGACGCACAGCCCAATTTCGGCACCAGTCTGTCCAGTCAATCCTGCGATACACAGTGTTCTTGGCCGAGAACATGTCTGCCAGCGTTGGAAAGGACGGCGTGGGAACGAATCAAGCGTGGGAGCGGCAAGAGGTCGGGAGGGAGTCCAGGGAGGTGTGTGCAAAGTTTTGAGTCGATAGGTGCGGTGGTTGTAGAGATAGACGCCAGACAAGGTTGGGAGACAGCATGATGTGATTTTTTTGTAGCTACAAAAAAGTCACATCACACCATAGTGGTCCAAACTCACTGTTTATTCTGGCTACACTTCAATTTCACACAGAATATGGAAGGATGTGCTATATCTATGTCAGCTCCGCAGATCATTTGGGAGATTGGGAATTCAACAAGCAATAGAATGATGTAAATATCCACAGACAACAAGAACAAATGGAAAGTTATCCTTAACTGACGATGAATGGTGTGCCATAGCTCAACGGAGGCATTACTGACAGACAGTTTCACTATGTACCATGTCTTTGTGCAAAGGACAGGTAACAGTTTCCCAATCCCAATTCAATTTCTTCTTAACTGACATCCTTCCTCGTGCAATTCAAGACCTTCCAAATAAGGCAAATTCCAGTTCCCAAAGCTATTATATATATGGACATTCCCAAAATGGGAATTCCATATATGTATATATTGCAATTCATAATCTATCAATGTTCCCGGATGGATTATTTTGAATGTTCCGGCCCGGAACATGATGAGATTATTGAAAGATTATGCAAAATAATCCGGGCCGGATCATGTCAAAGATTATTGATAGATTATTGATAGATTATTTTGAATAATCTCACCATAATCCGGGCTGGATTATGGGTACAAGCCCATAGTGCATGAAGCGTGCTGTAGGCGAGTCAAGGAGGGGCCAGTTCCTCAAGGCGGTGCGTTGTATTCGCTCGTGTGTGCTAGGCGAGTTTTCTCATTGTCCGCTAGAGCATCAAGCGTCGGCAAGCTCCCTTTTCGCAAACGCCCGAGGGCCAGCGAGGTCGTGTTGATCTCATGGTGCGTTTTACGTTCTCCTCGCCAACTCGCCTAATGCCTTTTGCAGACGAGTGGAACCGACGACAAAGTGGGATCCTTGTTCGCCAACACGACGTCGACGCTGGAAATGGGCAGCGACGAGAGCATCGTTTGTGCCTCGACTTGCTTCCAACGGACCTACTGGTCAACCAGACACTACAAATACTGGCATTGACGATCCCTGGCGACGTCTTTTTTGAACTCCATCAGACCTTTCTCCTTCTCTGGTCGGCGCAAGGGCTCGTCAGCGCCGACGGAGTACAATTCGAATGTCTTGTTTCGGCGCTTACTCATACCTTTGGGCTTCCCCTGGTCACGTGACTAGCCCAACAGACGCCAGCCTCTGGTCGGCACTAGCGAAATCTCCCTCACATTCCCGTTTCCGAGAAGATCCTGCTTTGCGTCACTTGAAGACCCCAAATTGCGCTCCTGATACCATTGTGCTCGACCTCAAAACGGCTCGTCATCCGCAGCGAAAAACATTGCTCGCGCCTATCTTGTACGCGATGCATTCCATGGCAGAGGACTTGCGTCTGCGGATAGATCACTACAAGGATCTTTGTAGACTCGCGCCAGTGATATGCAGGATAGCGCTTGTAGTACGACCAGAATGGGCTGACTATTGGAAACATTTGTGTCCTGATGCAATGACGGGATGGCCTCATCCTTCAACCGAAGGTTCGTTCTATGCCCACCTCGCTTGCAACCTCACTCATTACCCCCCAGATTACCAAGTTGATGATCAGCTCCCGGTCTGGCTGCCCGATGTTTCTGCCATTCTGTACGGTCGAATCAGCAATCCTGAATGGCCAGTTCCCTGGCACGACGCTCAACACATTGCGAACCGATTCCATCTCCTTCCGTCTTTCGCGTTTGGGCGCATTGACCCCTTGACAACTCTCAGCAAACTCACTGCGATCTACAAGTTGCTGGCGTTGCCGGATGCCGAGGAACCATCTAGCCAGAAGCGCGCCGAAAAGGCGATCATTCGAATGGTAGAACTGCGTATTGGGCCAGAATTCCTCAGTCGGCTACCTCTCGGCGTACTTTCGCCCATCCGCGAGGCGATGAGAACATGCCAAATAGCTCCTCCGAGCGATTGGACAATGGACACTTACCGTGCTGTCGGAAGGAATGATATCGCTGCATCCGCGAGCCATACACCGGACATGCTTTTCGGAGATGGATACAAGACCGCAAAGGAGTTCGTTGTACGTGCTTTGCCTTTTCTTGGCGTGTATAAAAAATACCTAAGCGTTGTTTAGATCCCATCCAAGGCTCGTCCGACTATTGACACTATCGTTACGCAATGCAAAGTCGCCGCTGTCGGGGAAGTAGCAACAGTTTCTGGAGTTGAACTTGAGCTGCGAGACTTCACTGACATTCGATTTGGCCAAGACAGGCGACTCGATAAGGTCGCTCGTCTCTTGTGCTCATCGACTATTCCGTCTGTGAAAGTGGTTGACCGGCCAGAGCTCAAGTCCGTTAATGCCTTCGTATGTCCGGAAGTTTACTAACCATCCGACAGCGAACACGACCAAACAAGGAACAACAGCACCAGGTTCTACGAATCGCTGAGCAAACACTTGCACTTCCATATGGCTGCGCAATGTTCACATATGGGTCTGTACTCACGGTTTCGAAAGAAGCGTACATCATGCCCAAGATGGAGTTCACGATTCGTCTACAACCACTCAACGTCACCGTCTCACCAGAAGCCGGCAATTCCGCCGGAGTCGTTGAACTGGGGGGAGTTCCACAACAGAGTTGCCGCCGGTCTACGTATCTTTCCCAGTGCAACGGGCGTCGAGAGCTCGTGGATCGCCTTCAACAAACCGTCGGAGCTGACGCCAGAGCACGCTGGCTTTTTGTTCGGGCTGGGTCTCACGGGTCACCTGAAAGAAATGCTGACGTGGCATACTTTCGGATACTTGACACCGAAGCACGATATCGATTTGACCTCGATCGGCGTCTTACTTGGTCTCGCTGCCGCCAACGTCAGTTCTGGCGAAAAGCATGTAACACACCAGCATTACGTCCCACGCCTACTGTCGATCTTAATGTTTCGTTGATGACGCAGGCCGCGGGTCTCTCTGGTGTTGGGCTACTATACATGGGCACCAAGAACCGGCGTATGGCCGAAGTATGCCTCGGCCAAATCAGTCGGTCTGATCTTGTGCAGCCCGATCTCAGCAACGAATATCGTGAAGCCTACACTTTCTCAGCCACCCTGGCTTTCGGTATGATCATGCTTGGAAAGGGCAGCAACATTCCTGCTGATATGGCGCTGCTCGACAGGTTGACGGTGTTGATTCATGGGGAGCCTAATCCGATGGGTGCCAAGAAGGTCAACACTTTCGATGTCAACCTTACGTCCCCCGCCGCCACTCTCGCTACGGATTGATGTACATGTGTACCGAGCGTCAAGACGTCACGGACATCCTCACGATTCCAGACACCGTCCTGGCGTTGAATCATATCCAACCGAGCTTTTTGTTGAATCATGTCCTGGCAAAGGCGTTGATTATGTGGGATGCGGTTGCTCCGACGGCAGAATGGCAAGCCAGCCAGATTCCCCTCGCAATTCGGGATGCTCGAATGAAGACCAAAAAGCCCGTCGATGATGCGCTGGAACTGGCGTACTACAATATTCTAGCTGCTTCGTGCTTCGTTATCGGCCTCAAGTTTGCAGGAACAGCGCGGCAGGAGGCGTATATATGATGATAATCCGGCACTTTGACGCATTAACTCGCTTAGTGTATACCAACAGTGGGTTTCTTTTCAAGCAAATTTGCTTGCCTCTGATGTTTATTTTCTAGGCCAAGCGTTTGACCAAAAGATTCGGCATTCCGCTGTCCGCGACGGACTCAACTTGATTTCCATTGCGCTCAGTATGGTCATGGCAGGCACCGGAGAAATATCCTGTCTGCGTCGGCTCTGATTTGCGTATGGGATGTATTCGACCTCCATGTATCATCCTTCATTCAAGTACGGGACCCATGCCACAACTCACATGTCTTTGGGTCTTCTCTTTCTTGGCGGCGGTCGGTTTACCTTGGGCACGTTGGACGCTGCAATTGCCTCAATGGTCGCGGCCTTCTTCCCTCGCGCTCATCATCTATCATCTGACAACAAAAGCTACCTGCAAGCCCTTCGTCATTTGTGGGTTATGGCCGTTGAGCCAAGGTGCCTCCTTGTGCGCGACGTCGAGACCGGCGAGGTGGTCTATCTCCCAGTCAAAATATCTGTCAACAACGGGCAGGAAGCTGGGACGACGCAGCTAATCTCGCCTACTCTTATCCCTGATCTCGACGAACTCGCTGCTATCCGCGTTGACACACCACGATACTGGCCGTTCCATTTCGATACAGCGAACGTTCCCCGCCATAAAGAAAGCCTGCTCCGAAGTCAGACGCTTTATGTGAAGCGCCGAACAGCGTTCCTCAGCTATACAGAAGATCCTCGCGGAAGCCGCAGCTTATTCGTACGGTCTCGCTCTTCGACTGGCGAAGCAGCGACTTTTGACTTCCCACAGCTTACCCAAACCATGGTTCACCCCGCTGGCGATCTTTCGAAGTTCATCACGTTGTTTTCAAACGACACACTTTTTCTGGTGTTTGCGGATCATATGGCGGGGACACGGGAGAGACCGATGCTTGAGCGACTGTTGCACGCGTACAGTCACGCCAACCTACTGGATAGTATCCTTCAAGGCAAACCGCAGACGTTGTTCCGCTATCGGATGATGTCGCCAACATCGAGATACTTCCACTTGCACCTGCAGGATTTGCGATTTGCACGATCATCGATGAACACGCTCGAACGCGCACGCACTTCCGACCTCGCAAGTATTCTCTCTCGCATGGCCTTTTCCCTCGCTTCCTCAACTCGCTTCCTCCTCACGCTCATTATTTTTTGTGCGTCGCTCGCCATCGCATTGGATGATTCTACTGGATGGCGGGTGTCAACCTCTTGGTGTGGAACGACCACATTGTGAAGATCTACATGGACCAGAGAAGTTGGCAATCCTGGCACACTTGAACCAGTGAGTGGTGCCATCGAGACTTCTCTGATTCAGTGCTAGCAAGATTTCTGGAAACGAAAACGGGTCTCGTTCCACGATGCACACCATGAAGCTTGCCGAGGGATCCAGAATGGTGTCATGGCCGGATGAGTGGTGGATAAGGTATCGCGTTGTTCTTTGTCTTTGTTTGCGCATATGTATCTGTATCCATTGCAATGCATGTATCCAACACAGAGTGAATGCATGCCGGCCCTTCCCAGCAGAGAGCATGTTGTCGTAACATGCTAAATGCAGGCTTCTCGGTGTAACTGAGTTAAGGACATTTAATACTCTGTCTCTGTCAATACTGCATCTTTCTCTATTTCTCTCTAGTATCTTTCACCTATAGTGGAGAATATATATATATATCATGCTCAGACACTGCGGGCTGTACCACCTTCTAAATAAGGCAAATATGCAGTTTGTAAAGTTACCATATATGGACATTCTCGAAATGGGAATTCCATATATGTATATATTGCAATTCATAATCTATCAATGTTCCCAGGTGGATTATTTTGAATGTTCCAGCCCGGAACATGTCAAGATTATTGAAAGATTATGCAAAATAATCCGGGCCAGATCATGTCATGGATCATTGATAGATTATTGATAGATTATTTTGAATAATCTTACCATAATCCGGGCCGGATTATGGGCACATGCCCGTAGTGCATGCTGCGCTCGTACATGGACTGGTGCGCACTGGAGGAGGATGATAGGAAGGGAGTCCGTTGGGGCGATGTGGACGGGGGTTCTTTGGCCACTTTTACGGCGGTGGATTTATGCAGTACGTCCTTATCTTCCGTTGAGTATCACTAATTGACAATCCAGGGAGTACAAAGGTTTCTGTTTTACTAGACCTGCGCAATGGCATCTGCGCCTCGCTCGTCGCAAGAGGCTTCATTCCCTGCTCGCCAACGTCACCTTCCGTCGTTATCTCAATTGAGGCTTTGGAGCACTATCGAGTCGCCCACGCACGCTGCCCACGTTTTGTCATCCAAGCCTTTGTCAAGACACTCTGCGACATTCACAAGGTTCCCTACCGCCAATACCTTCGAGCACAGTTCTCCATTGCCTACGACCTTTACCTTGAGCTGCGCCGTCAAGCGGAGAAGTGCGTACTGAGTCTGCTCGGCCGCGACAGTCTCAGCTGGCATATTAAGCACAACTGCCCTGCGTGTGGATACAAACTTGAGGGCGAGCAGAAGCTCCTCTACGACCGCCTGGTGACAATCGACAGCAACAACTCTTTGAAGCGCGTGAATGGTAATCTTCTGGGCAGCCAGCGCGCCGATAACCGCGATGGTGGGGAGACGTATTTCCTCTCCCGGGAGATGGTTGATGCGTGGGCTCGCAATCGACTGGCCGAGGTCGTCCCAGAGGTGGTGAAGCAAAGTCCCTGCGAGGACCGCTGGGCCAATATGTCGGAGGCCATCACATCCAAGATGTGGGCGGTCTTTGACCAGACCGGCATATTCATGTGCCTTTGTCGACATGGCTTCGCCATTCTCATTGTGGAGTTGATCAGGAGTGGTGAACTGTAAGTTCCTTCTGTGTTTATGACATCCACTGATATATTCCAGGTCCAAGTACCCACTCGCTGTCATCGAGGCGCTTCTCGACCACTTCGGTCCCAATACTGCACTGGGGTACGACGTCGGCTGCAAGATCGAGACCACCATTGCGCAGAGTGAGCTTGGTGAAAAAGCGCAACGTCTGGGCTTACGCTGCCTCGTCGGGTCCTTTCATGGTCATGCTCACAATCGCCGCTGCCAGCTCGAGCACCTCGCCACTTATTTGAAGGGAATGGGTCTGGAGGACTTCGAGGGATGCGAGCGGTGTTTTTCCCACTCCAATGGGCTCTCAAACTCATGTCGATATGCAACGCCATTCCACTGGAAGCAAGAGATCACGTCCTACTTCAAACAGACGGACAGTGCGGACACCTATGCAAACCTGAGTACGTCTCCCTCCAAATCTATTACGCATCTCACCTACACTCTATAGGCGTCTTTCTGTGCAATAACTACAAGCAGGCTCTCAACCTATTGGAGGGGGAGGCTGACCTCAAAGAGGCGATGGCGCTCAATGGCATCGCGAGCACTGAGGAGTTCGAAACAGCGCTCATGCAAGAGGGTGTCTTTCTACGACGGTTGCAAGCAGGGGCGAAGTCAAAGGAGGAAACAGGCGCAATGGAGTATCTGCGAAAGCTTCAAACGCTTCTTGATAACCGGTATGTCCTCTTCTTATCCCAAACTCCAGCGTTGACGAGTCATATAGAAGCAAACTTCAAGAGCTCAATCGGCAGAAGACAGCTTCGCATGCTCCCGACGCTGCTTATAGTCCAGGGTTAGCCAAGATCAACATCAAGATTCGGCATGCTCGAGAGAGAGTGAATCGAGACCTGGAGCTGGTTCAAGCGATGGAGTCCGAATTGGAGATCGAGACTCGTTGGACGCCATCGTCTCCGGAGTGGTCCGCAGCAGAAGGGCAGGTGCGAATGCATGCATATCGCAGGGCCATCGATGGGCTTGCGCTTCTCGTCGTCCAGCGGCTGTTGGAGCTGACGAAGATCAATCAGTCAGGGACAGGTATGTGCTCTCCTCACAATGTATTGGAGGCGCTAAGCTGGCAATAGGTTATAAGCACCGGAAACATATTGCAAAGTCCCTGCAAACCCGCTCGACCGCGGTCAAAAATGCTATTGAGCGCTACAACAAGGCTGCAGAGGTGATGACTCCCCTCGCATGCACCTCTCTTAGGACGTGGTTGTCGAATACGCATTCCTCTCCAATTCGACCTTCTCCGCGATGACACCAACTCCCTTGCGAACGAGAAGTGGGCAGCCCCAACATTTCGCCTGCTTATGGATCGCTACTTCAAGCTACAGTGGGCACGAGAGGAGATCCAACGGCTCAACATCGAAATTCGACGGCTTATCACATGGATCAGGGACGAGAATCAACGACTCCGACGACTGGAAGCAGAGCTACGTGAGGCTGGGGATATACCACTTGCAGTGCAAGTAGAGATCTATCGTCAGCGGCGCAGTATCTTTGACGGCGTACATCTCCAGCGATTTCGAGAACTAGCAAGAAAACACGGTGCTGCATTCACGGGAACGCTTCAGCCTGGTGTTGTTCTCAATGCACAGACGGAGGGATCAGGAATGGAGGTGGACAGTCTAGATGAGGTGGATTTGGAAGGGGGAGTTACTGACCAGGAGGTTGCGGAGATCGAGGAGCAGGAGGACTTCGAGGCTGCTGGTAGCCTGGCATACCAGATCTCCATGTTGGGACTTGATCACAGAGAACGCGGTGACCTTGCCAATCATATGGATGAGTAGGTAGTCGAAAGAAATGTTCATAATTATCCGCTCCATATGCACACATCGATAATATACAGTGAAAACATCTCATAATTATTGGCTCCCTATGGCGCCACCGATAAGACACCGTGAAACATCTCATAATTATTGGCTCCCTATGCGGCCACCGACAAGACACCGTGAAACATCTCATAATTATTGGCTCCCTATGCACTACCGATAACACCACGGTAGTGTTCACTTGGGGTACTCCAGACGGTAGGTATGCTCACTTTTATTCACTTCCGTATTCAATAATTATTCGCTCCATGGCATGTAACACGAGAACCGTGGCTTATCGGTGCTAACCCGCCGGGTTAACACCGATAGTATACGGTATATAGTGGGCTACACAGGTGACACCGAATAAGACCTGGCAGTCTCGGAATAACAGTTTGATAATCGGACTTGTGATAAGATGGCGGAGAAGCACGGGCCGGGACCTATCGGACCAATGAAACCCGAATCGGAGCCGAGAGCGACAAGCCGTTGGATGCTGAAGCTTACAAGACCCGAGAGCCGACAGAGTAAGCCCTCATGACCTTATCCGGGAAACTCGCATGGGCCATAACATCGGAACTACTGGGCCGTTTGGGAAAAACCACATATGCACGGAGGGCTACGAACGAGGGCTATCCACCAGGACCTAGGGCAAAACCGATATATGGACTGTTGGGGGGCATCAAACCGATTAACGACCAATCACAATTCGGATCAGGGATCTGCGTACAATTATGACTCGAGGGCTTGGTATCGGCGATCCATCATGATATTTTACTACACGGATATGACACAGACAAGGGTATATAAGTAGGGATTTGGGACACTGTAGCCATGGAATCGCCCACCTATTGAGGCCGCGATCTGGGGTTTAGCTAAGCTACAAGACTGCAAAGGCTATAACTTTTAAATCGGATTTGAACTGTGTGAACTGAGCCCAGAGTTATTCGGACATCAAGATATCAGAGTGTTTGACAAGAATTAGTGATTAGTGATTAGCGAACAAGGATTGAACAGAATAAGGAAGACAGAAGACCGAAGACTAGGAAGATTACCGATTAAGAACTAGGACATCATATTTGGCCGCCCCATCAAGGCTCGTCGATAGTACGTCTTACGTGCGCGTTACAAACTCTCGAATTACCTACCCTGCACCCCCACCAAAGGCCCTGTACCCAGGGTTCTGAACTCGCTAGTGTCTATTAGCTATGTGATTGGATTTGTGTTATTCGGTTCCACTCCCTTTCACCGACTTACAATGAGTTTGACTATTCCAAGTCTTATTCAGAGTATAGAGGTTTGGGTTTAGTGTTATTCGGTCACAGGTTTAGTTTTGTAGTTAGTTCGCCAAGCACACACATCATCTGGAGCCCACCGCGAGGGGTGGTAAATCGAGAACGATTTAGAAAGGCTTAACACCCCTTTTGCGCAAAACAGAGGAAGAAAGAAGAGGCACTATTCGAACTGCGAAAGTTCAAATATTGCACCAAAGAAAAGTTTCCAACAGCTACTACGCGGAGAAGAAGAACTCCGAACTTTCCATACAAGCGAACCAATCACGTCTTCCTCGGGAAAAGCTAGACTTAGCGCCAACTCTCAGAGAGCGGAAAGAAATTCGGTTCCACCGTTAGGAAACACTCGTGTTCCAAAAGCTCCGATTAAGAAGACTGTTAAGAAGAAACAACCTGCCCAGAACAAAGCAGGACCGTCCAGATTAAGGACACCCACACCAGAATTACAAGAACCACCACCGCAACAACAACCACAAGACCGATCAGAGATGGGAGACAACGGAAATGAGAATAGGCCTCAGGCAGCGATGAGGTTCAAGATACCAGAGACTTGGGAGTCGGGGAGACCCCAGTTCGATGGAAAAGCCTACAAGCAGCTGGACCGATTCATTGAAGAAGTAGCAAGAGTTATTCAGCAAGGCGGAATAACAGGGGAACAAACGAAGAAGGAGAAGTACATCTCATACCTCGACGACAAGAACATCAGGGAAGGATGGCAGATGCTGGCTGAATTCGCGGACACCTTCACCTGTGCAGAATGGATCAAGGCAGTAAAAGAGCTATACCCCGAATTAGAGGAATATGAGAAGGGATCGCTAGTCAGACTTCGCGAAATCTGTGAGGAAGCTCAAGGGTGTACTCGGGCAGATCTAGGAAAGATTAAGCGGTTCAAAATATTCTTCGAAGCGGAGGCAGCAAAATTACTGAAACCCCTGGCACAAGTTACAAATGTTAACTTAGTGGGGACTATTCTGAAGACCTTCGACCAGCAGTTCGCAAAACAGATTGAAGACGCAATGAACTTACCCGGAGTAGCTCAAATAATCCAACCAGATGGTGTTCCAGTGCCCGCAGCTGCAGGGGTGGGAGAAGCGATTAAGAGAAGGGGTGACAAGATGTCCTACCTGGAAGTCCTGAAAGTAGCAGTTTATCTGGCGGACAATTGGACTGGAAGAGAAGCCTTATTCAAGATCAGTAGAGGAAGACTTGACGAGAAATCTCTTGTAGAACCCCTTGCACCGAATAAGGGCTCTTTTGGGATCCCGTTCACAGTAAAGCGTGAATTCACGGACCAACTGGAAGGATTCGCATTGGAAATCGCCGCGATGAAGGACACTTTTGTTGTAAGGGACAAGCAAATGCAAGACACTATGAAGAAGATTGAAGCTGTAGCTGAACAAGCTCGGGTTCTTAATCAGGGAGTTGCAAAGCCTCCTCCGAATAGCGGTCAGAATGTCAGCACCAGCGGTCTTCCGGGTAGCTGAGTGGGTTGTCGAACAAGAGAACCCGCGAGAGCGGATTGTAACAGGCGACAGACGAGCACAACGGGTAAAGCGAGTACAAAGACTCTGGGGGAATAGACGATAATAACCTACAGTACAGGAGTGTACCTACGGTATATAAGGCAGTCAGGCAACAGAAAGGGTTCTGATCGTACAGTAAGGGTTAATACGATCAGGGCTTGAAAGTCAATCGGTTTCCAACGATCGGGTTGTAACGTCTCAGCTTGGACAGCCAGGGGAGAAGAAGGGTCGATAGGGACTGTGTCATGACATCACCCCCCCCCATTCGAGGCGAGGTCCTCAACGCCTGTATGCTCGATGACGTATCGGCGGGTTCTGCGATCTTGCTGTCGGGTTCCTAGATTTCTTTGGTTCTCCGTCTGGTCCCATTATTCTCCAGCCTCTCGGTGTGAGGATCTCTTTTGGACTTCCCGGGTGTGCTGCATAAAAATTTTCGAGCGCTTCTTCTGCTCCGTCTAGCGCCTCTTGAGGTTCCCAAGTCCATTCTTCCCGTGGGTACCCCTTCCACTTGATGTAGTATCGCAGGGTTCGGCCACCTCCAGCCCTTCTGATTTGTAAAATCTCGTCGACTTCGTAGTGTGCTTCACCGTCGACGATTTCTACCGGAGGTGGTTTGTATTGCTTTTGGTGGTCCGCATAGGGAGGAACCCATCGCCGCAACAGGGAAGTGTGAAAAACCGGGTGAATCTTCCAAGTTTCCGGCAGTTCCAGTTTGTAAGACAGTTTCCCCCACTTTCGCTAGAACCCGAAATGGTCCAAATCGCTGATCGTCGAACTTTTTCGTTGGCCGCATCGTCGACAGATGCTCCCCGGATAGTAGGACTTGTTCGCCCTCCACATACCCGGGATTGGGTTGATGCTTCCGATCGTAGTATTTTTTCATCAGCTCCTGTGCCTTGAGCATAGCCGCTGCCGCGTCTTCTCGTACCCGATCCATCCTCGACACAAAGCCCTCAGCCGCCTCTGTAGGGACCTCCATCCTTGGTTCTATCGACTTCCGCGGGTGGAAGCCAAGTGTCAGAAAGAATGGCGAATATCCCGTCATCGCGTTAACTTTGTCGTTGTGAGCGAATTCTGCCATGCTCAGCCAATCCGCCCAATCGTCTTGCTGGAAATTCGCGAAAATCCTCAGGTATTGTTCCACGTCCTGGTTCACCCGCTCCGTTTGTCCGTCTGTCTGGGGGTGATACGCCGTCGATGCGTTGGATCGAATTCCTAGAAGCCGGTTTAGATCCCGCATAAAGTTACCAACGAATTGTTGTCCTCGGTCACTTGTTGCATCCTCCGGGCACTACGGGCATGTGCCCATAATCCGGCCCGGATTATGGTGAGATCATTCAAAATAATCTATCAATAATCTATCAATAATCTTTGACATGATCCGGCCCGGATTATTTTGCATGATCTTTCAATAATCTTCTCATGTTCCGGGCCGGAACATTCAAAATAATCCACCCCGGAACATTGATAGATTATGAATTGCAATATATACATATATGGAATTCCCATTTTGAGAATGTCCATATAGGAGGAACTTTAGAGACTGCATATTTGCCTTATTTAGAAGGTGGTACAGCTCGTAGTGTCTGAGTATGATATATGCTCTCCACCTGTGCTTCACAAAATACTACCACCTCTGCTTCACAAATGCTATAGGTGAAAGATACACAGAGAAATAGAGAAAGATGCAGTATTGACAGAGATAGGGTATAGATACTTTCAATGTCTCAACTCAATCCCTTACCTTGGTCACACCAAGCCCATTCATGCACAATGCATCTGAGCACGGATACATCAATGAGGGGTCAAATTCAACTGTAGATACAGTACTATAGTTGGAAAAGGTATACCGCCACTGTGTATTTGGAAGGTGCCAGTAGTGTCTGAGTATCATAAAGATGGTGAGGTAGCGCAGGAAATGTTTGACGACAAGGTTGATGATGTGAGGGAAGCATCTGGGTAATATTAGAATTACAAACACATCAAGTTTAGATACAGACCGAACACGGTTCCCGATAGAGCCGAAGTTCATGCCGAGTTTTTCGAGCTCTGTTGCTTCCTGCATTGTTGTGTCGTTGTTAGAGGCGTTGTCAAGTGTGACGGTGGAGATCTTGCCAAGGCAGCCAACGCACTCGATAATCTCATGCAGCCCAGCGGCAATGTCAGTGCCATTCAAATTGTGCTGGCCGTGCATCACGTGAAACCCGATCGTAAGATGAGACCCCCAGTCTCTAGATGGCGTGCTAGCCAGTAAGCGGTCACTGCTAGCCAGTGAGCGGTCACTGCCATGTACGACTCGAGGTTTTCGCGCGACCAAATGTCGGAGGTGAAGGCGAGGCGACCTAGGGCTTTCTATGAATACTCGATAATGATAATGGAAGACGTAACGCAGTATTACCTTCAATTCCTCGACAAGACCATTATATTCCTTCTTGAACTCGTCCTCAAGCAACTGATAAGCCAAGGGCGAAGGCTTCCATGATCTCCTTCGACGGAGCGAGAAGATGGATCATCTTGTAGGTCGAGTCGACGGTCAGCCATCTCCCCGCGGGCTGGAACTGGTCCCGGTAGTTTTTAGCCTCGTCGCTGGTGTGAAGCTCCCGAATGGCGTGGACAGGGACTGAACAGTGTCAGCATACTTTCAAGTTAAGTAGCGAGCACATACTGTACTTCTTGACCTTTGATTCCTATACCAACTGCGCGCGCTCAGGGTCGAGTCAGAAGAGCAGCTTGCGGTGCTTCTTGGACGATATCTTGGTGAGGAGGACACCATCTTGTAGAAACTGCGGCACGGTCTCATCGATGCCGGAGGACGAGCTGTTCGGCGTCCCTTCAACGCTTCCAGGGGATTTCGACCGTGAAAAATGTTGCGAATGAAAGCGCCGGACCTCCTACGCGGGCTGGGGGAGCAGGTTGGCTGCTTTCGGAGCATGGAAACAGGGTCGATGGGAGCATTGACTTGCTCGAGATGGGGTTTGAGAGTGGGAATCTGACAGCATGGCATAAACGTCGATTGCTGCGAGCGCGGCTGTGTCTCTGCAGTACCCGCCATTTTTGTTCGTCAGCTCAGGAATACTGGCCGATCGATCCTCCTGTATGTGCTCGTGCAGGAAACAACATCTCGTGCAAGCGATAAAGCGTCTCCTTGACATCCTGCTTCATCGTCAGCTCGAGAGACCGAGAGTCAAAACAATAACATGCCTTGACTTGAAAGTTGACCTGCCTGTTGGTCAAAGTGAAGATACGCGCGCAAAAAAAAAAAAGTATCCCATTGGCCACCCCCATTATAGTCCGTTGTGGTAGTTGAGGCCCTTGGCAATGGACGCGTCTGAAGAATCGTTGGAATTGTCGTAGTTGGGTCTGTACTGCTGGTGCAAGGGGCCTAGCGTCTTCATTCCAAGCAGTCCACGCAACACCTTGTCCGCGATCTTGAGCGCCCTCATAGCGTGATGGACATCGAACAACTCGGGTGCGACAGTCATCGCGACCGGTAAGTTGCACCGCAACTGATAATCCAACCAATCTCGTCCAGCGCCAGACCCATAGACGTCCTTGTAGATGCCGCGGCGATTGACCGGTTTCGAGTCGACGTTGTAGTTCGAATCCTGCGAGAGTTCCACTGGGACATAATAGCACTTTTCAAATGATGCCTGGATCAAACGCCGACCATTCCTTGTAGGTGACCAGACGTTCTTGGCCTTCAATCGTCGCCTTGACTCGGACGCCTTTGAATGGGAACTTGCCCGAGCCGGACAATTGCTCAAGCCAGGTGCTCTTCAAAAGACTAGTACTCTCGACCGGGGCGCCATCTCGGGGGAGTTCCAGGCACGCCCATGGTACTGGCCTTGATCTACAAACTTGCGTTAGCATGCAAGATCCAGCTGGAGCGTCAAAACTCACAGACTCGCCCATCTTGTCCATTGATGTCCCCCAGTTATCCTTGTTGCCACCGAAAATCAACCCAGTCGTCCAATCGACATATAAAGCCATTGTCCTTCATCTGCATGTCCAGATTGGGGCCGGCGTTGTATTCGCGACAGTGGATTCCATCAGCGTGACGTTGAAGAATCTCCTGGATAATCTCGACGACCGTCGTCGAGTAAGCGTATGCTGCGGGATCGTTCCAAGGAACCCATGTAACGTCCTTGGGGAAACGGCGCTTGACTGGTTCAGAGAGAATCACGAGTCCGTCCGGCGCATAGTTGACATAGTCCTGAATGTTTTGTAGCATCCACCACGGCCAGTCGCGCGAGTTGTATCTACGGTCAATCAGCAAACAATCCCAAAGAATTCAACGCCAACGGACCTTGGATTGCGAACGGAATCGAGTAAATTGGGAATCAAACCGTGCTTCAATGTCGACGTAAACGCCAAAATGTGTCTTTTTGCGCCAACAAAATTCCCCGTCGTCAAGAACAACCCACGCAAGGAGATGAAGCCGTCTCTGCCCCAGCGGCGTGCCCACCCAGCAGTGAAATGGGGGAGCCCAGCTGCCAGAGACGGTGTGGACGCACTGGGATCAAGCGATGCCGATTGCACGAGACCGTGCATCTGCACAGAACACATGGCAAGGTCTTGCGTAAAGGAATGGCCAGAGGAGACGAACGATGAGGACTGTTCAATGAGGGGGGTGCGCAGCCTTGTACGCCTCGCAAAGTATTTAGGCCGCAGATGGGGCGGTACATTGGCTTGAACGCGGTCAAATCGCTCCTTGAACCATTCTGCGGCCTTGGCCAGGCGCGGGAGAGTCGCAGATTGCTTGAACAGACGCTGGTGAACATAGTCGAGTGCCCAGCTTCCCTCGCGCAAATGTCCCCAAAGCGCATGACCCAGATCGTTGGGGCGCATGATACAATGCAGGGGGTGCATCCAGCCTTCCAACCCGCAATAGGCCATCTTGCCCAGTCCCAAGACGTTGTAAACGCCAAACTCGCTGCTAGTCGCATCTCGTTCCTCTCCGTCAGCTCGAAGGTCGACACGGTCCAAGTCAGCGAATGCCTCTTTAGCGCCAGATGTGCAAAAGACGTCGAGGGAGGCATCATGGTCTCGCATTTGCGTAGCGAACACTGCCGAACAGCATTATAATGCCGGGAAGGGAAGACTTCCGGGACGACAATCTCCGAATATGGGCCTTCTCCATCGAGCCCTTGGGGGACGACGACCGTTGCCATGTCGACTAGCTTCGCGTCCATTCCGCGGAGAGTTTTCGAGTCTTCAGGTGCATTGTACGACGAAAACTCGAGAGTCGATCCGAGGATGAATTTGGTAGAAGTACGCCGGAGCTTGAGGGGGTTGACTACTAAAAGCGCGTTACAGCTTTCCGGCGACGTTGGAGAACACGTACTGGATCTGCGGTCTTTGGACCCTTTGGTGAAAGCACAATGTGCAACGAGGAGGTAACCTTTTTGGGTTTCAGGTTGGACACGGTGGACCACGATATACTGCGGGGAAAGAGTGAGCAGAGGAAAGACTGATCCTGGCAATATACTCACATCGTTTTCTTGATGAACGTGACCTTCTGTGAATCCTCCTCGAACCATTTCCATGTGCAAACCATTCAACGTGTGCTTCATACGCGCGATGCCACTGTTTTGTCGAAGGCCAGTCAGCTCATATTGTCTCTTTTCGCCGACAAGATTGAGGAGTTTCGGATACAGATCGTCAAAGCCTTTGACGGAGCCAATGGCGGATCCGGAGTAGCTGAACGTGACCAAAGCGCCAGTCGATAGCGCCAGCGAAACGTTTGTCGAGATACGACTCGTTGTCGTGGGTCAAGTCGTAAAGAAGCGCGTGCCGTTGAGAAGGGTAACAGTGCATGAGCGGACTGGACCCTTGCCAGTGGGAGAGGGGATTTCTTCCGTTCGGGTCAAGGCCGCATCCATGGATCCTGCAACCCAATCAGTAATATTCGAGATAATGGTGAAGATGGATCATACTGATGGGCTTGCCCACTCCATGGCGGTAGATGAGACGCGACAACTCCTTGGGGTCCCAAGCGTTTCCGCTCTCTCTAATCAAGCTGTTGATCCCAAGTCGCTTGACAAATACTGTATCCATCTCTTCGTTGCCCGTGAACAGCTCGGCGCAGACATATAGATTGGGGTTGACCACCCGCGCTGCGTCAAGCATATAGCAACACCGACATGGAGAGGAGTCGAGTGACAATTGTCGATGCGGAAGCCATCGAAAGTTGCCGCGAGAGACTCCACGTAAGCCGTCATGTGCGACCACGGATTGTCGCTCGGTCCGGATCCGTAACGCAACTTGACGCAGTCGCCCCAGACAATTACCTCGCGCCGCATGTAGCTTTTGGAGGGAAGTTCAGCGAAATTCTTGAGCGGGTCGGCGTTCCAAATCCATCCGTTATTTGCGAGCGAGTAGACGAGAGGATCTGCATTGACGGCCGAGGAGGTGAGGCGCGTGAAATAAGGTTTAACGAGAGGAGACCTGTTGCGAAATGTGAGATACTCTACGTATGGTTCAAAGGCACTCACGACTTGGAGATTGAACCCAGCTTGGGACCGTGCTCATCAAGTCGAGTGTATTTCATACGGTTCTTGATGTTGTCAACCGCAGCCCGAACGTCCTCGTTGCACTCTTCGTAGAGAGGAACGTTGACGACGTCAATGACTCTTGCCCAAGCATCGACCAGAGAGGAGATTTCAGAGACCTCGACAAACGCCGCTTTGACCAGTCCGGCAGCGACACCAGGGTCGACGCTAACACCAAAGCGAGACGCATATTTGCCGAGTCCGTGAATCTTGCCGGATGCGCGCAAAATCTCGGCGATTTCGATGACCGTCCTGTGTGCTACAACGGGGCCGTCCCATGCGATGATTTTGTTGGAGGAGAGCAGCCTTTACAGAGTCCTTCTCGCGCGCGACATCGAGAACGTAGTACTGCCACAGGTTGAGGTTGTTCACCACTCCCTGAACGGCGCCGACGAGGAGGTCGAGATCGTCTGTAGAGGTGACGACGGTGGGAAGGTTTTTCGAGGCCAGGTCTCCGGACAGGTTAATGATAGCAGAATCGAGTTCATGCGCAGGCGTAAGATGTGGCGAGTTGGCGGGGCTGAAACCTGGGACCAGATCAGAAAATGCGCGAGACAACGAAAAAAAAAACGAACCTGCTTCGGGGTGTTTAACCAACCAAGAGCTGTCGTCCGCAGTGTGGTTGAGAACGACATCAGTGAGGCTGAGCAGACCACCTTGTTCTCTTGCGACCTTGAGAATCGCCTCGACTTGAGCTTTTCCGTCTTCTTTGCAGCCATCTCCAAACATCGCGGGATCGTATTTGAGCTGGTCTCTGATCGAGTAAGGGCTGTCGCTATGACCGCGTTCTTGAAGAGGCGGATAGTGGAGCATGGTATACCCTCTGTCCTTTGCTTCGTCGAAGAACTTGGGCGATTCGGAGACGGGACCCATCCACTTGGAGACGACGGTGAGGATGGAAAGACCATCCATGGGAAGATTGACAAGGTCTGCACCGATGGTGGTGACGGAGGTCGGCTTGCCGTCGTTCAAGATAGGGCTGCGCGATTTGATTCGGAGGATGGGATCGATGTTGAAGTAGCCCTCGCAGCCTTTAATGCGCTCGCCAGGGGTGTCTCCGTCGTGTTCGACCCAGAATACGAAGGCGCCTGCATGGGAGATGGGAAGGTCGACTAGGATAGGTTTGGAAAAGTCCGTAGGAAGCCTGGCGAGGAGGAATATCAGGATATATGCGCGTCAAAACACGAGTAAGAACACGTACTTTCGCTCGGTGAATTTGTTGCGACCAAACTTGCCGCCGTCGAGAGGAAAGTTGGTCTTGAAGACGCCGTTCTTGGAGGCGGGAGTGCCGGCATCGATGGAGACGCGTAGGATATACGGGCTGTATGCGGGCGGGAGTCGGGTATCTGGCGAGATGGAGTTGGCCTAAGCGAGACCGCGAGGACACGGCACATACCGAGTGATCCTTGTGAGGAGCACCATCTTGGTCGAGGCGAAGTTCATAGACCTGGATGGGCGATGTTGGACTGGAAGAACTCGATGCCCTCGTCGGCGGGGGTCTTTGGGGGGCTCAATGGGCGAGGACTTGGAGGAGGACGACTTGGACTGGGCTTGGGGATGGCCACAGCGGGCTTCTTCAAGGGTGTCTGGCGAATATGGGAGTCCATAGGGGCCACAAATCTCGACCGCGGTGAGTACACAGAATGCGCAAGGAATGGTGACTCACCTGCTTTCAAGACCGCTTCGGCAGCGTCGGAGGTTCGAGGATGGACCAGAGAGAGAGCGGGCAAGGGTGCCGTTAAGAGGCAGAGCCCCAGCAGCCATGGGGAATGCTCGTGTATGGCGGGTGACGACGAGCGCACCGCCGAGGACACGGGCGGGTTAGTCCTTTTTTGTGAGGCTCAAACTCCCGTCATCGATTATTGACGATTTCCGAGGGCCCAGGCCAACGAGTTGAGGGAGGAGCAAGCAGGAATGGGGGGCATCGAGAGAGCTCAAGGTCACGAATTGTGACACGGATCATATTCCCGGGCCAGTCGTATTCTTTACTTCCAGCTGCACAGCGACTTCTATGAGTCGTCGCTTCTGAGTCTACTGGCGAACGAATCGGCTCTTTTCATTGCCCAAGTGCGTGACGCTGATAGCATGCACATCCGTTCAATACCGTCTGGGCTGGATGTCCCATTGTCGTTTGGCGGCTTGGCCATACCTCTGCGTCTTGTCCTGACAGTACACAGTGCCATGGACGCTCTACCACAACGCCCGTCCCCGCCGTTCTCTCGCCCCATCCGCTTCCGAACCCCATATCAGCTCCATTCAAGCGCGTACCGAACCCCGTTGCCTCGAAATCTTCCTTCTTCTCGTCTGCCTCGTCACGCCCACCCGTCGGCATGAAATCGCGAGTCGTATAAGGACTCGACAACAGAAAGCCCGGAGGTAATGGTCGATACTAAGGGGTTGATGGTGGAGGTCGTGGCTTTGAAAAGCATGAGGTCAAGAATTGTTCGCAAGAGCTCCGCAAACGGAGAATTCTAAAACATGTCAGGAGAGCGACCAAACGATATATAAGCACACATACCGTAGCGGAATCATCCAATACCGGAGGTGTGTTCCAGGATGTTTCCGTACAAGGCCATGAGCTGTCTCCCAATATCATACCGCTCCGCCGTTTGAGCAATCCCAAATGCTCGGCCCAAAGTTCGGTATGAACAAACCGAATACCGCGCATTAGCACCTCCTCTTTGAGCTGCTGGAGCTTCGGATTATCCGGAAGTACCGACGAAAAGGCCTCAATTGCCAACTGCTGGACAAGATACAACAACCCCAACGTCATGGTATATCGCCCGCTCACCCGCTCACCCGCTCAGCGGCCAACGCCACTGACACTCCGTTCTCCAAACAACGCTGCGGTTGAGCGAACATACAACCAAACCCGATGGCCGTATCGAGGCAGCACCAGACAACACGTTCATAGCGGACGTTATGAGCTGTGTGCGATATCCGGGCTGCTCGTTCCACACGGTCAACCGGTCGGTCGTACATTGGCGTCTCGGGGTAGCCGAATGGAGGAAGCACCGAGGTGGCTGCGAGCGCAGAATAGCGGCGGCCGAAACCTCACGCTCGAGCCGTTTGGGGTCGTTTGGGATAAGCTACAAGGAAAATGAAGATCAGTTTTCATTGAATCTTGTAGAAAAGTTGCTCACCTTTGCTTTCTCTCCGAAATACACGCCCAGCGCGCCGTATCGCGGTTGGAGCTCGACTAGATTGTTGATGATGGGGCCTTTGGAGTCTTCCGAGACGGGCTGACCGAAAAACAAGGTCAGTTTCTCCGTGTCTTTCCTTTCTTTGGTATCATCACTCACTGAGAGGGTTTTCGCAAGACCAGCGTCGCAGGAGCGCAGAGTGGCGGCGGGAGGCGATGTAAGGGCACCCTAACGACCGAGACGTCGCGCTAGAGTCTTTTGGGGTCGTTTGAGGCAAACCAAGGGTAAACGAGGAGTTTTTCATTCTATCATCCATAATCACTCACCATGCAGACACCATGCAGACGGACAATACGGAGGTTTAAGGCTTCGAAGGCTTCGTGAGGTAGACGTTGCGTCGCCTGACTCTTCTGGTACGATTCTGTTGAACAACGAGGTCAGTTTTTGTTTGTAAATCAAAGTAAACAACTCACCAGCGTGCAAAAGTGAGGGAAATGATTTCTTCATTCCTCGAGCTCAGGAGAAGACGAAGAAGAAACTCACCTCAATATTCTTCAGAACCCGCTGGTTGCTCCGATCGCCAAACGCCCCATTCATTGTGAAATTGTGAAAGTTGTGCGTCGTGAGATAGCAGGGAGGTGAGTGGTATATTCAGAAGAAGAAGTTGTTCGAGTCGTTCGGAGGCAAGCGTGACGTTATTTTTTTGCATCTACAAAAAAATAACGTCACGCTTACCCTACTTTGGTGCCTGTCCAATGCCTGTCCAGCTCGATTGAAACAACACAAACCCGCGCTCAAGCTCTGGCTCGCAATAGTAGACGGGCCACGGCACACGAGAGCGGGTAGACTGGCTCTGACTGGGGATGTAGGAAACCGGCAACGACCACCGCTTCCGCCTCTCAGACGACGTGCCGTTGCGGATACACGTACCGCCCCCCGGCCCATTCAGCGAGCCGTAGCACTAATATAAATGATAAGAAATCTGGCCATGCCCATAGAAAGTGATGGCTTGTCTCCTGGGCTCTCCAGGGCCCTGGGCAGCCCACAGCATTTCCTCCCCCCCTTCCTTCCAGCCCCGGCAGCCCCGGCAGTCAGCCTATCGTGATCGCTCGTGGCTCCGGCTCGGGTGCAGCTTTGTTCTTGTTTGTTTTGAAGGCCCATGGACTGATCAGTCACTCTCTTCCGCTCCGTCCATACCCGCCCTGCCCGTCCATACCCGCCCTGCCCTTTCGCTTGCCCTTGTGTCCGTCCGGCTTTGCTTACGCCCGCTACATATACCTGTGCGTACCCATACTCTCCTACGACTCCCAGCTCAAATCCCTCAGCTCCTCGACGCCCACGCACCAATGCCACGTCACCGGCAGCACTACAATCCACCCACGGCCTCCCCAGCCCTTGTCTCTTCTCTCGTCTCTCGTCTTCACATATTATCCACCATAATCATCATCCTTCACCAACTTATTCCGAGTCATTCGTCACAAAATACATTCGTTGCTCCTCTCGTATCATACCTTCCACTACTCTCTATATGTCCGCCCTACCTCTTAGCTTAGATACATCCCTCGCTGTATACATCCCTCAGCAATAGATGCTTCTCTCCAAACAAAAGCCAGCAAGCGCTATGTGTGCACGTCATCACCCTTCTGACAAGTCCAGTCTCACACTGAAATTCTGCCAAGTCCAGTCTCCCTTGGTCGTCGCCATTTTGAAGGGTCCTGGTATAGAAATACATATACATTACAAGCCTGCGAGTACTATGAGGTCCATATGCAAAGAATTAAGGCCTGTCCCCGACTTTACGCGACTTTGCGTCGTCCTCCCCGTCCCCTCGCTCGCCCTCCTTTGCCGCCCCTCGCGCCTTTGGCTTCTTCGGCCTCAGCCGCCGCAGCTGAGAGCGCTGAGAGCGTAGCCGTCGCATCGTCCTTCAAAGAGTGCAGCACCCATAGAACATCCTCCGCCGCCGTATTCCAGCCAACCGAATGAGTCTTTCCTTCTTCTCTCCCCCACCAACTCAGCGCTGCCACGACCAATAGCATGCCATCCTTCCCTGGCGATCCCATTGTCTCCCAGCCCCTTCCAGCTGCCGGATCCCGTCGATATCGTCCGTCGTCGCCTCGCTCGCGCCAAGCCGGCTGCATTTCCGACCACCAGGAAAGGAACATCTGGCGGAAGCCTTCGACGTCACCCTGGAAACGAATGACGTCGTGCCCCGCGTTCCATTTCCGACCATCCCGGAACCAGGTCGCAAACTGTGGGGGGCGTTCTTTCCTCGTAAGTTTGGCGCCGAGGTCATTGGCATACCCGTAGGCCTCCTCGAGCTCCGCCACGGCCTCCACCAGCTGCCGGAATAGCGGGCCCAGGTCCTGGCGGCAGGCCTCCACCAAGAATTTCTCCAGCCAACCTGCACAGTTGAGAGGCCGCGCTATCGTGAATGGCTTGTCGTCGGCTGTTGACGGCGTACCCCCATCTTCTTCCTCTGTTGTCGGCAGAGGCCCGTCCTCTTCCTCTGTCGTAGGCGGTTCGTCGCGGGAATCTCCCCCGAAGCTGGACGGGGAGTGCATGCGGGATAGAGGGGGAGGGAGGAGGTCTTCGTCTTCGGTGTCGTTGTGGCGATTGGGACCAATGGGATCTTCGTCTTGCATATCCGCCGCATCAGACGGCGGTTCCGATACAAGACGCGAGCTCGAAGACGCGAGCGTTGACTGTTGTCGTTTCTTTGACTGCAGTTCTTCCCGTTGTTGTTGTTTCTCTAAAGCCGACCGTTGCAACCGTTCCTGAACTTGATCGTGGACTCTCTGCTGACGCTTGGCAGCCTCTGCCAATAGCAACTTCTCCTTTTCCGCCTTCTGTCTCGCCTCCTCGGTATTGGCCAAAGCAACGAGCGCAGCGACCTCGCGACGATTGGTCTCAATCCCACGCACCCTCTCGATTTCCTGCGCATTCCGCCTCCTCTCTTCCGCCTCAAGCCGTTTCTTCTCCGCTGCAAGCTTCTCGTTTTCGGCCGCTTCCGCCTGCTTCTTCGCCAGTTCAGCCTTTTTCTCTGCCGACTCCTCTGCGCGACGCCGAGCGGCAGCGGCAGCTCCGGAGGTCTGGAACGCTCCGTCGACGTCCATCGAGTCGTCTGCTGGGTCATAAGCCGGCATGGGCTCGTCGTTATCGCTTTCGTCGGCATTTGACCTTGGAGCTTTGCGACGTTTAGGCTTGGGACGATGGGATTGCTGATGGGGGGTAGGTAATGGTGCCGCATCTGACTGTGAATCGGACGCCGTGCGTGGTCGCTTGCCGACAGGCTTGCTCGGAGTAGACTTCTTCGTCTTCATCGCGCCGCGCTTGGTCTGGGTCTTTGACGTCTCTACATCCGTGAAAACGTCGGACTCAGAGGTTTCGGACTGCGAGCCCGAGTCGGAACCGTCCAACGTGTACTGGGCTGCCTTGAGAATGTCCTCCGGTGTAATAACGTCAGGATCACGCTCGGTCGCTCGGGCTTTGAGTCTGTCGTCTATGCCTGGAGCCCAGTTAGCTCGATCGATCTACTCGTGTGCCATTTTCGACTTACTAAAGCATGTATTGAGATATTGTTTGAATGCTTGGGTGAAATCGCCGAGCGCGTCGGGGTGGGTTGCAGAAAAGGGTTGACTAACGGCAGCGCGATTGCGGCCAGCTAGTAATCTAGTACACACACGTCAGTTAGTCGTCGTCATTAAAGATTGAACGACTTGCGTTATGGTGCGGAAAGGGTCTTCCTCGGAACGCTCCCCGTCCAAACCACCCAGAATGCACACGGCGTGGAAGCCGGTCATCTCGTAGAGTTTGAGCAGGATAGGTAGAAGAAACTTTTCGATGTCTCGGATTGCTCTAACAAAGACACTCAGTCGAGATTCAGCAAAGGGAATACGATTTACCGTTGGCGCCAATGGGGGTCCTTCGGAAAGCCAGCTTTCTCTAGCTGCTTCCAAGCCGTCTTCCGCGTCTCACCCGACGCTTTCGCCCGTGCCGCCCACTCCTTCTTGACGTCCAGCGTGAGCTTTTCAAACTCCTCTCGCGCCACCACGCCGCGAAACCCGCCGTGATTCTTCGGCGGTGGGAGCCCTGCGGCGGAAGCCTTGGTCTTCTCTTCCTCGTAACGTCGCTTGTAGATGGGGCTGAGCAGTTCATTCTCCGTCGTCTGGAACTCCTGCCATGGGGCCAGGGTGCGAGTCGGCTTTTGCATCACCTTCATGACGGCGAACAGGCGCATGAATGGCGAGTCGAAGCTGGGCTGCGACCTCGTGTACTTGCCGCTGATCTTGCGCGCGCGGTACTTGAGCCACCGCTCAATTCGCTGGTGGCGGTTACATGACTGAAGAGACGCCTGTGATGTGTGACTGACCGCATTGAGCAGCTCGATTCTTTCCCATTTCGCCCTCTCCTCTTCTTCTGTCAAGTGTTCTTCAACGGGCGGTGCTAGCGGGTCCCAGTCTAGCAGCGCCTCGGGTTCTTCGTCATCGGCAAGGCGCCAAGAAATACGAGCGTGATACTCGTTGCAGACCTTGGCACGATAATCGCGCTCAGCCCGCCAGCTCAACGCCAGTGCATCCATGTAGGGCTCGATGTGTGGCGTGAGGAGCTCCTCGCGGAGCCCTTCGGCCCAGAACTTCAAGTTCTTCCGCTCCTTCTTCGCCATCCGACGAAATCGTTTGAGACTTTTTTTGTTGCTATCGTTGACCATGGTAAGCTGCCTTCCGGTTCAGCGTCTCGTCAGCTCATGCAAATATCGGGACGTACAGTTTTTCAATATCGGGACGTACAGTTTTTCGTGTGTCCGAGGGAGTCAGAGTGTCGAGCAAATCACGCAGGTAACAATTTCACGAATCATGTTTCTTGCCCGCTTAATGGTCCAAACAGCCGAGCTCTTGGATCTATTTCCTTTAGGTCTTTCCCTCTCGCGTGCCTTGCCTTCCCCTCAACCTAATAACTCGCGCGCGCCCCATCTCTCACTCGGCTGCTTCCCTCACTCGGCTGCTTCCCTCGCCCGGCTCTTCCCTCTCTGCTATGTCCTCTGCTGCCTCGTCCACCTCTGCTGCCTCGTCCACCTCTGCTGCCTCGTCCCCGTCTACTGCGAGCTCCACCGGACGTCGGGTCAGTCTCTACGTCTGTCACTTCCCACCGCCATTAAACAATACACAGGATATCTACTCCGTCCACTATCCCACCAGCGGAACGCGCCGTATTGCGAAGCTCACCCGGAGTGTCGCACCGCACACGATTGCCTCCAATGTGGACGCGTTCGAGGGTATCTTCGCCACCAGCTCTATCACCTGCCGCTATTGCGACAAACCGGTCGTTCAGCTCGAAGGGGTCGACGCCTGTTTCAGCATCCTCCGTCCCTGCTTCTGTGCTTTTGGCCCCGACGAAACTACCAACGATTTCAAGCACAACGAAACCGTCGCCGCCATCCTGCCGTCGGGTATCCCAACTGTGTGTGGGCCAGTGCTTATCTTCAAGCACCCCACATGCGATGATCCCAGCACTCCCGGTGGCACTCTCCCTCTCCTCGACATGAACTCATCGGAGTTGGACTTGGTGGACGAGATCCTCAGTCGGTATGCTCTTTATTCATCGTCAGAACGATCGTTAAATAACCATATAGCTGGATTCAGAGTCTTTTCGAGCCGCAGCCGCTGCCTCCCAACACGTTTGTTCTCCCTCTGCCGGTAATGACTCCGACCTTATTTCTGTTTCGTCGCTGACTTCTATCTCAGCTTTAGCACGTTTTTTTTTGTATTCATTTACCATATGCACATTCGCTTCTGCTAGCCGTGACCTCTCACACATCTTTCTTCTTGCCTCTTCTCCTCATGTCGAATCTCTCCGAGTCAAGCTCCTCCAGTGAGCTGTTGCGACGACTGGCCGCTGCGGAAGCGCGCAACCTGGAATTCGAATCGCGCATCCTGCAATTGGAATCGTCGCTTGCCGCCCTCACTGTAGATAGTCCTCGTCTGGATACTCCGCGTGTGTGATTCATTTCTTTCGCCAACGAAAGCTGAGACGCATGTAACGATCAGGCAGGCGACCACTTCGCGATACGCCTGGGCGTATCACACGACCCGGTCCAAGGCTGATCCCGTTGCCTAGTGCCTCGCCTACTGTCAGCGGCTCTTCTACGATTGATGACACGTCGGTCATTATTATCCCCGATTCTGACGACGACGAAGAAGCTCCCGGTCCACCTCATCCTCCTTCCTCACCCCCAACACCTCCACCCCCACCGTCAGCCGAACAGCCCTTGGTTCCCCCAGCAGCTCGGCGCGAGTACATCTTCTCTTCGCCGACCGTTGCTCCGACGCGTACGACAGAATGGTAACGATTGATATATCAATCTCTCGCTAATGACTGATAGCCAACACAGGTCTGAAGCTGCCCAGAACACTCAAGGTGTGCGTAATGCACAAGTTCGCGTCGTCTCCCAACAGCCTGCCCGGCGTAAGAGGACTGTCTGTTGGACTGTTTTCCGCGGGCGGACTATCGGTGTCTTCGACAGCTGGGACCTTGCACAAGCTGCTACTAGCGGCTTCCGGCTTGCAATCTATCATGGGTATAGCGACCTTACCTCGGCGCGGCGAGCCTTCGACTACGCGGAAGCACACCGTTACACGGCTACACGGCCTCAAGACCGCGGACTTCCACTCCCACTTGACCAGATTCCTACCTCAATCGTGACCGCGCATCGTGTTGACGAGGCCCGGCTCCAGCCTCGGGCGCCAGATGACCTCTGGTACATTGTCTACCAGGGCATCAATCCTGGCATTTATCCCACATAGTCAGTCCCTGCGTTCTCTCGTTCTTTTACTGATCTGGCTGAGGGATTACTTTAGCCTTGAGGCTGCCCTCAATACCAATGGCATCCGCCTTGCGGCCCATGATTCTCGAGAGACGCTGTCCGACGCCATCGCCGCCTTCGAGCAAGCTCAACTCAGCGGAGGAGTCGTCGTTCGGCGTGAACCTACCCGTGCATAGATTGCGTCCCTCGTTTACTGTCCTTTCTGTCTGCAATAAATTTTTTTTTTTTCTACGACGTCAAACAGCAGTGAGCAAAGCAAGCGAGTAAGCAAAACAATGAGGAAAAGTACAGGGTAATAAAAAAGTTGATTCAAGAACGCGAGACGCAGAGCAGAGATTGAGCGGCATCCCGGCGGCGTTGGTTGACCTGCTGCTGGGAAGTCCAGGCCTCTTGCCACGTTCGGAGAGCGTCGTCGTCTTCGATCTGCTTCTTCCGAAGCCTACGCTGGCTTTCCCGAGCCGACCACGCGTCCTCTCCGTATCGTTGAATAAAGCTGCGCGCGCGAGCTTCCCGTTTGCGTGCAGCAATCTCGCCGCCATGTCTGACAACGCCTGAGTCGTTCATTCAAGGAATAGTGAGGACCCGACACGCACCGCATTCTATACGCCCGAGAGCGCTCTCGCCCCTGACGCCGTGCTTCCTCGTCGGGTTCTTTCTCGGCGGCCGCCTCCCGCTGTCTGCTGTTGTATCAGTCCGCCGAATGGTACAAGACGGGGATCACGCACCGTGCCATCCGCTCCCGAGCTTTCGCTCGCAACTCCTCCTTGTTCTTTTCGCGGTAGCGAGCAGAGGCTGCGCGTCGAGCCAGAATCGTTGTCGCTGCTCGCGGCGTCCGAACCCTTCCCGGCAGGCTTGCAGTGGTGGTGGTGGTGGTGGCAGCCATTGGACGAAACATGTCACACTGTGTCAATGAGTCAAAATATGCGATTGTTAAAATATTCAACGACTATTCTTCGCCCAGAGTAATGCCATGGTAAAGGCGCAAGGCCCTCCTCGCCTGCCATCCAAGATGTAGCAGCAAAATTGTGTGTTCCCGCTCGGACTCGTGTTTGCCCAACGACGACAGCGAATATCTCCAGCTCTGCAGTGCTCCGTGATACTCCTCTCGGAGCCATTGCAACCGTAGCTTGGGATCCATATCCGCCACCTGCTGTGTCAGCTCCAATTCGTGAACCTGCTCCCGCTTGCGGTAGTCTCCGTGCAAGACAGCTTCGATTAGACGTGTTTCTTCGTGGTATTCAGCGCTGTCGGGGTTGATGCCAACGTCGGAGGGAGGTGGAGGGAAGATTGGGAAGCGGGCCCAGGCTCTGAAACGGCCATTGAGAATATCATAGTCGGCCGAGTAGCCGTCAAGGAAGCCCGTGTCGTCCACAGGGAGCTCGAAGCCAGCGTGTTGTCGGAGTAGAGCTGGGAGCGGAGAGACCTTGCCGAGGACGCTGCCTAGGAGTTTCCTGGCATGGCGTTGCTGGCGCTGAGCAGAACGCGAAGCTTTGCCCCTGTATAACACGATTTTGATACAAGAATGAAAAACCATAATTTAGAGGACGCACCGTGCGCTCTTGTTGTACTTGACGACCCGTTCACGAGCAGCTCGTTGGCGATCAGCCTGGGTGAGGTGAAGCGCGGTTCGGCCCATGCAATGGAGGTGGAAGAAGGACGGTCAGATCACTACTGTGACCTTGGAAGGGCTTTGCTCTCCGTCGTTCACGCTGAAAAACCCTCAACTATGCCAGGCATATATTTTGGCATTTTCAGAGAGGGGCGGTCTTATAGAGCCTCTGCGGGGTTTCCAAGGTCTTATCGAAGAAGACTTTCAGAAGTTTTCGCTCGAGCTTTCCGGATACCACTTTTATTCGGTCGTTGATTGGCTCGGTTCATGCTTATCCGCAAGATCCGACCCCGTTATCTCGCAGGATCTGGGATCATAACGTCTGTCATGGCAGATCACTTGCACCATCTTGTTACCGGCGACTACGATGGAATGTGCGGGGGGCGAACCCCAAGACCTCCGGACCTGTCTCAACAATATCTCTCCCAAACTAGACCTTTCGGAACATCTCGCGCGCTTTGCTGCCGTGGGTCTTGAAGCACAGGCCCTCCTCGCAATTGCTCAGTGGACACGCGTCGAAATCTCCGACACACTGACGCGTCTGCTCGCCCGGCGATCAATAAATACCCCCGGACTCTCGCCATTCCAGGTCATCGTGCTGGAACACGGGTTGCGTTCTCAGCGTATCGAGCCTGCGGGATACAACGCTGCACCTTCGATTGCTACCTTAACCGACTTTCTCGCACATCCTATGCCCGGCGTCGCCCTCGAACATCGCCAAGGCCTGTTCTTAGACCGTGGTGTCCGTCATCTAGCAGAAATCGAGAAGCTGTACGAGCTGGAGGATTGGGTTGACGTTCTCCACACGCGTTTCGGTGGCGAAGAAGGGTTGACGTCGTTTGAAATGATTGTGCTGGAGAAAGGAATATGTCGGTTGAGGGAACGCCAGGATTAGAGCCCTGTACCAGCACAGCCGATTATTCAATCCATTCTTTTTTTCTATCGTGAGCCGAGCTGGGGTCTTTTGGTGGCTAAAGTTTCGTTCGTTGAATTTATCATTACAATCGTAAAACGTTACGCGTACTCGACAGAACCAGACCAAGCAGAAATGGCCT
Organism: Mycena amicta; assembly: GCA_029282125.1. Taxonomy (NCBI): domain Eukaryota; kingdom Fungi; phylum Basidiomycota; class Agaricomycetes; order Agaricales; family Mycenaceae; genus Mycena; species Mycena amicta. The sequence goes on from JARIHP010000062.1 coordinate 340,706, forward strand.
CACGGCGGGGGAATGTCAGTCCTCTGAAGGTGTACGTAGTCTCGCTAAGATCCACCCAGTTTGGATACCGCGCGGCGTACAAACCCGCCAGAGCAGTCTCGAACGCGGGGGACACGCATGGGTTCGGACCTCACGGTCAATGCGTTGCAGGCGGCGATGGGACAGCGAAAGCTCGTCTGGAAGTGGCGGCGGATGCAGAGATAGCAATACGCATGTCCACATGCGGAATTGCTGAAAAAAAAACCAGACGATGTCAGTCGTTGGGCTGGATTGAATATAAGAAAACTTACACGACGGGATGGGAGAAGAGAGAGCTGCAGAGAGGGCAGCAGTGCTCTGGGAGCCGTTCAGCCGGACTTGGAGCCACACGAGCGTTGGAGACAAAAGATTCCTCGTCCGTCCAGGCCAAGGCCTCCTCAGAACGATCTCCTTCGGTGACTACCCGAGGGACTCTGTGCAATGTGGGCTCTATTGCCTGGTTCAGTCATCCGGACGATGAGAAAGAAAGCCACGCACTAGTTTTGAGACGAGCCTGGTATGGGACCCTCGTACGCGCGTCTTGCTCAGCGCGGCGACGGACGTGGATGGCTCGGCGGGAGGCTTCGCGGGCTGCAAGCTCGACGTCGAAATCAATATCTGAGAGGTGTTAGCGTGGAACAGGCCCAGCTTGGGGAGCGCTCACAATTCGACTGTTCAGCGTCGACGAAAAGACCAGGGGGGTCAGACTCAGAGTCTGAACATGGTTAGTGCGTGCGTTCGAAATGCAGAGAAACCCAGGCTGACCCGTCGTCATCGGTGAGTTCAAGATGTGTCTTCGTGGGGGGAAAGGGAAAGGCGCAGTTGGGGACGGAAAGCGAGGCTGGGCTGTTGGCTGGGCTGTTTAAGCGAGCAATTCGGGGTAAGATTTCCGGCGTAAGATTTGCAGCAACGCAAGAAATCAAGATTTGACGGTCCACGGAAGTTGCGACATAGCGACCTACCATAGGTATTACCAGAAAATATTCAACAGTCCAGATTGTGTCTCCGTTGAGGCTCAGGCAGTCATCCAATACGGTGGGAGAAAGAGAACATTTTTATTTGTGACCTATGACTCTCACGCGTTTTCTGCGCTGTTAGTAAGCTGACTGCGCTGCAACCTGAACACCCATGTAGCTCGTACTTACCTTCCTCTTGCCTTCCCTCTCCTCGTCTCTCCTCGTCAAGACTTCGCCGGCCTCGCATCTCATATCAGGCACAGGCGCCGCTTGTATTTTGTTCTAGATCCGACTGATGGTTGTCGCTCGCTTCGTCTATGGCGCATGTCGCCCTGCGCATTTTTTTCTTCGAATTCTTGCCCCATTATTGATTAATTGCTACCGCGGAGCCAGAGTGAGACTAGAATTTTCTTTAAAAGGTCCCGTTCTTTCCTTCTCCTCGCACCATGGCTCCCCAGCAGAAGTCTATCACAGATTTTTTCTCTTTGCGCAAGACTCTCGCTGCTGTTCCCAGCGCCGCCGCGACGTCTCCCCCAACGTCGTCTCCCCCAACGTCGTCTCCCCCAACGTCGTCTCCTCCGACGTTGTCTGCAATGTCGCGCCCGGGTGGCGAATCCACACCTGCGAGTCTCCGACTTGTATTTTCATACCCAGTCCTTTATTGACCCATTTCCAGCCCGAAGACGCATTCGACGACGATGAACCGGAGGACGCTGCCGTGCTGCGTCGGGACTACATCCGCTACGAGCAACGCGGCACCAACGGGATTATGGAATGGACCTTCCGTCTGGCGAGGCAGCGAGGTCTCGGCGTTCCTCCGAAGGAATGCGCGTGGTGTTTTTTGTCCATCGACAAGGCAGAAGTACTCTACAAGTGCTCCTTGGACGACGCCTGTCTCAAGGGCCTGTCCGCGTGCCAATCATGCATTCTCATCGCCCACGAACACCATCCGGAGCACGGCTTCGTCGACGTGAGTGTTCTCTCTCTGTCTCGAGGGACTTGTTTGCTGATTGCTCATGTCTTGCAGCGTTACGAAGAGTCGACGGGCTGGATCAGACTGCGTCGCATTTCGGACTTGGGGTATGTGTTCCAGGAGGGGCGTAGGCATAGAACAATATTCGGCGAGTGCCCAAATCCCGCAGCGACAACGAAGAGGAGGATCCATTCTTCGAGATGGGGCAATTTCTGGCTGACTTCTCGCGCTTGTCTGTGCCCCCCGCTGTGCCCGCCTGCAATAGTAGTTTCGTATGATATCGCTTGTCAGTTGTGAGGATCCGCGTAGAAATCATCATGTGCTTGATTTTCCGCACGCACCTGTCCCAAATTTGACCAATTCGCACGCAAAATTTTAAAAAATTCTGATGTGTGCCAAATTCGTCTTCGGCTCGTGCGACGCGGCTTGACATCAGCCCGCCAAGTGGCCCTCATGCATTGAAATGAAAGGAATACTATCTCGGTAAGCCCTCCTCCCCTACTTTTTCCTTTTCTCTGATGCAACGCCGCAGGGGTCAACCCAACCAGTGGGACAGGCTCGGCGACATCCGATACGACGCCCCGCTCAATGCAAGCACTGTAGTCGGTGACCAGCAAATCCATGCGTCAAGCGACAGGCGGCGTGTATTCTCCGACGTGGTCAATGCCGTGGACCCCACCAAGCGCCGTCGACTTAATCTGCAGGACTTGGTGGAAGACGACTCGCGCTTGACGGATTGGACGCCCATGAGCGAGGGCAACTTGGACGATGTCCGTCAACTTGCCGCTGCCGTCTCATCTTACGAGACGGAGCCCGACATGGACGACGTAGGCGGAAAAGCAGGCGCAGAGAAACGGAAGAGATACGCCAGCTCGGTGAGTGGGAAGTTATGGGTGAAAGAAAGACGAGCTAACAAGAATACCCTCCCCAGGACGACCCAATGTCGGTGTGGGTGCCGCATGCCCCGATGTTCTTAGAGGAGCTGCTCCGACGCGAGGGACTAGGCGATTTTACGCACAATCCTCACTGTGCTCGCTGCGCGCAAGCTTTCAGGCCGGGAAGCGACCGCATTTTCCGTTGTACACACTGCGGGGACTACCTGCAGTGCGAGGAATGCCTCCGGTCAGAGCACCAAGCACATCCGCTCCATGTAATCAAGGTATGTGAGGCGACAGCTTCGATTCACAACTGAGGATGGGCAGGAGTGGAACGGCGAATTCTGGTGTCGAACGAACGTGTTTTCGTCCTCCCCGAATGCGGAAGGACAACCGGGCCTGGGCTGGGTTTTTCAGATCGGACATCATGGTTTCCCTTGTGCGAATCCAAGCCCCAGCACAAAACGAATGGTCGTTCTGGACGTCCGAGGCGTTTTTTACGCTGCGGATACGCACCTGCCGCTGTACACTCGGCCAGACCCGCAACACTTTGCGGCAGCTACTCGCTCATGGCTGGTACCCCGCGACGACGACGACCCGGAACGTGCGCGACGCTGGAAGCTTTGGAACAGTTCCGACTCCTCCAGGTCGTCGGCAACGTCAATGTACACGATTTTGTGGGGACTTTGGAGCGTTTGACAGATCCTACACGGGTGGACCCAACGCCGGTTCGTGGACTTTCGAGCGAGTGATAATACATCGACTAATCGATTTGCAGGACCGCTACAAAGCCTTCTTCCGGATGCATCGACAACATGCATACTTGATGCGAGGGAAGCGCGCAGGTCGAGCTCATGAATCCGGTGGTCTGGAAGGAACTTGTGCTGGCGGGCTTGCTGTATCGTGTTGGGCGTGTCCACAGCCTGGACGGAACCTGCCGGAGGGATGGAAACACGTCGCGCGGTCGCACGAGTATGTACCACACCGGACTGGGAAGTGGTTTGATAGCGCTAACGATGAATCCAGATATCTATATAAACTTATGATCTCCGTCGACGCAAAACTTCCGCCTCAAAAACCGAATTCGCGCCAACGAACGACAGGACCCGGCCCTGGGCGAGGGAAAGGGCTATTTCGTCGAAACGACGCCGTATAAAAACCATCTGAAAACTTACGTTGCGGAGAAGGAGGTGAGGTGCTCAGACTGCAGGTACCGACGAAACTGATCACTCCAATGTAGTTTCATAGCTGTGTCGCATTCGCAGCGCTGCTTCAACAAGATACGAAGGTTA